>JAJGRX010000320.1:600000-782536 GCA_025461125.1 Carex kokanica
GCAGGAGAAGAATACCTCCACTGCCACCTGGCCCCACAGGGCTCCCTCTCGTTGGAAGTCTTCCATTTCTCGATCCCTCACTACACACATACTTTGCTGATCTGTCCAAAAAGTATGGCCCGGTATTGTCCCTACGACTTGGCTCTAAGCTGACGGTTGTTGTTTCCTCCCCATCCCTGGCTCGTGCCATCTTGCGGGAACATGATGACACATTTGCAAATCGAGACGTCTCTGCATCCGCCTTCGTTGCTAGCTATGGTGGCAATGATATAGCCTGGTCTCCTAATGGACCTACCTGGCGCATGCTCCGTCGTGTCTGTGTGCACGAGGTATCATTAGAATTAAAATTTATTCAATCCATCCTGACTATTTTCTTGGACAATACTAAACTTGGGATTAGATTTGTCGAAAAGAAACAGAACCACAACACCACTTTTCTTACCATTTTCTTGGACAATACTAAACTTTGGATTAGACTTGTCAAAAAGAAATAGAACCACAACAGATGGAATTTGAAACTGCAGCACCTTGTGTTGTGCAGTTCACGAGCATATAGGTTCACCAAGCTTAGTTAGCTTAGATGTAATGAGCTCTTGAATCATTTCAACGAGAACTTCATATTCCAGCCTCAGTTAAGCTAGATACAGTCTGAGTGGTATGACAGGGTTAGTTAAAACTTAAAACCAATGTATCAAATGTCAATCCTTAGCTACCGAACCAACATACACCAACCATTTGGCACAGACTAACAACCAACATAATGGGCATCACAGGTGTTGTCTCCCTCCAGTCTTGACAGAGTCTCAGACCTCCGGGAGCAGGAGGTTTGGTCCGCCATACGCCGCATTCGTGAAAGGTGCGGCAGCCCGGTCGACATCGGTGAAGAAATGTTTCTAACTGCAATGAATATAGTGACAAGCACAATGTGGGGCCGCACACTTGAAGTGGACAAGGAGAGAGAATTTATTGGCAAGGATTTCAAAAAGGTAGTAGGTGACATGGTTGGCTTGTTTGGCAAGCCCAATGTGTCAGACTTCTTCTCTGCCTTGGCTCAATTTGATTTGCAAGGGATTCAGAGCAAGACAGAAGTGTTAAGGGGGAGATTAGACGGAATTTTTGAGAGAATGATAGAGAAGAAATGTAGCCGGGAAGGGGAAAGAGCCGAGGACCTCCTGGGGGTCATGCTAAAGATGGAGAGAGAAAGCGGAGATAGCAAAACCCCCTTCACTATGACCCATGTAAAGGCCTTGCTCATGGTATGTACCGTTACTAATCTTATACAACATTTTCCATTCCTTCTTGGAGGTCCAAAATGGAATTAGCAAGGTTGCTTTTCTATTTCTTTTTTATGGTCAGAAAAGAGTTTGCCATATTACTCCCCTTTAGGATAATACCATAAATCAATACAACATCAGAAATATAAGAGAGTTAGTATACATGGAATTGCAAATAGGTTTGAAGTCAAGTCCTAAAGAACTTTATTACTTTTTTAAAGGAAGATTCTTTGTTAGCACAAACTGCAAAACAGTTATCTCCATACAACAACATTCTCAGAAATAACATGTACAACCTTGTGTAACAGGACATGGTTACAGGAGGAACAGATACCACATCGACCACTGTTGAGTGGGCCATGGCTGAGATTATAAAAAGGCCCAACATACTCCAAAATTTACAAGAAGAACTTAACCAAGTAGTGGGAAAAGACAAATTGGTGAAAGAATCCCACTTACCACAACTCCCATTCCTCTCTTGTGTCATTAAAGAAACTCATCGCCTCCACCCAGTACTTCCGCTCCTCATTCCACGCAGTCCCAGCTCTGATTGTACAATTGATGGCTACCTTATACCAGAAGGTACCAAAGTTTTTGTGAATGTATGGGCAATTCAAAGGGATCCATCGCAATGGACAGATCCATTGGAGTTCAAACCAGAGAGATTTTTACAAGAGGAATTTAAGAAGGATTTTAGTGGCAAAGAATTTGACTACTTACCGTTTGGGTCAGGAAGGAGAAGGTGTGCAGGTATTGCCATGGCTGATAGAATGGTAGGCCATATGCTAGCCACAATGGTGCATTCATTTGATTGGAAGCTCCCAGAAGGCAAGGAGATGGATTTGTCAGACAAATTTGGGATTGTGACAAAGATGGCTGTCCCTTTGGTTGCTATACCCACACCCAGGCTATCAAATGCTGAGTTGTATTACTAATTATTATTAATCTAGGGGATGTGGTGTTTCCTAGTTCCTACTATGCTTATACTACTAATTCAAGCAGACAAGTACAAAGTACAAATGAATGATATTAATTGTGCAAATATAACAGTTTTTTTAATGTAAAATAAAAACCTGTACTTGAGCAACTCCAAGGTTTTATATATCTTCTTTCTTGCCTTAATTATGCCATAATCTGTGTACACACACTTCGTACAACCAAATCCCAAGTCTCCACACAGTGATACAAGCAAAAGGGAAAGACACGTGGAATCGGTTGAACCAGACCGATTCTATCGAGTTTTTGTCCGATTCGGACCGTTTCTCTACCCATTTTTTTTTTTTTGTTGGATCTGTGATTTATGGTTTAATTATTATGAAAAACATCGTGAGAAGTCACAACAGGTGTCCATAACTGGTTAGGTTCTTGGCCCTTTGCATGTAATTGATAAATATTATAAGCAGGTGCAACTATATATAATAGGCAAATTCTTCTGTGGACATAAGGACCTATTTGTAAAATGAATATATTTTCATTTTCAAAGTTCAAACAGTCAATCCGACTGTTCAACATTATCTCCATATTAAAATGTACTTGGAGGTAAAATTTTACATTTTTTTGAATTTTTTTATTATTTATTAAGTATTTTACAAAATTCAATGGTCTGAATTTGACTAGTTTTTGTAAAATACTTAATAAATAGTAAAAAAAAATCAAAAAAAATATAAAATTTGACCTCCAAGTACATTATTTTAATATGGAGATAATGTTGAATAGTCGGATCGACAGTTTGAACTTTGAAAATGAAAATATGTTCATTTTACAAATAGGTCCTTATGTCCATAGAAGCATCACTCATACTATATATATATAGATAAACATCACGTAATAGAGAGCTTATTTATGGTTTGCTTGCGTAGTTGTTGGTCAGTGCCAAGTTCTAGTTAATTCAATTTATCAATTAGATGCTCATCGTACAAAATATAAGTGCTCAAAATTTTAAATCTACTTATTTAAAAAAAAATATACTGGAAAGTTTAGGGTTGTTTCTGAAAATTATGTTTTTGAGTATTAGTAGAGGAGTGGCTGTTTCCTTCAACATGTAACCTTCTGTGCTCTTTCTAACCTACACAAGAAACGCATATGTTTCAGCCACAAAAGATCCAACCAATTACCGAATAGAGCCAACACGTGGCGCACGCTTAATCGGCGAAAGACACAGTCAGGCCACACTTGAGCGTGCGGTTGCCACGTGTTAATCATTGTCCTAGCGTTGACTCTGTACATTTTGATGTTTGCTTTGAAATTTTAACGAGTCGATTCCTACCCGACAGAAAAGTTATATTAATCCTCTACACATATATTTGCAGAGTTTGTATTACAGAAGAACTACAGGAAATAAATCCGAAGAAATTAAGAGAAAATTCGAAAAGTCATGTTATTGTTAGGAATTAGGATAGTCATGTTATAATTAATGGGGGTTTCCTTGTTACATTCGGATAGTCATGTTTATGCAACCACTTAATTTTTTTTATCTAAACATTTCTCCTCCTCAATAGTTTAATATTATATGATAAATGTCAATCTCATATTTTAATTATTCATGGTACGTATTCTTGTTTCAATTGTAACTTTCTTATTGAAATATTCTGTTGTATTATTATACTTAGGATAAAACTTATTCATTTTACTAAGATTTAATTAGGTGCTACCAAATTATATAGAGCTTAAAAGTTTACAACCACAAGTTTTTTATATTCATATTCTAAGTACAGGTAGAACGACCTATAATATTTATATTCACATAATATCTGTACTTAGCAAGCAAATAATTATATATACACAAACAATAACATAATAGTAAATACTGTCACATACTACATATTCAAGGTCATAATTTAGATATATAAATGAAAATAAATACCTATATGGTGAATGATTACAAGATAACAAATTTCACCATATTAGGATATTATTTAATATCAAAATAAATCCTAACAAAATAACTCTTAAGTTAGAATAAAATTAACCCGGTGACAAGTATAATGACCTATATTTAAGCGACCTCATACCTTAATATGTGGAAACGCACCTCAATCTAATCTATATTTAAGTGACGTACACGAATCTTAATGCGATTTGTGGGGCTCAAAATTGCTTTAAGATCCATGCACACTAGATCAATACAAATCTTGAAACAAATACACACAGATATTGAAGTGATGCGCACAGATATTAATGCAATGCGCGCGGATCAGACGGTAGGGGAACCTTTCAGATTCAAATTTGAGTATGATGGACATTATATGCTTTTAATAAAGGGTAAAATGGGTATTTTATAAATTTTGAATGAGTTTTAATATAAAAGACAATAAAATGGATAAATTTGTAAGTTTTTGAAGTTTAGACGGGTGAATACGTAATTTTGAAGTTTTTGAGGGGTATACGTGAAATTCCCACTAATAAATATTAAAATTTCGAAAGGAACTGCAAATACAACATTAGTGAAGTTCACTCTAATTAACGTAGGCATTAATTACATATGAACGCCGATTATCAGAGCAATTGGTTTGTTCAACTTAAGATGGTCAATCATCATATTACTTTTTTAACAAGTTATTTATTTCTTATTAAAATTAGGTAGGATGATTTCAGTAAAAAAATTTAAAAGATTACAAAGTCTGAGAACAAATTATTACAAAAATTTTTTTTTTAAATTGTTCAACAAAATGTCTTTATGAGTCCATTAATTCAGATTTTCACCTTTCTTATTTTTTCATATCTTTTTAAATTTCAATTTCAGTTTTGTAATTAATTTTTATAAACTGTAACAATCAATATTAAATAAATTTAGCTTCATATTTTAAATATTATCTATTAAGTATTATATTTGAATAAAATACAATAATAAGTGTTGATTTGTAATCTGTTTGCCGAAACAAATTCTATTAATAAGAGTAGAAGAAGAATGTTTTTTTGAAAAAAAATAAAGAAGAGGAATTAAGAGGGGTGTTTGTTTAATTGAGGGATTAGATTAGAAGAAAGAGGTTATAACGGGCTTGGTATTTTATATTTTTCATTCTCTGTTCAGCCCACTAGGCCCAATTCATGTTTGTTCATGCTTTGCTGTCAATTGCTTAAATTGAGATGTCCCACGGGCTAAATATGTTGTATTCATGTTTTTCACAATTACAAACAATTTATAAACTTTCACTCATGTTGTATACAATGTGTTTTTTCAAAGATGCAGATACAGAATGGGTGAAGTCTTCAATTAAATGCCCGAATTCCAAAACGTGTTGCATACAACTTGTTTAATACGTCTTCAATCAAATACCCGACTTCCAAAACGTGTTTTTCGGAAGTCGGGTATTTGATTGAAGACGTATTTGGAGGATAGGCAAGATGCCCAAGGAACTGATTGCCAAACACAAAGTAGTAATTAGGTAACAAGATAGACAACATCCAACAGATGATCCATGAAAGCATACAAGGTATGAAAGAAACCAGTAGTGACACACCTCTTCGTTCATCCGGACATAGATGAAATGGAGGTTGTTGGCTTCGAAGTTTCTTTCAGACCTATGTCCTACTTTGTTGTGTTCCGTTGGATCTTGTCTACCTCCAAATTTTCTTTCAGACCTTCTATGTCATACTTTTTCAATTATAGTACTTCAAATTTTCCGTGGCATAAACCTGCGTGGTGGCCTATTGATTGGTATGTCAATTTTTCAATCATAGTGTTTGTGATATACATGGATTGTGGTTCTTTATTTATGCATTGTCAGATTTAACAGTGTTCCGAAATGGATTAGTATTGTCATGGTTGCGTTAGGCACGTTAGTCTATAGAAACACTGCCAAATTAAGTCTACTTTGTTGGTTTTTGTCTGAATTTTTGTTCCCTAATTTTGAACAAAATTTACTCCAGGAATGGAGTTTGCCCTCTTTTTTTTTCTCATTAATGAACTTAATTTATTTGCATTAGAATGAGGCACCGGCTTGATAGTAGCAAGGTGCTAGAATGTCAATTTACTTGTTGAAATATGCTTGGGCATTTTGGAGAGCTATTAAATTCAGGAAGGGGCATGTGGCAATAGTAAAGGGTCAATCGGTACAGGAAATTTGGATGCAGAAATAGAGATGCAGATTGGAAAGAATTTGATCCTACACTGATATTATGCGGGTGTTGGTTAATATGGAAACAAAGGAATGAGCGAATATTCAGAAATTTAAGGGTGCCACCATTTTTGTTGTCAGAACGCGTACTGCTGGAGGAATCGGACTCCGCTGCTTTTCTGAGAGAAAAAGAGGAGCCTCTTTTCCGAATCCAACGATTCAAAATTCATTGAGATTTGTGCATGAAAAGGTTTCTTTATTGAGATACACATCAGAAAATTTTGAATCGTTGGATTCAGAAAAGGAGAAGCCTCCTTTTCTCTCAGAAAAGGAGCGGAGTCGGACTCACTGCTGGAGGCAAAGCTGTGGAGAATATACTGTTGAGCAAAACAGTATTAGGGAATCAGGCTTAATTTTGGTTTGATGGCATACAAGAGAGCGATTATTCATGAAGGTTGAATTGTTCCAGATGTGTGGTGAATTCCTGTGCTTCAGTGACCAATAGATTGAATAATTGCTGTAAATTTTGTAAAGAAAAAAAAGGAAAGGGAAAAACATTTTTGTTTCCCTTCACTTGGAGAGTGGTACTGGTACCCAACTTGAACAAAATAACCAGGTACCCAACTTATATAGCAAATTATAATTGATTCAATTAAAATAACACCTCCAGCGGAAACATTAAAGAACCACTTTTGAGAATTGTCTTTGTAGAAACGGAAAAATTAAGACTCACAAATGACGAAGCACTTTTAGAAATGGTTTCACAAAAGTAGTGGTTAAGAAATTAAGATAATTTTTATAAGACTTGCTCTTTCTTTGATTGTTCGTAACTTAATTAAAATGGAGAAATTAAATCCAGTGGTTAAGAAATAAAGATTGAATTAGTTTCTATTAATATCAAGACAACTGTATTTGATTTCTTTTGGGTTTCACATGTGTAGATGCTCTTAGGATCTTCTTTTCTATTATTTGGCTGCTCATTTCTTCTCCATTTGCTGAGCCAATCAGCTTCCTTCATTTTCAGCAATTTCTTGTGTTTCCTAATTCATTTCAATCTCTTTTCTAATTCATTTTCGCCACGGCAACGCGTGGCCGGCATTGACTAGTAAATATTAAAATTTCGAAAGGAAGAGCAAATACAACATTAGTGAAGTTCACTCTAATTAACCTAGGCATTAATTACATATGAACGCCGATAATCAGAGCAATTGGTTTGTTCAACTTAAGCTGCTCAATCATCATATTATTTTTTTAACAAGTTAATTTATTTCTTATTAAAATTAGGTAGGATGATTTCAGTAAAAAAATTTAAAAGATTACAAAGTCTGAGAACAAATTATTACAAATTTTTTTTTTTTTTACTTGCCGCAAGTAGGCTGCTGTTGACTCGAATGCGAGGGAATAATTCTGAAAACAATTACATATGATTTGAAAATTTTACAAAAATAGCCTTCTTTTGCATATATTTGAAACAAAATACTCTGTTCTAAATTGTTCAACAAAATGCCTTTATGAGTCCATTAATTTAGATTTTCACCTTTCTTATTTTTTCATATCTTTTAAATTTCAATTTCAATTTTGTAATGAATTTTTATAAACTGTAACAATCAATATTAAATAAATTTAGCTTCATATTTTAAAATATTATCTATTAAGTATTATATTTTAATAAAATACAATAATAAGTGTTGATTTGTAATCTGTTTGCCTAAACAAATTCTATTAATAAGAGTAGAAGAAGAATGGTTTTTGAAAAAAATAGAGAAGAGGAATTAAGAGGGGTGTTTGTTTAATTGAGGGATTAGATTAGAAGAAAGAGGTTATAACGGGCTTGGTATTTTATATTTTTCATTCTCCGTTCAGCCCACTAGGCCCAATTCATGTTTGTTCATGCTTTGCTGTCAATTGCTTAAATTGAGATGTCCATTGAGATGTCCCACGGGCTAAATATGTTGTATTCATGTTTTTCACAATTACAAACAATTTATAAACTTTCACTCATGTTGCATACAACGTGTTTTTTCAAAGATGCAGATACAGAATGGGTGAAGTCTCAATCAAATGCCCGAATTCCAAAACGTGTTGCATACAACTTGTTTAATACGTCTTCAATCAAATATCCGACTTGCAAAACGTGTTTTTCGGAAGTCGGGTATTTGATTGAAGACGTATTTGGAGGATGTCGGTGGAGATAGACCGGAAGGCCTTTCCAACATATTCAAAGGGATAGGCAAGATGCCCATGGAACTGATTGCCAAACACAAAGTAGTAATTAGGTAACAAGATAGACAACATCCAACAGATGATCCACGAAAGCATACAAGGTATGAAAGAAACCAGTAGTGACACACCTCTTCGTTCATCCGGACATAGATGAAATGGAGGTTGTTGGCTTCGAAGTTTCTTTCAGACCTTCTATGTCCTACTTTGTTGTGTTCCGTTGGATCTTGTCTACCTCCAAATTTTCTTTCAGACCATCTATGTCATACTTTTTCAATTATAGTACTTCAAATTTTGCATGGCATAAACCTGCGTGGTGGCCTATTGATTGGTATGTCGATTTTTCAATCATAGTGTTTGTGATATACATGGATTGTGGTTCTTTATTTATGCATTGTCAGATTTAACAGTGTTCCGAAATGGATTAGTATTGTCATGGTTGCGTTAGGCACGTTAGTCTATAGAAACACTACCAAATTAAGTCTACTTTGTTGGTTTTTGTCCGAATTTTTGTTCCCTAATTTTGAACAAAATTTACTCCAGGAATGGAGTTTGCCCTTTTTTTTCTTCTCATTAATGAACTTAATTTATTTGCATTAGAATGAGGCACCGGCTTGATGGTAGCAAGGTGCTAGAATGTCAATTTACTTGTTGAAATATGCTTGGGCATTTTGGAGAGCTATTAAATTCAGGAAGGGGCATGTGGTAATAGTAAAGGGTCAATCGGTACAGGAAATTTGGATGCAGAAATAGAGATGCAGATTGGAAAGAATTTGATCCTACACTGATATTATGCGGGTGTTGGTTAATATGGAAACAAAGGAATGAGCGAATATTCAGAAATTTAAGGGTGCCGCCATTTTTGTTGTCAGAACGGGTACTGCTGGAGGCAAAGCTGTGGAGAATATACTGTTGAGCAAAACAGTATTAGGGAATCAGGCTTAATTTTGGTTTGATGGCATACAAGAGAGCGATTATTCATGAAGGTTGAATTGTTCCAGATGTGTGTGGTGAATTCCTGTGCTTCAGTGACCAATAGATTGAATAATTGCTGTAAATTTTGAAAAGAAAAAAAAGGAAAGGGAAAAACATTTTTGTTTCCCTTCACTTGATGAGTGGTACTGGTACACAACTTGAACAAAATAACCTGGTACCCAACTTATATAGCATATTATAATTGATTCAATTAAAGTAACAGGTCCAGCGGAAACATTAAAGAACCACTTTTGAGAATTGTCTTTGTAGAAACGGAAAAATTAAGACTCACAAACGACGGAGCACTTTCAGAAATGCACAAGTGCCAAAAAGAAATTGGATCAATTGCAGCAAAATGTGTATATATTTATACAATTAAAGGACCATTGAAATTGAGAAACCTACATAATCCATTAGCTCACTTAGATTTTACATCGATAATCACACAAACGGTTATTCATATACAAGAATCAAAATAATTCTTTACACTTGAATAACTATACACTATTTGGGAAAGAGTGGTCTTGCCAAGCCCACTAGAGCACCAAGTCCGACAATAGAAACCACAAGCCGGCTTTGGGAGTTTCTCCCATTTAACAACAAATTAATTATATCTCTCTTTTTAGCCTCAAAACTGACAACTTCGATGTTATCAACATCAGGGAGCACACAACATTTCAACATTTAAAAGAAGGTTGTTTTTGGAGAAGGCTTTTAGAGTGATTTGCAGGATCTTGAGCAAAGAGAGATATAATTAATTTGTTGTTGTACGGGAGGAGCTCCCAAAGTCAGCTTGTGGTTTTCATTGTCGGACTTGGTGCCCTGGTGGGCTTGGAAAGACCACTCTAGCCCAAAAAGTGTATAGTTGTCCAACTGTAAATAATTATTTTGATTCTTGCATCTTGGGAGACGGTTATTCATATGCAAGAATCAAAATGATTATTTACAGTTAGATAACTATACACCATTTGGGTAAGAGTGGTCTTGCCAAGCCCACCGAGGCACCAAGTCCGACAATGGAAACCACAAGCCGGCTTTAGAAGCTGCTCAAAACTAATTAATTATATCTCTCTTTTTAGCCTCAAAACTGACAACTTCGATGTTATCAACATCAGGGAGCACACAACATTGAAAAGAAGGTTCTTTTTTTAGAAGGCTTTTAGAGTGACCTCGATCTCCACTGAGATCTTGTATCCCTGAAGTAGTTCTACCTTTGGAGATTATGCAAAGTTTGGCTTTGGATCTTAGAAATCTTCTCACCGAGAGTGCGACGAGGAAATAGTCCGTTCGGGATGAGACGAAGCCATTGATAGTTGGCTTCAACCGCATCCTCGGTCTCATATGTGACACTCCTCGCATCGTGCACCCATCCCTTGATCCTCTTATCACCTGGCTTCTTTTTAGTGTCAGCATCCTCTAGAAAGGCTGCATCTGACTCAGTTGAAGCTTCACCTCATCGACTTTGCGGTCGACCCTGTGCAGGGACTGGGCTTCATTTTAAAGTAGGTATGCTAACTTTTTTACCACAGCGGAGACGATCTCCTCAGTCATCTCGCTCTATTGCAATCTCCAATTTTCGAGTCGAGTAGGACCGGAATCGGACGACACCCAATTTTCGACCAAGTTACGCGACAGCTGATTTATTAGCGAAAAACCGAGTTGAACAGGGTTGAATCGGAAGAGTCAAGCAATTTTTCACCGATTCCAAGCCGATTCTTCTAATTTGACCGATTTTCAAATTTTTGAACCCGATTGAGCTCTTGATTTGAAGTTTTTTTTCTTTCCGGCGTGGGATGCTCGCGCACGGGCTCTCGCTCACGATTTGGAGGGGCAATTTGAGGCCAATGTTATGTTTTCTTGTGTAAATTTGGATTTATTAGGAAGGGGCATCGATTTGGGAAGAAATGAAAAGAGTAGTCGATCTGAGAAGATAGGGTTATCTGGAAGAGAAGAAAGGCAAAACGATACATCATTTTAGATAGATATGGTGTACAGGTGTATTGCGTATAGAAATAGAAAAAAATTTGGTCCACAATGAACCTGGAGCAACCAGGGTCCATTTCTGTCTAATTTCCATTCGCTGCCTTCTTTTTTTTAATTCTTTTCCTCATATGCCTACTTCTCTCCATTTCTTAATTCATGGACATCTCCATTTTATTTTATTTATTTTATGTGTTTTTTCCTTCTTCTTTTTTCTCTTTTTTAGAGATCAATATTAAGACTGAAAATCATTTTTATGTTCCAACGCCTTCTTTTTTAACAAATTAATGTTTTACTAATTTTTTTCTATTTTTTTACTACAAAACAAGATTTCGAGAAAAAAATCCGAGTTTCCAATTTGATCAATTTGAGCAATCGTGAAAGAATCGAACTCTGGTCCCAAACCGTGAAGCACATGCAGCATCCAGTCATTGTCTGAAACTGGCGAGCCGATGAATGCAAGTTCATCTGCTATGGCCTGAACACGCTGGATGTATTCCATGCAAGAGGCGGTGCCTTTGCTGGTGTTTTGGAGTTGGCGACGCAACTCAGAGAGACGAGCTCGTGAGATAGCGGAGAACGATCTCTGAAGTGCATGCCACAGATCAGCCGATGTCTTGGCCGATACCACTTGAGCTAAGATCAAACCGGTGAGAGAAGAGCGAAGCCAACCAAGGAGAATCTTCATATTACTGCTATAAAAATTATAGTTGAGTCTTCATATTTTACATTGTACTGACCAATTGATATGTTGCACATTGAAGTCTTTCAAATACAGGTAACACATTTTCTTCATCAAAACTGTATTGTAGTAAATAATAAAAGAAAAGAAAATTGATTGATAAAGAAAAAACATTGATCTGTATCTATGCAAATGGACATCAATTTTCTATTTCCTTTTAAATATTTGCAATGTAATTACTAATGTGTTATCTATGCATTGAAATTTGAATATCTACATATTACTGCTATAAAATAAAAATTCTCTGACCTGACATGCTCACCTATCCGTACGTATCAGTACTGCTGACTGCTGGTACAGTAATTGTGTTCCTTTCTCTCTCTAGAGGGGCCAATACTGGCTTCATCCCTTCTGCTTCTCCCTTTCTCTCTTTCATATAAAATTCTTCCTCTTCAATTTCATAAAAGTTCCCAGTTCTCATCTCCTGGGCCAAAGCACAAGACAAACAAAACAACCACCTAATAAAATCACTCAAACCCACATACCCGCAACAAAAAGGGTTTCCTGGTAACCTAAACCTCTTTCTTATCTGAGTTCTCCAATAACCTCCATATTTCTAAATTATGAGAGGCATTAATTAACTAGATTGGTTAAGTTTTTATTTTCATGTTATTAATTCATGTTTGCTAAATTGTAGTTGTCTCTCCAAACTAGTACATTTTTACTGGCATGGCAGCAGTGCCAGTAATTTTAGTATCTTGGAAAGGGGATAAGTGCTAAAGATGGAGAGGAGAGTAAGGGGACAAGTGCCATGTAGCAGGACAGTTCCTCTGTGCTCTCAATATCTCCCTTCTTGCACAGACCATTAATAAGCCAGGAGAGTATAAATTATAGGTCACACATTGGGTTCATGTCATGTACAACTCATTTAATTGTTTCACCACCTCCTCAGCCCTCCCAAATTTTCCCGTCATGCACAGGCTGTCAACACCCTTTGAAAGCATTTTTTGTTCAAAAGAGGCCCTCCTATTAGTTTGTTGCACCACCTTTTTCTTTTATCAAACAAGCATTAATTTTTTTTTTTTTTAAAAGATTATTGCCCATTTCATTGCTGAAATTGATAATTACAAAAAGTAGAGTTCCAGCATAGCTGAGCTGAGCCACTCCTCTATTAACGAAAACAATTAAGAGTAGAACTAAGGTGTTGATCTTAAGCTCACCAAGCCCTTTGTGAGCTTAACTCAAAAACCTATCGGATTGACTTCAAATGACATTTCCAAACGGTTAGATGTTCAATCTATATTAAAATGTGCTTGGAGACCAAATTTTTCATTTTTTGAAATTTTTTTACTATTTATTAAGCTGGTTTGAAAACCGCTGTTTTTATTATATTTCTGGAGCATTGAAAAACAATGGTTTTCAAACCAGCTTAATAAATAGTAAAAAAATTTCAAAAAATGAAAAATTTGGTCTCCAAGCACATTTTAATATAGATTGAATATCTAACGGTTTGAAAATGTCGTTTGAAGTCAATCCAATAGATTTTTGAGTTAAGCTCACGGTTTGGTTTGGTGAGCTTAAGAGCACCTTAGTTCTACTCCTCATTAGTAACTATATATACATCAACTGGGTAATACAACAAAGGAAAGAGAATTTCTATGGTATAACTTGTATACGAATTAAGATTCTCTCAATTGGGTAGTCAGGAAGAATTGAGACATAATCTATATTTGCAGTTTAGTACAAATTTTTGCATACAGTTAATCAAGATCTTGGCGGAGTAAATTAGCAAAAATTTGGAATTACTTGGAATTACTAACCTGCATTTTTCAGAACCAATAATATTACTCTTCAAACTCAAATTAGGATACTGATTTTACTAAATTAATTCCTTGAAATTTGATGAAGGAAGCACCTGAGATAATTAATTTCTTGGAGACTAAAAAAAAGGGGTTATAGTTTCCATGAAATAAAATTCACAATAAAGATATACATTTCAAATAGTGAATTTTGATTAAAAGAACAAGCAAAAAATAAAATTCACAATAATTAATGCCAATGGGACCCTTTTCATTTTTTCTCTGAACCATACCTACCCTTCTCCGGATCCGTATCCTCTCAGGTACCTGATTCAAGCATATTGAAACGAACAGCACAGATTAATCTTATCTGGGCCAAACTCAATCCGGTGCCTATGGAGACTGTAGGGGGTATGTTTTGAGATTCGTGCCATGTTAAAAGAACCGTCCAATCGTAATTGTCTTCAGTCAGGTAGCCTGAGGTGATATGAATTCCCCTTGTCCCTCCCTTTGAACTTCAGAAAACGACAAGGAACAAACATAGAAATGGAAATGGCATAGAAAATGAAATGGTAATCAAACAAGCACTTCAGACAAATCCCCAGTTCAAAAAGACAGGAGAATGAGGAGAATTCACTGCTACTATCAATTTTAAAGAGCAACCTCATCTGAGTAGGGTCAAATTAGCACCCACACATTATATATGTTGCCAACGAATTGATATAAAGCTGTCTTATAGTGCATGAATCTTATGGTACATTTAATTAGTGGCTGTAAAAGGCTGCTCCTCCAACTGCTTGTCAAATTCATATTCCTTTAGAATTGCATTATTGTTTGCCATATGTCTTAATTATATGCAATTTTCTTTTAATGCAGTGGTAGAAAATAGAAGCACAATTTGTTATTTGGAAGGGAAGCTCAACCTTGTTAGATAGAATTTTTGAAAGAGGCTGGGAGAAAGAAACTAGAACCGAACCGCATAGGAATTCATAAGAATCAAATGGTGTGTGCCTTATCACTTGCCCCCTCCTCTTCGCTTCACCATCAGCATCAGTATCCAAATCCCAATCCTCACTCAAATTTGCTTTTCATCGAGGCCTCTTCCTTAGTTGCCAGCAACGTATTTCACTAATCAATATACTCCCTCTTCCTTTCCATTATTAATTAGTTGGGTTTATTGTGCGCCATCCTCTGAGAATTTATATGTAATTAAGACGGTTTATAATGTTTGCCAACTAAGCAAATAGGTCAATTTTCATGCAAAATTAGGTTTCTAGCCACTCACCACTCATAATATTATTTTAGCAATGCATTTTTATCATAAGTTTTTTATAACCATTTTTACAGGTATTTAAGGTAAAGTGTCATTTAACGATTTAGTCAGTTTAAACGCTATTTGGACATCATTAGTTAAACAATAATATCTTTTTAGAAAAATTTAATGCTAGAATCCATCAAATGATTTAACAACAAGTTTAATTATATTTTCTAAAAGCTTAATTGATATGTAACCATTTTTTTTTGTCAAATTTGAAAGAATAAACGCCCCATCTTCAAAATTTTCGAGGTTATATATAAATATTTATTACTAATATGAACATTGAATGATCTAAACTTGAGATGATTGAAACTTCGAAAGTATAAAAAGAGCAACCAAATAAATAACATGTATTTTAAATCGCCGCTCACTCTCAAAGGTGATGTTAATTTAAATTCAACATAGGGCAGCATTACCTGACAGTACTTTTGTTTAATTAGGTCAATCTTGTCGAGTTCAAATCGGTCTCATTTGCACCCATAATAATTGGCAGCTTCTAAGAAAGTGTAGAGGGAAATTAACTAATATTAATTGATAATGACTTATTATTAATTAATTAACAGAGATGGTGGAGAGAGGGAAATTAATAAACAGATCTAGTTTCAATTTCTTAATTTTAATGCCCAATTATATATTATCACAATGAATCTTCTATTTGTAATTACTTAAGCCATGTTATTAACTCGCTCATGGTAGCTGCCATAACTCGGTATTTCGCATCCACACTCGATCTTGCTACGATGATTTGTTTTTTGCTTTTCCATGTCATGAGGTTTCCTACGACAGAGTGCATTACATAGAGATTTAATTAAAGTAATTATTGTGAGTTCAAAATTCTATCTTTTTAAAATCCGAATTTCATTTTACATTTTTATAGAGATTTTAAGTAATTATTGTGAGTTAAAAAAAAATGTTCCAAACATATTTATTGGACAATTTCGTCAAGTTGCTTCCTTAATGAAATAATAGAGAAAAAAATACATTCTTTTTAGAAATATTTATAAGCTAGCAATCATCTGATTTAGCTGCATACATCGTGACCTCTTACATGTCATTTAACTTTTTTAACTTGCTTTGTATATATAGCGAGTGCATTCGAAGCAGTAACATAGGACTCGTTATTAACTTCCGACAAAAATAACAAAGCACAGCGTATTTCCACTAGTGGAAAATATGAAATCAGGATCGGTTATATATGCATATTAGTATCGGAATACAACCGATCCTGATGGAGGCGATACTGATACTTACAATAATCTGGATCGGTTGTTTCAAACAACCGATTCTGATAGTATATACTATCAGGATCAGTTAACCGACCCTGATAGTTACTATCAGGATCGGTTTTGTTGAAAAAACCGATCCTGATACTTTTTTTTTTTTTTAATAATGTTGGTTCTGAAAAAAAAAATCAGGATCGGTTGTTTTGAAATAACCGATCCTGATACCTTTTTTTTTTTTTTAATGTTGGTTCTGAAAAAAAAAAAAAGAATCAGGATCAGTTTTTTTGAAACAACCGATCCTGATGTTATATTGGATCTAAAAAAAATATTTTTTTTTATTTGGCCAGCTTCCATATATATTTGCTGGCCAGCATAAATTTTTTTTTTTTTATTTACCATTGATTTATTGGAGCTCAAAACCAATTAAGAACACAAAATAAAATTCATGAAACACAAAAAGAAGTACAATAGTTGAAGAAATTTGGTGCAATAGCAAAATAAAATTGAAAATACAAATGAAAAAAGATAGTTGATCGGCCGGATAATTAAGATAAATAAAAAGATAGTTTCAAAAAGCCTTGCTCAAATGAAAAAAGATAAATAAATAAATTGAAAATACAAAAAAAAATGTGTTTTAAAAGTATAATAATGAGAAAATTAGATAAAGCTAATACCGTGATAGTTGATCGGCCGGATGATTAAGTAACTGATAAGCCAAAATAATATCTATTAAAACCTAGGGTTTGTTATGAGAATTAAGCTAAGTTTTGTTGAGATTAGGTTTAATTAGGTTAGAAATGTCCGAAAGTTCAAGTTACTGCCCTAGTTATGTTTATTTTACAGGTAATCAAGTGTTTGGAGCTTAACGGAGCAAAACGGGTGATTTGTGGCAAGTCAGCACGAAGCCAGAAGAATCTGTCACTTTCATTGCGGGCCGCAAGACAATCATTGCGGGCCGCAACATTATCAAACAGAGAAGAATTCGAAATGGCTGAATTTCCCAGACCTCTTGCGGCCCGCAAAGGATTTCATTGCGGCCCGCAGAGAAGTATCCAGAGAGTCAGAATCTGCGCGAGGAGTAACCGCCTCCACTCATTGCGGCCCGCAAGGGATGTTATTGCGGCCCGCAATAAGGCGGTTTCAGAGCCCGAATTTGCTATTTTTAGAGATTTTGTTTTAGATTTTGCCAGAGTATAAATAGGAAACTTGTAGAACAGAACAAAGACGTTTTTTAGAGATAATTTCTGGTTTTAACAAGAGAGACAAAGGAAGAGAAAAGGAGAGAGAAGAAGGGAGAAAGAAACATCACGATTCGACCGGTTTTATTATTTTCTCTCTTTGGAACTCTTTTAATCTTTTTAATTTGATTTGTGCTTTAGCCATGACTGGCTAAAGGATTTTCTAGGGTTAATTAGGGCTGTACTTGAAACTTTTGTTATGATTTAGTTGGTTTAATTTGTATTTTCTTGTTCTTGATTATGATCTATTCTTTATTTTAATTGATTGTGAAGACTTAATCGAAATCACATGAAACCTAGGATTTAGTATTTGCAATTGAGAAATTGAATATTAAGTCCTGACCATAAAGAATAGGGTATTTGATAGGCTAAGTACCGAGAGGTGACGCTTGTCTTATACGGGCTTTACCTAATAGTTTAGACAAATTGTACCAAGTACCGAGAGGTGAATTACGGTTTTCTAGATTAATTAGGACAGTAAGAACTTAATGACTTTAGATTAGCATAGCCAAGTACCGAGAGGTGACGTTTATTCTAATTTGAAGATGGTATTAATATAGAAATATCCCTTTGTACCTACAATCCTCAACTGTACCTTCATAATTAAAAGAACAAATTTAATAAACCAATTAGTCATAACAATAGTGGATAGGAACCCTAAGAAACCCTAATCTCTCATCTTTGTTAAAAATCAGAATTTTTCTTAAGACTTTAGTTTAATTTAGTTTAATCAAAACCAAATCAACCATTCGAACAAACAAAAACCTTTTTATTTTCTTTTACTAAATTGAATTGCTTGGTTAGAAAAAATATTCCGACTTGTCCCTGTGGAGACGATCCCTAAATACTACTTGACTAGGTTGTACACTTGCAACTGAATTGAGTACAAATTAGGATTTATTACTTGTACTGCAGAAATCACATCAAGTTTTTGGCGCCGTTGCCGGGGACAACGGAGAATATTATTTCAGACCTAAGTAATTTAGTTAGTAATTGTTTTTAATTTTCTTTTGCTTTCTTTCTCTCTCACTTGAGCAGGTTGAAATCTGGTAGAAGAACCTCCAACCCCGGAAGCCACAGATTTGGTTGAGTGGTTTTCTAGGAAAGGATCAACTCATCTTTTCTACGAAAGACGGAACAAACACCCAACAAGAGGACCTTTCTTGAGTGTAAATCCGCGCCGGTTAGACATGTCGGCCGGAAATGAAAATGCTCGTTTGGAGAACCTTCAAAGAGAACGGGATGAGATGGCCAATGAACTTCAACGTTTGCGAGCAGCCGCCGCTGATAGACAAAACATCGAAGCGGCTGATGCCAATCGCCCCTTGAGAGACTTTACAGCACCTAGGGCTGAGGAAATCCACCTTGGGTATACGGCACCCACCATCAATGCTGAAGAATACCAGATTCCGCCAGCATGGGTTAGCATGGTGCAGCGCCATCTGTTCCATGGTTTACCTCACGAAGATGCAACACAGCACTTAGCCAATTTTGAAGAAATCTGCAGCACAATTAAGGTACAAACTGTTTCTCCTGAAAATCTCAAAGTTATGGCCTTTACTTTTTCTCTTGCAGATAAGGCTAAAAGTTGGATAAGGGGCCAAAGACCCGAGAACATGAACACTTGGCCGAAGGTGGCGAATGCTTTTCTCAACAAATTTTTCCCACCATCCAAAACAAACTCCTTGCGCCATCAAATCCACAATTTTCGACAAAAAGGAGAAGAAACCATGAGCGAGGCGTGGGAGAGGTTTCAAGAACTGCAGAGGTACTGTCCCCACCATGGTATCGAAGGGTGGAATTTGTTGCAAATCTTCTACAACAGCCTTCTACCACAGGACAAGGGGATGCTAGACGCAGCTGCTGGAGGTAGTCTCATGAATAAAGGGGCTATTGATGGATACAAGCTGGTTGATGACATGGCTCTCAACCAAAGCCAATGGCACAACCCTAGGGAGACACCGGTCATCCTGCAGCGGGGAATGAAGGAGGTGAATTCGAATCCAAATTTTGCTGCAGAAATTGCCGCTTTGAATCGCAAAATTGATCAAATGAGCGTAAACTCGGTAAGCAATCCCTCTCCTCTTCCTTGTTCAATTTGTGGTGGTACCGATCATCTAGCAATTAACTGTGGTGTAAGTAATGATGTTAGTTATGAGGAAGTGAATGCAATTAACCAAGGCAATTTCAAACCAAACAACAATCCTTACTCCAATACTTACAACCCCGGTTGGAGAAATCACCCAAACTTTTCGTGGAGACAAAATGACCAACCAACCCAAGGAAATCAAAACAACCAAGGTAACTCAAACTTTAATAGACCAAATCAAGGTTATGGTAACCAAGGGTATGGTTCGAATGCACAACCAAAGTCCAATCTCGAATTGATGATGGAGACTTTCATGACAAGTCAAAACCAAAAGTTTGATGAATTGACCAAAAAAGTAGACATGTTAGCAACCCAAAACAAATTACTTGAAAACCAAGTTGCACAACAAGCTACACAATTCTCTCGCCAACCGGGCACCCTTCCACCAAAACCCGAGAACAATCCCAAGGATGTCAAGGCGGTTAGGCACATGCTTCGCAGCGGTACGCAATATGAGGATCCACCTGTACCAAAGGATGACTATGTACAACCGCGAGGTGAAGAGACACGAATCAATGATGAGCACATCTCCACACATGAGGATTTCGCCTCAAAGGAAACTACACCAATTGCACCAAGCGACCATGCGGAACCAGCAAAGCAATCTCAAGATGAGTTGCCAAAGGTGAGTGCACAGGTACCTCTCTACATCCCTCCTCACAAATACGCTCCTTTTCCTGGTAGACTTAAGAATGAGAAAACCGACAAACAATTTGCCAAATTCCTTGAACTGTTGAAACAATTGAATGTGAACCTACCATTGACTGAGGTAATGACCCAAATGCCGGTTTACACCAAATTTTTCAAAGACATTCTTTCAAACAGGCGTAAACTTGAAGAAGTCCAAATGGTATCCTTAGACACAAACGGTAGTGCAATGGTAATGAATGAATTGCCCAAAAAGTTGGATGATCCGGGTAAATTTTCCATACCATGTTCTATAGGGAATGTCCAATTCAAACGTGCACTATGTGATCTAGGAGCGAGTGTAAGTCTTATGCCTAAGTCGGTATATGATAGGTTAGGTGTTGGAGAACTCAAACCCACTATAATATCTCTTCAATTGGCAGACCAATCGGTTAAGTTACCTCTAGGAGTGGTGGAGGACTTGCCAATTCAAATTGGAAAGTTCTTTGTACCAATTGATTTTGTTGTGGTTGACATGGATGAGGACACTCATACACCACTCTTGTTAGGTCGACCATTTCTCAATACAGCAAAAGCCGTGATCTATGTCCATGATGGAATTATAACAATGAATATTGGTGAAGAAAAATTGACATTCGATATCAAAAGATCTATGCGATATCCATCTAACGATCAAAGTGTTTTTAGTGTTGAGATACTTGACAGGTTGATAGTTGAAGAGCTCACAAACAACTTGGAGAAGGGCTCCTTTGAGTATTGGATGGATCAGGAGTGCGAAAAAGTTGACACAACGAGTTCTGTGGATGTTATTGCGGCCCGCAACATCTTCAACCAGAGAGGGATGAAAATCGCACAGCTATTGCGGCCCGCAATGAAACCTATTGCGGCCCGCAACATCTTCAGTCAGAGAAGCTGAATCAAACAGAGCCCATTGCGGCCCGCAATGAATCCCTTGCGGCCCGCAATAACCCTTTCCAGAATGACAAAGAACCTATTCCAAGTCTGATTTTTCAAGTTTCAACCGCTGAGACCCTTCCTAACTTTGCCGAAACCACGGATGATGCACCCAAAATTGAACTAAAGCCATTGCCTTCGACCTTACGATACGAATACCTTGGCCCAAACCAAACCTATCCCGTTATTGTCAACGCATCTCTAAACCAAGACCAAACCTCACAACTTCTGCAAATATTAAGGATGCACCGAAAGGCCATTGGATACACAATAGACGATCTCAAAGGAATCAACCCTTCTATTTGCATGCACCGGATCTTGATGGAAGAAGGACACAAACCAACCATTGAAGGCCAACGGAAATTGAACCCGAACTTAAGCGAAGTCGTGCTCAAAGAGATACACAAGCTACTTGACGCCGGCATCATCTACTCTATCTCTGATAGCAAATGGGTGAGCCCAATCCATGTGGTGCCAAAGAAAGGAGGAACAACGGTGATAGAAGGGAAGAAGAAAGAAAATTTTCATAAACCATTAAAACCTCCTAACAAAAATTCAGTTTGCATGGTAGAAATTTCACAGGTGAATATAGAATCGGTTCAAGAGAAGTCAGTGGCAACATCTGAAACTGACAAAACACGAGATGTCGACAAGACGAAACAAACTTGGTTCATGAAAGACAAATCCATAAAATTGATGGAAAAACTCAAGAATAGGAGCAAGAAGAAATTTAAGGATAGAGACAATCCAAAAGAAGCAAGTTGCGGAGGAATCCCTTCCGTCTAACATTGAGCGCAAATTGTGTCGAGCTCACGACGTAAAATTGAGCGCTTCTTGGGAGACAACCCAAGTCCTTCTCGTTCCTTCCTTCTACTAGAATCGCCGTCTCTCCGCCTCTACGACGGTTCTTCACACAAGGTTCTTCACACAAGTTAAGCTTTCATTTTTCTTCTTATTTACTTTAGTTTATTTTAAAGCATTGGGGACAATGCTTAATTTAAGCTTGGGGGTAGGAAGAATTGTATCTAGGAACTTTAATTTTTTTTTTTTTTTCATGCATTTTAGAGGGTTATAACCAGGATTTTTACTTGACCATGAATAGGGTTAGTAATTTTAAACTTAAGTGATTGAAATTGCAAACTTGTCAAGATGTTTACCGAGGTTATAAAAAATAGAGTCTTGCATAATTGGACTTAATTGTTTGAGAATGCATAAAGTATAAAATCATATTTAATTTTTGTGTTTAAAAATGGCTTAAACTTTTGATAAATTTGAGTGATTGGCAAAAATTAGAAATTTTTGTGCAAATTTTGAACGAATTTTCGGTAATACCCTTGGAATAATTTGAAATAACCACGCAATTTGGCGAAAAACTTTGTGGAAATAAAGGCTTAAGAATTTGAAACATTAGGAATTTAAATTTATTAAGAAACAAATGAATTTAGAAAGATTGGAATATTCAAAGGTGTGAGTTAATACCTTTGGATGTGTGTATTCATGGTATTTTCGCAAAAATTGTTGAAAGCATTTTTGAAAAATTTTGAAATTAATTTAGACTCCTCTTACCTATGATACGGCGACATGACGTACTTATGGTTATGAGTCATTAGCACTCCTGCTCCACTAGTCTCCCGATAAAATTGACATTCGTGTTGGTGGAAGGGTTAGACTATGAGCATGCAAAGCACCCTTGAATTAGAACAGTTGGGTACAGTTAACTACTTGTAACTAACCGGTGCTTAAATGAGGATTGGGAAAATAGTGCCATGAGATAAAAGAAAAATAGAAAAATCAACAAAAGGAAATGAATTTTGCAATATACCAACACACGAAGTTCGCGACTTTCTAACCTAAGCTTTATCCAAGCTTGGGGGAATTTTTTCTTCACAAATAAAAATGCATGTCTTTTAATAAATTTGGATGAATAAAGTTCACAAATTCTGAGTCTTTAAGGAAATGAAAGTTAGAGTAATCGAATTGTGGGGTGAATCATGATTAACCAAGGGTTGAACTTTAGATTTGTGAAAATTTACATGGGGATTTCTAAATTTTGGCAAGATCATACAAATTTTTCATTTGAGAAATATACAAGATATATGGTTGAATTAGAGATAGAATGGTAGTCCATGTTTAGACTTGCTTGGGGACAAGCAAAGTGTAAGCTTGGGGGAATTTGATAAGCCAAAATTATATCTATTAAAACCTAGGGTTTGTTATGTGAATTAAGCTAAGTTTTGTTGAGATTATGTTTAATTAGGTTAGAAATGTCCGAAAGTTCAAGTTACTGCCCTAGTTATGTTTATTTTACAGGTAATCAAGTGTTTGGAGCTTAACGGAGCAAAACGGGCGATTTGTGGCAAGTCAGAGAGTCAGAATCTGCGCGAGGAGTAACCGCCTCCACTCATTGCGGCCCGCAAGGGATGTTATTGCGGCCCGCAATAAGGCGGTTTCAGAGCCCGAATTTGCTATTTTTAGAGATTTTGTTTTAGATTTTGCCAGAGTATAAATAGGAAACTTGTAGAACAGAACAAAGACGTTTTTTAGAGATAATTTCTGGTTTTAACAAGAGAGACAAAGGAAGAGAAAAGGAGAGAGAAGAAGGGAGAAAGAAACATCACGATTCGACCGGTTTTATTATTTTCTCTCTTTGGAACTCTTTTAATCTTTTTAATTTGATTTGTGCTTTAGCCATGACTGGCTAAAGGATTTTCTAGGGTTAATTAGGGCTGTACTTGAAACTTTTGTTATGATTTAGTTGGTTTAATTTGTATTTTCTTGTTCTTGATTATGATCTATTCTTTATTTTAATTGATTGTGAAGACTTAATCGAAATCACATGAAACCTAGGATTTAGTATTTGCAATTGAGAAATTGAATATTTAGTCCTGACCATAAAGAATAGGGTATTTGATAGGCTAAGTACCGAGAGGTGACGCTTGTCTTATACGGGCTTTACCTAATAGTTTAGACAAATTGTACCAAGTACCGAGAGGTGAATTACGGTTTTCTAGATTAATTAGGACAGTAAGAACTTAATGACTTTAGATTAGTATAGCCAAGTACCGAGAGGTGACGTTTATTCTAATTTGAAGATGGTATTAATATAGAAATATCCCTTTGTACCTACAACCCTCAACTGTGCCTTCATAATTAAAAGAACAAATTTAATAAACCAATTAGTCATAACAATAGTGGATAGGAACCCTAATAAACCCTAATCTCTCATCTTTGTTAAAAATCAGAATTTTTCTTAAGACTTTAGTTTAATTTAGTTTAATCAAAACCAAATCAACCATTCGAACAAACAAAAACCTTTTTATTTTCTTTTACTAAATTGAATTGCTTGGTTAGAAAAAATATTCCGACTTGTCCCTGTGGAGACGATCCCTAAATACTACTTGACTAGGTCGTACACTTGCAACTGAATTGAGTACAAATTAGGATT
Source organism: Carex kokanica (assembly GCA_025461125.1). NCBI lineage: Eukaryota > Viridiplantae > Streptophyta > Magnoliopsida > Poales > Cyperaceae > Carex > Carex kokanica. Next base: position 624,963 of record JAJGRX010000320.1, read on the forward strand.
TATTACTTGTACTGCAAAAATCACATCAGTAACTTGAGCGAGATGTCCTCAAGACTGAAAAACAATATACAAACACCATTAATTAATTTTTGAAACAATACAAAAAATTAAAAATTGACACGGAGGTTCGAGAGGTTCGAGAGGCTCGGCTTTGAGAGGGAGAGACGGAGACAGAGAGAGAGAGACACGGAGGAGAGGGAGAGACGAGACGGAGACAGAGAGAGGAGAGACACGGAGGTATGAGGATTTGAGAGGGAGAGACGAAGACACAGAGAGAGAGAAAGACGCTAAGTTGAAAATGAGAGGCGCGAAATTAAAATAAGAACTAAGCAGGAGTTATCAGGATCGGTTATTTCGAAATAACTGATCCTGATTGTTTTTGTAAGTACAAAGGCGCGAAACAGAAGTAAACCCTAGCGTCAAATTAGCATTAGGATCGGTTATTTCAAAAAAATCGATCGTGATACCTTTTTTTAAGTTGTTTCTGAAAAAAAAAAGTATTAGGATCGGTTCTTTTGACCAAAACCGATTCTGATACTTTTTTTTTTTTAATTTTGGTTCTGAAAAAAAAAAAAAGTATCAGGATCGGTTCTGTGGACAAAACCGATCCTGATACTTTTTTTTTTTTTGTTAATGTTGGTTCTGAAAAAAAAAAAAAAGTATCAGGATCGGTTCTGTGGACAGAACCGATCCTGATACTTTTTTTTTTTTTTAAATTTTGGTTCTGAAAAAAAAAAAGTATCAGGATCGGTTCTGTGGACACAACCGATCCTGATACTTTTTTTTTCAGAACCAAAATTAAAAAAAAAAAAAAAGTATCAGGATCGGTTTTGTCCACAGAACCGATCCTGATACTTTTTTTTTTTTTAATTTTGGTTCTGAAATAAAAAAGTATCAGGATCGGTTGTGTCCACAGAACCGATCCTGATACTTTTTTTTTTTTTTTTTAATTTTGGTTCTGAAAAAAAAAAAAAGTATCAGGATCAGTTCTGTGGACACAACCGATCCTGATATGTATATATATATATTTTTTTATTTATTTTTAATTTTGGTTCTGAAAAAAAAAAAAGTATCAGGATCGGTTTTGTCAACAGAACCGATCCTGATACTTTTTTTTTATTTAATATTGGTTCTGAAAAAAAAAGTATCAGGATCGGTTTTGTTTACAGAACTGATCCTGATATTTTTTTTTTTTCAGAACCAACATTAAAAAAAAAAAAAAAATTATCAGGATCGGTTCTGTTGTAACAACCGATCCTGATTCTTTTTTTTTCAGAACCAACATTAAAAAAAAAGGAATTAGAATCGGTTGTTTGTTAGAACCGATCCTGATACTATCAGGATCGGTTTTTAAGAAATAACTGATCCTAATATGTGTTCCATTAGGATCGGTTGTTTGTAAAAACCGATCCTGATAGTATCAGGATCGGTTCTAATAAAAAACCGATTCTAATTGTTCATAAATTAGGATCGGTTAACCATAAAACCCGATCTGAATAGTTTTTAGGATCGGTTTTCTTAAAAAAATCAATCCAGATAGATATTAGAATCGGTTGTTTCATATAACCGATACTATTAGGCCGATCCTGATTCCAGTTTTTCCACTAGTGTTCCTTTTCCTACGCTGTGTTTTTTTGCGTTACGCGGTTAAGGAACGATAAATGAGAGGCAACATCGGGGTACCTTCCGATAAAGATAGATGTGCGGATGGTCCCCAATTTCAACGCGTGAGGATAAATTATGAGAGGCAAAGTTATCTTAAAAAATTAGGGAAAACATAAGAAAATGTACAGCACCAAGTCCAAAACTAACCAACTCCCAATTAATAAAATGAAAAGGGAAAGGAGAAGTCTCCTTGACTTGGATCTTATAAAACCATGTACTACCCCTGGAAATCATTTGGAGAAATCTCTTTAATTCTCAGTGGTTCTCTTTAAAAACAGAACAATAATGGCGCATGTAATAATTGACATGACCTCCAGCCAACAGCAGCATTCATCAGACTACAATGGTGACAACAGAAGCCTCGCGTCGACCGGTGTAGGAGCACAGGAGAAGTTCGTCCCAATAACAGCGCTACTGGAGATGGGGGCCAGCAGGCTGGGAGTGCTGGTGTGTGGGTGGGTGGTGCTCATGCTGGTGCAAGGTGGGATCGTCGTCACCGTGGAAACAAAGGATCGTGGGTTCATCACCGTGTTGTTCTTTTTAGTATGTTTCCGCTGCTGGCGTTACTTCTACCCTCAAGACACTGGGTATATATTTATTTATTTACAAAAGAATAAAAAATTCACAAAAACGTACACTGATTTTCAAAAATCTTAAAAAAATAGTAAAAAATTTCCAAAAAATTGTAAAATTTGGTCTCCAAGCAAATATTAATATAAAGATCACGTTGAAAAATTCGGATTAACTGTTTGAACTTTCAAAATAGAGATATGAGAAAATACCCTATTTACTTTCCAAAGCATGATAGCCTATCTATATATATATGATATCAATATAAAGATCATATATATATATATGAGGAGGGATCCAATTACACTCTTTTTTTTGACATATCTTGACATTATTTTTTGTATAGGCCAATTTTGCGATTTCAAAATTCAAACAGTCGATCCAAACCGTTCAACATGATCACCATATTAAAATGTGCTTGGAGATCAAATTTTACATTTTTTTGAATTTTTTTACTATTTATTAAGATGGTTACAAAATCGATGTTTTTCAATGGTTTGAAAACAACGATTTTGTAACCATCTTAATAAATAGTAAAAAAATTCAAAAAAATGTAAAATTTGATCTCCAAGCACATTTTAATATGTCCATCATGTTGAACGGTTTGGATCGACTATTTGGACTTTGAAAATGATAGGTGTCAAAGTGTGTCAAAAAAAAGGGTGTAATCCGATCCCTCCTCTTTATATATATATATATATATATATATAGGGTCTGTCTAATTTGCTGCCGGCAGCAGTTCGGCCAAGTGCTGCCGGGGCTATATTTAGCCGTGTGATGTCCAAACAACAAATTCAAACCGTTAGATGTTTAATCTATACTATAATCTACTTGGAGACCAAATTTGACATTTTTTGGAATTTTTTTACTATATATTAAGCTGGTTTGAAAACCGCTGTTTTTAGTAAATTTCTGCAACGTTAAAAACAGCGGTTTTCAAACCATCTTAATATATAGTAAAAAAATTCCAAAAATTGTAAAATTTGGTCTCCAAGTAGATTATAGTATAGATTAAACATCTAACGGTTTGAATTTGTTGTTTGAACATCACACGACTAAATATAGCCCCGGCAGCACCTCGGCCGAACTGCTGCCGGCAGCAAATTAGCCACAGCCTATATATATATATATATATATATATATATATAATTTTGCTATTGTACTTCGCGAAGTAAAACCAATATTGTACTTCACGCTCATATTCCCATTTTCAAAATCCAAAACGTCGATCCGACCGTTCAAGTTGTTCTCCATATTGAAATGTGCTTGGAGACCAAATTTTACATTTTTTGGAATTTTTTTACTATTTATTAAGCCACTTTGAAAATCGCTGATCCATTGGTCCAGAATTTTTTACTGTTTTTTACTATTCACAATGGATCAGCGATTTTCAAAGTGGCTTAATAAATAGTAAAAAAATTCCAAAAAATGTAAAATTTGGTCTCCAAGCACATTTCAATATGGAGAACAACTTGAACGGTTCGGATCGACGATTTGGATCTTGGAAATAGGAGTATGAGCGTGAAGTAAAACGAAGTTTTACTTCGCGAAGTACAATAGCCCTACTATATATATATATATATATATATATATATATATATAAAGAGGAGGGATCAGATTACACCCTTTTTTGAAAATCCAAACAACCGATCCGAACCGTTCAACATGATCTCCATATAGAAATGTGCTTGGAGACCAAATTTTACATTTTTTGAAATTTTTTTACTATTTATTAAGCCACTTTGAAAATCACTGATTCATTGGTCTAGAATTTTTTACTATTTTGCTACTATTCACCGGATCAGCGATTTTCAAAGTGGCTTAATAAATAGTAAAAAAATTCCAAAAAATGTACAATTTGGTCACCAAGCACATTTCAATATGGAGAACAACTTGAACAGTTCGGATTGGTTGTTTGGATTTTCAAGATGGAAATATGGCGTGAAGTACAAACTCGTTTTACTCCATAGCTCACCATAACCCATCCCTATATATATATATATGGATGACAACTTTTTGCTTGAAATTAATTACGAATCGCTCTTTAATTTTTCTTGTCAATATTTAAGGTCTTTAACTGAGGGTACTCAGTCCTTGTCAGCCGACAATATCCAACAATTGACGCTCCCGATTGGTTTCATCAGGAGACTCTTCTACTGGTGGAATCTCGTCTCTGTCATGACTTGTGTTGTTCTCTCCATAATGCGGCTAACCTCACAAGATTTTGGCCAAACAGAAGTGGCAAATAAGGGGGCTCGGGACTTCGCTTTAAATGTCTTTTATGGCCTGACACTCACAGAAGCACTGGTGTTACTTTTTACGCTCACGTTCGTCACAATAATGGCCATGCAGCGAAAAGTCACAGAGGCGCTGTTTGAGTGGGCGAAGCCCTCCCAGCCTGCACAAGCACCACCAACCCACCAGAATACAACTCTCATTGAGTGGGCGAAAAGTCAACTTTATGCAAACTCTGTGGATTTCTCCCCCCTACCAGAATCCGAAGTTTATGCAAACTCTGTGGATTCCTCCCCCCTACCAGAATCCGAAGTTTATGCAAACTCTGTGGATTTCTCCGCCCTACCAAAATCCAAACTTTATGAATACATTGTGGGTTTCTCCCTTCTACCAGAATCCGAACGTTTTGCAAACTCTGTGTTCTCCTACCTACGAGAACGTTGCCTACAAGAACGTTGCCTACAAGAACATCGAGAATCCTACATTTTTGGTAGACATTTAGAAGTGCCCCGACTGCTTGATTGGCCCTGTACAATTAGTTTCAGGAATCTTAAGTATATTGATCCTTCCTTAGAGTACCGCGGCCTCTACCGTAGATTGTCGCGGTTTCCACGATTACTGCTGAACAAGGATTACTCTGACAACTCTGAGGATAACCTTCCTCATTTAAAAGCGGATTGATGTATCAGTATTATTTGTATTGGTTGTTTAAATATTAGGGGGAATTTCATGTGTCCCTAGGGGTGTCAATGATACCCTTTTAACTGTTTACCCTATCCGTACAGTATTTAATAAGGCAGGTATAGTTAAAGTTTTTTTTTTTCATTAGTTTATCGGATATGGATATAGATAAGGATTTTTTTTCGATAGCTAAACGGGTAAGGTACATACAGGTAAATGCTATTTCATACCCGTTATCCTATAGGGTAATTATATAAAAATTATTCAGTCTCATTATTAATTAACAAGAAACAGTGTGCCGATACTAGTACTGATAAGTTCCAGAACTAGCGTTCCAGTGCCAGTCAAATTCCTGTTGAGAGGTCTTACATTTTCTATTGTGGCATGCAAATTTGCAAGTTCAAGTTCAAGTGGCATAGTCGCATCACTACTTAGTCTTCTATTACAAATCAGAGACTCGAGATTTTTTGCATCAGATATTATTTGGCACTGGATTTCATGACAATCCAATATTTCTCGCCACATACTGGCAGATCTGGTAATTGAGGTATTGATTAGATACATCTAATATTACAATTTAAAATAAAGATGTTACAAAAACTAGGGAAAAAAGAGTATTTGACAAAAATATACCCTCGAATATAAGGCATTTAGTTGTGGTCATAATTCCTCATCACGCACTTTATTTATCTTATGAGAAATCGAATTGACCACCCGGATGGCTATTCGGATTTTAGTTGATAGTTTTCGTACTAACTTGCATGTGGCGTCATTTGTGTGGGCTTGAAATAATGTTCTAAGCTAGTAGTAGACACATCTTCTCTTCAGCCTTGAAATAATGTTAAACTAGATTAGTGTGTCAAAATAACTTGATGTTGCCTAACAACATTATCTCATAAGCTCTCAACTATCTTTGGAGCTGACTGCACTCCTCTGCACACACCACATGAGGTCCTCTCTTCGCCTGGTCAGTCTCTCCTGCCACTTCTGGGCTGGAAACCTCGAGACAAAACTGATGAAACTAGCTCAAAATCAATTCAGGCTCATGATATCAATGGTCATTGCTGAAAAAGAAACAACAACAACATTTGCTTCAAGGAATTGACAGAACGATACTATTCACATTTGCCAGGTAAAATGTAATATATCTTCGATGTATAATTTGATGTATAATTTGTAAATATAATAAAATTAATTATTATATTGATATTAATGGATAGGGTAGGTTAGGGTAAGGTTAATTTTTAATGAGTAAGAGTAGGATATAAGTAAGGTCAATTATTAATGAGTACGGGTATGAAAATACTACCACTCTATCCGTATCGTACCCGTTGACACCCCTATGTGTCCCCTTCAATATTACGTATTTCCCACTCTAAAACTAATAGTTACATATTTATCCTTTAAAATTGTAAACCTCACATATTTATTCAATCCATCATATTTAACATTAATTTTATATTAATTCCAATTTTACCCTTATAAGAATTGGGAGAAATTAGTTCTAGAGTCTCTCTACTGTCCAATCGTAGTGTTAAGATTTGTGCCATTAGATAGATCTTCATGGAGCGTTTCTATCATGCCCTGGCCCTCAGTCGGGTGCACGACGACAGAACGACATCCTAGCATCCGTTCGACCTACGTCACAAACAGAAATAAACAGAAGTCAGCTACGAAGCTCAGTAACAGGTTATTTAACAACGCGCTTCTCTATAATTGGTTTATTCATAACAACAAATAGAACTGAATTAATCCACACAAATATTTCAAATTAAGTACGCATATTTAACCAGAAGGATCTAGGTTTTCAGTACTCAGACAATTCAATGCCAAAAACATATTCAGATTCCTAGACCCTCAAGCCAGGAAAATATAACCTCAAAATATAATATCCAAATACGGTATAGTACCCGTTATTCAAACAGACCAAAACAACATATATTATAGAAGTCCGATTACATGATAGCGAGAATTTCATAAATTCAAATCATAGTGCAATCAATTGCTCAAAATCATTTGTGACGTAGGATCGGAACTCCAATCAGATAGATTACAAAATTTTCCTTTTATTTTTTCCATTTTCCTTTCTTTGTTTTCTCTAATTTTCCTTTCTTACCGATTTATCTTTCTTCATTAAGTGAAAAAGTGTTTACATATAGGGGTAATCCTCTACACATATATTTGCAGAGTTTGTATTACAAAAGAACTACAGGAAATAAATCCGAAGAAATTAAGAAAAAATTCGAAAAGTCATGTTATTGTTAGGATAGTCATGTTATGTTACATTCGGATAGTCATGTTTATGCAACCACTTAATTTTTTTTATCTAAACATTTCTCCTCCTCATATTTTAATATTATATGATAAATGTCAATCTCACTCCGCTATGAATAAGAAACTCCCATTTAATTATTCATGGTACGTATTCTTGTTTCAATTGTAATTTTCTTATTGAAATATTTTGTTATATTATTATACTTAGGATAAAACTTATTCATTTTACTAAGATTTAATTAGGTGCTACCAAATTATATAGAGCTTAAAAGTTTACAACCACAAGTTTTTTATATTCATATTCTAAGTACAGGTAGAACGACCTGCAATATTTATATTCACATAATATATGTACTTGGCAAGCAAATAATTATATATACACAAACAATAACATAATAGTTATTCAAGGTCATAATTTAGATATATAAATGAAAATAAATACCTATATGGTGAATGATTACAAGATAACAAATTTCACCATATTAGGGTATTAGTTAATATCAAAATAAATCCTAACATAATAACTCTTTAGTTAGAATAAAATTAACCCAGTGACAACAATAATTAATGACCTATATTTAAGCGACCTTGTACCTTAATATGCGGAAACGCACCTCAATCTGACCTATATTTAAGCGGTGTACACGAATCTTAATGCGATTTGTGGGGCTCAAAATTTCTTTAAGATCCGTGCAATCTAGATCAGCACGAATCTTGAAGCAAACACGCACGGATATTGAAGTGATGCGCACAGATATTAATGCAATGCACGCGGATTAGATGGTAGGGGAACCCTTCATATTCAAATTTGAGTATAATGGACATTTTATGTTTTTAATAAAGGGTAAAAATGGGTATTTTATAAATTTAGAATGAGTTTTAATATAAAAGACAATAAAATGAGTAAATTATGAGTTTTTGAGGTTTAGAGGGGAGAATATGTAATTTCAAAATTTAGAGGGGAAATAAGTAATTTTGAAGTTTTTGAGGGGTATACGTGAAATTCCCCCCAAATATATATACAACATTAGTGAAGTTCACTCTAATTAACCTAGGCATTAATTACATATGAACGCCGATAATCAGAGCAATTGGTTTGTTCAACTTAAGCTGCTCAATCATCATATTATTTTTTTAACAAGTTAATTTATTTCTTATTAAAATTAGGTAGGATGATTTCACTAAACAAATTTAAAAGATTACAAAGTCTGAGAACAAATTATTACAAAATATATATTTTTAAATTGTTCAACAAAATGTCTTTATGAGTCCATTAATTTAGATTTTCACCTTTCTTATTTTTTCTTACTTTTAAATTTCAATTTCAATTTTGTAATGAATTTTTATAAACTGTAACAATCAATATAATTAAATAAATTTAGCTTCATATTTTAAAATAGAGGGATTCTTCGGTGCACACAAGGACCTATTTGTAAAATGAGTCCTATTTTTATTTTCAAAGTTCAAACAGTCGATCCGACCGTTCAACATTATTTCCATATGAAAATGTACTTGGAGGTCAAATTTTATATTTTTTTGAATTTTTTTACTATTTATTAAGTATTTTACAAATTCAATGGTCTGAATTTGACTAGTTTTTGTAAAATACTTAATAAATAGTAAAAAAATTCAAAAAAATGTAAAATTTGACCTCCAAGTATATTTTAAAATGGAGATAATGTTGAACGGTCGGATCGACTGTTTGAACTTTGAAAATGAAAATAGGACTCATTTTACAAATAGGTCCTTGTGTGCACCGAAGCAAATGCCTTTAAAATATTATCTATTAAGTATTATATTTTAATAAAATACAATAATAAGTGTTGATTTGTAATCTGTTTGCCTAAACAAATTCTATTAATATGAGTAGAAGAAGAATGGTTTTTGAAAAAATAGAGAAGAGGAATTAAGAGGGGTGTTTGTTTAATTGAGGGATTAGATTAGAAGAAAGAGGTTATAACGGGCTTGGTATTTTATATTTTTCATTCTCTGTTCAGCCCACTAGGCCCAATTCATGTTTGTTCATGCTTTGCTGTCAATTGCTTAAATTGAGATGTCCCACGGGCTAAATATGTTGTATTCATGTTTTTCACAATTACAAACAATTTATAAACTTTCACTAATGTTGTATACAATGTGTTTTTTCAAAGATGCAGATACAAAATGGGTGAAGTCTTCAATTAAATGCCCGAATTCCAAAACGTGTTGCATACAACTTGTTTAATACGTCTTCAATCAAATACCCGACTTGCAAAACGTGTTTTTCGGAAGTCGGGTATTTGATTGAAGACGTATTTGGAGGATGTCGGTGGAGATAGACCGGAAGGCCTTTCCAACATATTCAAAGGGATAGGCAAGATGCCCATGGAACTGATTGCCAAACACAAAGTAGTAATTAGGTAACAAGATAGACAACATCCAACAGATGATCCATGAAAGCATACAAGGTATGAAAGAAACTAGTAGTGACACACCTCTGTCGAGCAGCCTATAAGACTCTTCGTTCATCCGGACATAGATGAAATGGAGGTTGTTGGCTTCGAAGTTTCTTTCAGACCTATGTCCTACTTTGTTGTGTTCCGTTGGATCTCGTCTACCTCTAAATTTTCTTTCAGACCTTCTATGTCATACTTTTTCAATTATAGTACTTCAAATTTTCCGTGGCATAAACCTGCGTGGTGGCCTATTGATTGGTATGTCAATTTTTCAATCATAGTGTTTGTGATATACATGGATTGTGGTTCTTTATTTATGCATTGTCAGATTTAACAGTGTTCCGAAATGGATTAGTATTGTCATGGTTGCGTTAGGCACGTTAGTCTATAGAAACACTACCAAATTAAGTCTACTTTGTTGGTTTTTGTCCGAATTTTTGTTCCCTAATTTTGAACAAAATTTACTCCAGGAATGGAGTTTGCCCCTTTCTTTTTTTCTCATTAATGAACTTAATTTATTTGCATTAGAATGAGGCACTGGCTTGATATCTGCAGTAGCAAGGTGCTAGAATGTCAATTTACTTGTTGAAATATGCTTGGGCATTTTGGAGAGCTATTAAATTCTGGAAACAAAGGAATGAGCGAATATGCGGGTGTTGGTTAATATGGAAACAAAGGAATGAGCGAATATTCAAAAATTTAAGGGTGCCGCCATTTTTGTTGTCAGAACGCATACTGCTGGAGGCAAAGCTGTGGAGAACTATACTGTTGGGCAAAACAGTATTAGGGAATCAGGCTTAATTTTGGTTTGATGGCATACAAGAGAGTGATTATTCATGAAGGTTGAATTGTTCCAGATGTGTGTGGTGAATTCCTGTGCTTCAGTGACCAATAGATTGAATAATTGCTGTAAATTTTGAAAAGAAAAAAAAGGAAAGGGAAAAACATTTTTGTTTCCCTTCACTTGATGAGTGGTACTGGTACACAACTTGAACAAAATAACCTGGTACCCAACTTATATAGCATATTATAATTGATTCAATTAAAGTAACAGGTCCAGCGGAAACATTAAAGAACCACTTTTGAGAATTGTCTTTGTAGAAACGGAAAAATTAAGACTCACAAACGACGGAGCACTTTCAGAAATGCACAAGTGCCAAAAAGAAATTGGATCAATTGCAGCAAAATGTGTATATATTTATACAATTAAAGGACCATTGAAATTGAGAAACCTACGTAACCCATTAGCTCACTTAGATTTTACATCGATAATCACACAAAGGAATCCAGAAATCATATCAAGACTTACAACATGAAATCTGTAACCAATACTATATATTGCTTAAAACAAACTATCTGGTATTCCCATCGAATGATGATTATTTTCTTGATTATACATCGAAGGAAGATTTATAAACATAGTATTGCAATATGAAGTGGTAATCATCAAAGAAGGACCAGCAGAAGGAGAACTAGTTCTTCAAATTTTCTGTAGCATAGACCTGTGTGGTGGCCTATTCATCGGTTTGTGGTTGCACGGGAGGAGCTTCCAAAGTCGGCTTGTGATTTCCATTGTCGGATTTGGTGCCCTGGTGGGCTTGGCAAGACCACTCTAGCCCAAAAAGTGTATAGTTGTTCAACTGTAAAGAATCATTTTGATTCTTGCATCTTGGGAAACGGTTATTCATATACAAGAATCAAAATAATTCTTTACACTTGAATAACTATACACTATTTGGGAAAGAGTGGTCTTGCCAAGCCCACTAGAACACCAAGTCCGACAATGGAAACCACAAGCCGGCTTTGGGAGTTTCTCCCATTTAACAACAAATTAATTATATCTCTCTTTTTAGCCTCAAAACTGACAACTTCGATGTTATCAACATCAGGGAGCACACAACATTTCAACATTTAAAAGAAGGTTGTTTTTGGAGAAGGCTTTTAGAGTGATTTGCAGGATCTTGAGCAAAGAGAGATATAATTAATTTGTTGTTGCACGGGAGGAGCTCCCAAAGTCAGCTTGTGGTTTTCATTGTCGGACTTGGTGCCCTGGTGGGCTTGGAAAGACCACTCTAGCCCAAAAAGTGTATAGTTGTCCAACTGTAAATAATTATTTTGATTCTTGCATCTTGGAAGACGGTTATTCATATACAAGAATCAAAATGATTATTTACAGTTAGATAACTATACACCATTTGGGTAAGAGTGGTCTTGCCAAGCCCACCGGGGCACCAAGTCCGACAATGAAAACCACAAGTCGGTTTTAGGAGCTTCTCCCATGCAACAACAAATTAATTATATCTCTCTTTTTAGCCTCAAAACTGACAACTTCGATGTTATCAACATCAGGGAGCACACAACATTGAAAAGAAGGTTTTTTTTTTAGAAGGCTTTTAGAGTGACCTCGATCTCCACTGAGATCTTGTACCCCTGAAGTAGTTCTACCTTTGGAGATTATGCAAAGTTTGGCTTTGGATCTTAGAAATCTTCTCACCGAGAGTGCAACGAGGAAATAGTCCGTTCGGGATGAGACGAAGCCATTGATAGTTGGCTTCAACCGCATCCTCGGTCTCATATGTGACACTCCTCGCATCGTGCACCCATCCCTTGATCCTCTTATCACCTGGCTTCTTTTTGGAGTCAGCATCCTCTAGAAAGCGCTGCATCTTGAAGCTTCACCTCATCGACTTCAGTCGACCCCGCGTAGGGACTGGGCTTCATTTTAAAGTAGGTATGCTAACTTTTTTACCACAGCGGAGACGATCTCCTCAGTCATCTCGCTCTATTGCAATCTCCAATTTTCGAGTCGAGTCGGACCGGAATCGGACGACACCCAATTTTCGACCAAGTTACGCGACAGCTGATTTTTTAGCGAAAAACCGAGTTGAACAGGGTTGAATCGGCAGAGTCAAGCAATTTTTCACCGATTCCAGGCCGATTCTTCTAATTTGACCGATTTTCAAATTTTTGAACCCGATTGAGCTCTTGATTTGAAGTTTTTTTCTTTCCGGCGTGGGATGCTCGCGCACGGGCTCTCGCTCACGATTTGGAGGAGCAATTTGAGGCCGATTTTGTGTTTTCTTGCGTAAATTTGGATTTATTAGGAAGGGTCATCGATTTGGGAAAAATGAAAAGAGTAGTCGATCTGAGAAGATAGGGTTATCTGGAGGAGAAGAAAGGCAAAACGATACATCATTTTAGATAGATATGGTGTACAGGTGTATTGCGTATAGAAGTAGAAAAAACATTTGGTCCACTATGAACCTGGAGCAACCAGGGTCCATTTCTGTCTAATTTCCATTCGCTGCCTTCTTTTTTTTAATTCTTTTCCTCATGTCTTCTTCTCTCCATTTCTTAATTCATGGACATCTCCATTTTTTTTATTTTTTTATGTGTTTTTTCCTTCTTCTTTTTTCTCTTTTTTAGAGATCAATATTGAAAATCATTTTTTATGTTCCAACGCCTTCTTTTTTAACAATTAATGTTTTACTAATTTTTTTTTATTTTTTTAGTACAAAATAAGATTTCGACAAAAAAAATCCGAGTTTCCAATTTGACCAATTCCGATCAATTCATCCGATTCCAATTTTGCCAACTATGGTTCTGGCATTGCGGGACCAACTGAGCAGTCGGAGAACTTAATTGGATTCACTCAGGAGCGAAACCAGACTTTCAAAGTATGGGGGTCAAAGGTGACTGGGAGTCAATTAATAAAAAAATTCAAAGTATGAGGGTCAATCAATAAAAAATTTCTAAAGTAAATGGGGGTCAATCTTACCGTATGCATAACATTTTTACTCTAAACTATATAGAAAATCGTATAAAAATAAAAAAATTAAAAATTAATAGAATCAATTGACTCCATTCCTCTCAAGTAGCTTCGCCTCTGGATCCATTGGTATGCTAATTTCAACTTATAGAACTTGAGTGTGAAAGAATTAAGGAATAGAAAGTATAATTTGCAATATTTCTGGAATTAGTAAATTAAACTTCTCTGAGGGTTTAATAGGAAAATTATCAAAAGGAACTTGGGATCTCAAAACAGAATATTCGGTTGATTAACAATCTTATAAAAGCAACTTGGGTTTTTGCGGGGCCGCAACGACAAATGACGGCTCCAGTTTTGGGGGGCGCCATTTGTCGTTGCGGCCCAGGTAAATATCTAATTTTACAGGTTAAATGGTCTTTTGGTTTATTTTTTTTTGCAGGGGTATATTTAAATTTTCGGGAGTATATGAGACAAGAAATTAAATGCTAATAGTAACAAACAATTCTCCATATTATTTTGATTGCCTTTACTTGATGCTAGTCTGTTGGAATGCTGAAAATAAAATATGAGACATCTGTTAGGCAATTCCTCTCAGAATTCTAATTTTATTTGTAGATTTGTTGTACCTTAGAAATTAGATGCTGAGAGCCCAAACCTAGAAAACTATTATAGTGCCATACCAGTCAGGTCCGCACAAGCTAGTAAATTTTCAAATATTCGGATAGTTAGGAACTTAATTAAAATAAATTGAGATGAAACAGAGTTGAAACAATAATATCTCTGAATTGTGCAAAGCACTGTCCTTCAGTGTATTCCGTCTCTATCGTGCAAAACTTGGAATCGCCACCAAGATAATCCGGGAATGTCGCTATTTAGGTACGACCATGACAGTGACAGACAACAACTCCTCAATATCCAGCAACTTATTGAATAATAATATTTTGTAGTATATGATTTGGAAATAAGCTAAATTGTGGAGGAATATGAATGTGTATTTTAGAAGGAGATGAGTACTTTCTACTTTAATATTCTAAAATACAAGTCGGCAGCCCATCCCATTTCTTCTTACCGATTTAGCCATGTCGGTTTATGAAAATTTTGGGCTTGGGCCTTCTATTGATTTTTTACTTTGGTACAAATTTTGAGTTTTATATAGAAAATAAATAAATATTTAACAGACAGGTGTACGAAAACTCTGTTGAGATCATTAACTCTGATCAGAAGAACAATAGAACACTCCAATATATAAATATATATATATGCACATTGATCCAATTCACTCATTACAATATTCTTATTTAATTGAGTGCATATCAAAGGTCTTTCAATTGGAATACTTAAACCACATCCCCTGCCCACCCCCAAACCCCCCAGTTATTACAACGTTTATACTACAACACCATAAATTACCACAACTGCTATCCAATTTTACAGATAATACATATGGAGCCCTTTTTCTCTGTCTTTATGGTTTAAGCACCTTTGATCGTGCTGAGTTCAACTCCTTGATAACATCTTTGATAGAAATGCGCTCTTTTGGCGACTCTTTGGAGCATAGAAGCCCGCATTGAATAACTGAAACCAAACAACTATAGACATTTTCAGGTGCAAACAAATTGTCTTCTCCATCAGGTTCAGAGAATAATTTGGTGTCGACTATGTCCATGACTTGGTCAGGGAAAGCCAACTCGACATGCTTCTGAAGGCTCAAACCATCTCTGATTCTCTCGTCGGTGGGACTTACTCCAGTGAACATCTCAAGCAGAAGAACACCGTAGCTATAGACATCTCCTTCTACTGATAGCCGACCACCCATCCCATACTCTAGACAATGAAAAGTCAATAGTTACAGTCCTAAATTTAGTACAAAAGCATAGTGAACTATGACTCTACATATTGACAAATATAAAATTCACCTAGTTTTTCAAATTTGGGCTCACATGGTCGTGCATATTTTTGGCGTGTAAGTTTTCAAATTATATAGCCCAAATCAGTAAATTAAAGAAGTATACATAGATAGTAAAAGTCTCAATCATGTCAGTATGAATGAGGTAACAATTATTTTTCCCTTTAGCCTGGTCAGTGGGACAAACTAACTTGGTCAATTGTTTCTTTGAAACTTAAAAAAGTTGGCGAATATTTTTTTGCAAGAACATACTAAAAAAAGTACTTCTCAAATAATCAGCTCTGTTGTACCTGGAGGAATGTAGCCAATAGAACCTTTGATTCCACCGGTGCTCGACATTGATTGAGAAGGCATGGTATCAGCTGGAACCAAAATCCTCGCTAATCCAAAATCACTCACATGTGCTATCATGTCATCATCCAAAAGTACATTGCTAGGTTTGAGATCACAATGCACAATTGGTGAAGGTACATGATAATGAAGATAATCTAGGGCTTCCGCCACATCAAATGCGATGTTCAACCTTTGGATGAAGCTGAGGCTTTTGAATGGTCGATCCGTACATGCATTTGGATGCAACCATTTTTCCAAGCTACCATTTGGCATGAACTCAAAAACCAAAGCTTTGAAATCATTACCTTGGTGGTCTACGCTAGAGCATGAACTTAGCACTTTTATAAGGTTCCGGTGTCTCACATTTTTTAAAGCCTCACATTCAGAGAAGAAACTTCTAGAAGCATTATGTTTCTCAAGGTTTAGTACCTTCACCGCAACGGTTGTCACATTATTGAAGCTCATAACGGCTTTATAAACTTCTCCAAATGTACCTCTTCCAATTAGATTATTCAAAGAGAAACTTTCAGTAGCTCTAAGAAGGTCATTGTATGAAACAGGCTTTAACCCATATTTCAAAGCTGTATCAGATTGTGGATTGTTTTGAGGGTTGTTTCTAGTATAATAAGTTACTAACAAGCAAATAACAACAGTCATGCAAACAAAAGAACCAACAACAGAACTGATGAGCACCATGGATCTTCGAGAGTGATGTCTCTGTGTGGAACGTTGTGAAATGCAGTGTGACAAATGCATTTTAGGCACTCCACCACAAAGTTTTGGATTTCCTCTTACATCTAGACCACTGGCATTCTTGAAAATGCCATTTTCAGGACATTCCCCCTCGAAATTATTGAAAGAAATATTCAAATATTGCAAGTTCATTGTACCCAAGAATTCGGGGACTTGACCGGAGAGCAAGTTGTTAGAGACATCAAGGTTTTGCAGCCCTCTTAGTTTGCTCAAGCTGGATGGAATTGTTCCTCGAAACAGATTGCTATCGAGATAGAGGGCTTGAAGTACCTGGCATCCATCAATTGTGCTAGGAATCTCTCCACTTAATTTGTTATTGGAGAAATGAAGTGATTGTAGGTTTTGCAAGTTACCAATTTTTGGTGGCAAGGTGCCATTTAGATAATTGTATGACAAATCCAAACTGATAGAAAGAGAAGAAAGACCCATGATTTCTTTGGGAATTTCACCTACCAACTTATTATTTGAAAAATTCAGGGCTTCTAAGAATTTCATGCTACTTAATTCTGGTGGTATACTCCCTTCTAATGCATTATTATCCAGAAATAGCATGGTCATTTGGGTGAGGTTGGCAAAAGTAGATGGGATTTGACCTGAAATCATGTTATTACTCAGATATAATACTCCCAATTTGAAAAGATTACCCATTTCTACTGGAATTGTGCCACTGAGAAACATTCCATCTAGTTCAAGCGTGTTTAAGTTATTTAGTTTTTGAAGCTCAACTGGTATGCTTCCTGAAATTGGGTTATTGTATAGTGAGAGTTCAAGAAGACCAGTAAGGTTTGTTATAGAACTAGGTAACACTCCTTGTAGTTGGTTTTTTGCATGATATAAAATTTGTAACAAAGTACAATTGGTCAAAGCATCCATAAAACGCCAATCATGTGGTCTCTTGGCCTCTAGTTGATTAGATTGTAAATTAAGCCATTGAAGATTTGGCAAGGCTCCAAAGCCAGATGGTATCACGCCACTAAAGAAATTATTTTCTAAAAAGACTTTACTAAGAGCAGAACAATTGGATATGGATGGTGGGATCTGTCCTTGGAGTTGATTGTAAGCCAGGATTAGATATTTCAAGTTTGGTAAAGCGTTGCACATATCGAAAGGTAAAGTTCCATCAAGCTGGTTATTACCAAGTGCCAAAGCATACAATGATGATAGGTTGTAAAGAAAGTGTGGTATTTCACCCGAAATGTTGTTTTGCTCAATGCTAAAAAACTGGAGGTTTTGAAGTTTCCCGAGTTCACTGGGGATGAATCCACTTAACATATTTCCCCAAAAATCAACATCTGTTAAACTTTGAAGATTACTCAAGGTATGTGGGATGGAACCATAGAATTCATTTTCGGATAGTAAAAGTTGTTGTAAGTTAGTAAGGTTGCCCAAGCCAGGCGGGATATGACCACTAATGCTATTTTGTTCAAGATAGAGAAGTGATAGTTTGGTAAGGTTACTTATGGTAGCTGGGATCGAACCTGTGAAGTTATTATTGTAGAGAGAAAGATGTGATAGGTTTGTAAGTTTGCCTAAATCATCTGGAATATCGCCATCAAAATGATTTTGGTTAAGATAAAGATATATTAGGCTACTAAGGTTGCCCAAGGTGGAAGGAATTGATCCTGTGAGATTATTGACAGATAGTCGTAATAACTGGAGCTGTGGGATGAGGCCGAATTCCAACGATATGCCTCCAGTGAGGAAGTTATTCCCCAGATCAATATATTTAAGTTTGTTGCATTGCGCTAAGTTATTTGGGATGGTTCCATGGAGATTATTATATCTCAAATAAATAGCTTCTAGATTTGAACAATTACTTAGAGTCGATGGAATGCTACCATCAAGAATATTCCTACTTAGGTTGACAAAACGTAGCCGACCCAAGTACCCGATCTCTAGTGGGATACTTCCTCTCAGTTGGTTATCAGAGAGACTCATCCTTTGGAGGAATGTGAGGTTTGCTAGAGATGGAGATATATAACCTGACAATTGTTTGGAATCAAGAACGAGAGCAGTCACTCTATCAGGATGGTGCCGGCCACACGAGATCCCTTGCCATTGACAGTGGTGCAGTGACTCGTTCCATGAGGAGAAGACTCCAAATGGGTCATCATGTATTTGAGACTTGAAGGAGAGAAGTGCTGATCGATCATCAGTTTTAGTAGTGGTTACTATGGCAGCGAGAGAAAAGGAGGATAAGCTTAAGAGGAGGTAGATAGTGAGCACGTTGTAACAACGTTCCATGATTTGTGTAATGATTGCAATGAGTTTTTCTCTCACAGAGTACGTGCTCTTCTTATAGTTAAAGAGAGATCATGGGTCAAAATTCAAACAAACAACTAACTCAACTGAGTTTCCAGAATTGCTTTAATGAAACCCCTAAAATACCCCTTCTATCCTGTTACATCATTGTTTGAAAACAAAGGGAAATTAAGTGAAACCCGTTTGATCCCATCCCCTGATTCTCCCCATTTTCTATGTGCGCACACCGGTACCCTTGATACTACCACAATATTCTCCCTCATGAGTCGTCAATGTTGACTGTTAGTCCGTCTTGCATGGGACAATTAGAAGTTATTTTCCTTTTGAATGGAAGTGGACAAAGACTGGGTTGGAGATGACAGGCTATGAAAGGAATTCTTACCCCTTTAATTTGATTGTATTGTATTTCTAATTTATCAATAAAATATAATATTAGAATCCTTACCCCTCTTATTACACACACACACACACACACACACACAAAAAGTATTAATTGCCAATTTGTGATCTTCTTAGCCAGTTATTTGATTTGAAGGAATGTAAAAGATAAAACAAAGGAAACACTTTCCAGATTTTCTTGGTATTAGCAGTTTAGTACCGTGTTTTTTTCTAGAGCTTTTCGACTTTGATTAACTACTAACACATGTGAATGTGATATATGAAAAATGAACAACCGAGCTAGCCCTAGCTGTCATTCCGTCTTGTAGTTGCAAATTATTTTTATATTCTACCCGTGAAGACCGGGCTGGAGTTGGTCTCTTTGTAAATAATTTTTTTATCAATATATTTTTTAGTGGGTCTTTCCCACTAAACTTCAAAAAAAGAAGAAGACCGGGCTGGAGATGGCTGGCTAATGGCTCTGCAAGTTGGGATAATATGGGACCGGAATTGTGACATATTTTGGATTAGCTTTGAAAATTGGGACAATATGGGACCGGAATTGTGACACATTTTGTACTAAGAACGCACTATAGGAATCTTTTAATTAAACGTGACTCAAAAAAGGTCTAACATATGTATGAAACTACTCAGAAAATTCCTAGAACCAACGAGCAAAAACTATATCAGTACGACACAGTAATGAGCTTTATCTTACTTTAATAAGATTTAAATTGTGATCGATATTTTGATAAAGAACAACAAATCTCGGAGTTAACCTCAGATCCAAATGTTGGATCATTAATCCAATGTTGGACTAATATGTAAAATAATTTTGTATTGTATACTGTCAATTTTATGCTCAATTAAAAGTGGTCATATGCTTTATATAATTTATTGAGCATTAATGTGTCATATAGGGTGTGGGCCTTTAATGTGTAGAACTTAAGAGGTAATATTCAATTTAATTATGGGCTGAATTGAATAATTGCCATAATAGGACAGCCAGAGAGTTTCTTAGGCTATATATAAAGATTTGGTCCCCCAGAATACAAGGTATCCTGAATTTACTTCTTCTTATTCCATTAGAGAAGAGTATGAGAACTTTGGAGAAGGCAGAACTAAAGGAGATTCTCTAAAGGGCCTTGTTATTCTGGAAGAACCGAATCAGTGGCAATCTCTCGCACAAGACAGTCATGGATTAAGGTACGCTTCCGCTATTCAGTTTTATATTCAACACAGATGGTCCTGCGGTGGTCAATGATGGTTTTCGTCGGACCCAACAAGTGGTATCAGAGCCGCTCTCTGTGTTTGAAACAAGTTTTATGTATTTTTTCGGTACAGTTACGGTATAAGATTGAATTTCTGATGCTTGGTGATTTTAGATTTGTTAATTTGGTTAATTCTGTCCTTGAAATTCCGTCCAGAACTTTGAAATCGCCATTTCTGAACTTTGAAATCGCCATTTCTGATCTGAGTTTCACGCATGGTCCGCGTGTGAACCAAGTTTAACCAGAAATAAATCAATTTTCCGACCATTCAGTTCTGTAGACCGCGCATAGACCGGCCCAAAACACTTGCTCATCGCGTTGGTTGCGCGAGCCGCGCATACACCGCGTTCCATCACGCGTGAAAAAAGTTTCGTGCACTGCGCGATATTCAGTTGTTCAGGAAGCGTCATTTCATGAAACACCGTGCGTGGACCAAAGTAAATTTTTTTTTTGTGAACCGCGCAAACACCAAAATTAATGTGAGGTTTGACTACGCTACATGAGTTGCATTTCTTTCGGAAGGCAAGCCCATTTAATAAATTAAGGTTTTGATTTAGGGCCTATGATATTAATTAAATTATTTGGTTATGCCTATAGTTTATATAAAATACTGTTTAAGCGTTCAGTATAGTTTAATTTAAGATTAAGATAATTATGATTAATCTAAATTCACATAGAAATTGAGAATCAAAATAAGAAAATTTGTATTTGATTCTTAATAAAGTTGAGATGAATTTAGATTTTGAATTATATCATGGTAAAATATACATTTATGAGTGGAACAGAGAATTACTTAGCGAAAGGAAATGGATTTAGATATACCTTTATTGGTGATAAGATGTAGAAATCCATGTACGCTGTGATTGAGATACCACTATATATGTATATTTTTGATATAACATAAGAATCAAGTTAATTACGGTTTGACTAAATCCATATGGCAATTGAGAATCAAAAGAGGAAATATATATTTGATTCTTAAAAATTAAGGATGGATTTAGATTTATGTTTAAACCGTAATTTTAGAATTTGGATATAATCTAAGTTCAAATAAAAGGTATTAAGTTTATATATTTTAAAATGGATTGGTTTCAATCGCACCTCGCCAAAGTGAGCTCTCCTTTTGAAATTAATTTATTTTAAAATATAAAAGGTTTTATTGTGTGCATGTAATGAGTGTAAATATTCGTTGGCCCAAAGGAAGACCAATATTTATTAAAGTTGCATGTGCGCCTTGTGGTAATAAGTGCAGTGATGATTGTTTGGTTTTTTACGTGTGATCAATTTAATCGGCCCAAAGGAAGGTTAATTGTTCGACATGTTACTTAATTATCAGTGCTTGATTACTATGCCAAGATACCATAAGAAATTAATATTTTAGTCCAAAGACAACTTATTAATGGAACCGGTATCTTGAGGTAATGGGGTTTACCTTTATTTGAATTTATATTATATATATGGATATTTTTCTGAGTATGTAGTTTGTTTGTTGTTCTAATTTTAGTTAATATCAATTCTAGCATCAAATTAAGGGAATGGAAATAGAACTTAAAGTTATTTCTCATAATTATGGAACTTGACATTGCGTTAAGGATTGATTCTCTGATACTTACGGTTATGAGTACCTCTAATTAATGAAGGAGACAGAAAAAGTGAGAGAAGTCAAATCGCACGTGTCATATAATTATAATAAAGGACCATTCTAGAATCATTTAGGAGCACTTTTACGAATAATTTAGTTAAGACTTATGAATTCCTTTTGACTATTGAAAATAGATTTGTTAAGAACGAATAGTTCAAGTTGATACGATCTTAACAAATCAAATTTTCAGTAAGGTATAAAGTCAAAGGAATACATATAAGAAATAAGAATATGGTAGCTGCATATACAACACCTCAATAGGAACAACAAAAGAAATCGGTTAAACCGAATGGTAGTAGTTGTTTCTTTCGAATTGTTGAAAAATATAAAGGATTAAGCAATTCAGTACTTGTCATGCTTTGTGTGTCAAGAAAAGTATGTTTATTAATATGGTTTGTTTTGAGGTTAATTTAACTTTGATACTTAGACACACATGGTGGATAGATTATAGTGTAATAACTCACATCAGTGTGTCTATGCAAGGTTGTTTGAGTAGCTGTAGCTATATTGGCGACGACGAGAATATTAAAGTTGAAGCAATTAGAAAGTTAGATTATTATTTAAGATTAGATTTTATTTGAATCTCAATGAAACATTTAAGTTTTGTCTTTTGGACATAACTTACTTTCTATTTTTGCTATGTACAAGTATGGATTTACTTGTTATTCTAGAAATATAAATTTTGGTTTGTTTCATGATTCAAAATCGGTTGGATCTAAGTTTTTTTTTCGGTTATAATAATCTAACTTCCAAAGACATAATTGCTTAATATAACGAGTCCTTGCATTTAAGTACTTGAATTGTTAATAAAAGTAAAGCAATGAGAATTTTGGTTGCATTATGGCACAAGCGTTTCAGTTATATCTCCCGATGGAGATAAAGACTTGTGTCAGAATGGAATTCTCGAGCATTTGGATCACACAGATTTTGATATTTGTGTTGATTGTATTAAGATAAAACGAACCAATTGGAGGAGATTTATAGCTAATAAGTGTCAGGATATCTTGAAACTAATAAAATTCAGATATTAGTGGACCATTTTCTTACGGATGTTAGAAAAAGGTACATTATTTTATTATGTTCATAGACAAATATTTTAGTTATGGCTATATTTATCACATTTATGAGAAAACATAGTTTTTGGATGTGTTCAAAATTATAAGGCTGGCATTGAGAATCAACTCAACATAAGAATTTCAAGTGTCAACTTTGACTGTCGTGTTCTATACAATAGTAGATATGACAGTTTAGGTGAACATTATATTTATTTATTATTTTGGAAATAAGGACTTAAGATTGCAGCTTATATTCTTAATTAAAATATTACAGTTTTAAGATCCCACAACAAGGTCGATATTTTTTTAGGAAAAAAAATGTAAAGTTCTTTGAAGATGTTGAGTTTGCAGGAGGAAATACAGTTCAAGACTTTATCTTTGATGAGGAATAAGTAAATATTCTCACAGGTATTATTGGCATTATTTAGGATTTTGATCCTGGTTATATTCAAGACACAATAATCAATGATAATATCGAAGAGCAAACTTCAACACCTCAATAACACGTGTCATTAAGGATATCCACTAGATAAAGTGGGTAGATGTCATGATATGGAAATGAAGTTCATGAAAGGCTAAGATATTGTGATATTGTTCATTTGCCATAAGGTACAAAATTCATTAGTTTTAATGAAATTTGAATGGCAATGTGGGAGCAATACAAAGTACGTATTATCGTATATGGCTTTACATAGAAAAATGACATTGGATATAAAGAGATTTTCTCTTCGGTTACTTTGAAAGTCTTTCAGAATAATAATTATATTAAAGGTGCATTTTATATTTTGAGTTACATTAGATAGATGTTAAGATGTCATTTCTCAATAGTAGTATTTATGATATGATTTATATGGTGCGACCATAAAATTTTGAGTCATAAAGCATATGGTTGCAAATTCAGAAAATCCATCTATGGACTCAATCAAGTATATTTATCGACAATGGTATTCTAAATTCATCAAGTGATCATCTCGTTTGGTTTTGAGATGAATTTGGTCGATGGATGCATATACCATAACTTATGTGGGAGTAAGGTTATTTTCTTGGTTTTATATGTGAAAGTTTTGATGCTTAGATAGCAAGGTAACATCTAAAATTTATATTTCACCATGATTACTTTAAAAGGATTTGTAGAAAAATTATTTCATCCAAAATTTCACAGCCTAGAAATTTCCAGAGAAGCATTCACAAGAGACTTATGACTTAAGTAATCAATTAATTAACACATTAGGCAAAATTATTGTTCTTAAACATTTACAATAACCCTAGCTCTGATACCAATTGAAAGTTTTGATGCTTAGATAGCAAGGAATAAAACAAAAAATTTATTCGACTCAAAACAAACGATCTAGTTATTGTAAGTGCAAGAAACAATATTCATTAGCCTAATCAATAAGGGGATAACATAATACCTTGGATTTGATCTCCAAATCAAATCAAGAAGAGTTGTCTTGCTTAGCAACTTCTTATTCCCTTTCTCTTTCAGTGGTGGTTGTGCTTAGCCCTTCAAATGACGAGCCTCCTTAGGTATCCACCGAAAGATTAAAGAAATACTTGTATCTCTAAGGCTAGTAAGAGATTAACAAGTAGAACCTTAATCCTAGTTTAACCCTCTTGTTAATTTCTGAAAATTTCTTAGAGGATTTCTAGATCTCAACTCATGAGAGAAAATTGGGAGAGAAGAGGAAAGAGCAAATTTTGGCCAAGATATATTTCACTGAATTTTGACCTTTCGGTACTAAAACCCTTATATATTTTTCTTGGTAACTCCAAACGACTTGAAATCTTCACCATTGGATTCTAGACTCCAAGGGCTATAGAGTACATAGGTCATACGTCTAGAATGGTTAAGATTTGCCCTTTCAAATTCCAGTTCAAACTTACCTAGAAAATCTGTCCAGAAATTTCTTTCCTCTTTAATGAGATTGATTAGATTTAATGACATATTTAAATATTCCTTAAATCATGCCATTACTAATCAATTCTCCCCAGCCTATATTTGAGCTTTGGGCTTAAACATACTAATCATATTAATATTTAATTAAGTCCGCAATCCCATACATTAAAAGGCCAACATATAAATTAATATTCTATATTAATTTATATGCATCTCTCATGTGTCAAAAGTCATTTAAAATATGTCACACATACTTTAAATATTACTAGGATTATTTTACAACATCTCCATGTTATAAAAATTGTTCATATATTAATAACATATAATTTGTACAAATTAATTATAACTCCTTATAATTAACATAGCACATATTATATACATATCACATATGCTTTATTAATATATTTTCTTTTAATCTTTCATATGGTGTGACCCTATGGGATCCCATCATTATGGCAATGAAATTAAACATTTTAATTCCATAAATCAATGATACAACTAGCCATGGTATATTGATTACCCAAATGATGTGGATGAAAAAGCACAATGCAAAATCACGATCCCTGTAACATTAAAAATGTTGTTGTGTCAATTCCTTGCCACATGATATCCAAATAATCGCAAGGTAGGAATGTGTCATCCTTATCAATTATTCTTTCTTGATTTCCTGAAATTTTGATTATGATATGATTATCATATAATCATATTGCATGCACATAATACAAACTTTATCAAGGGGCCCAGAGATATCATCGCTTATATTAACATATAAGGGACAATGGTTTCTTGATACGTATCGTTCTTCCGCATAAGTTATATGCACTGCAGTAACTGCCTTTATAACTCCTGGTTAAAGAGAGCGTTGGACAGTACCAACAATACACATCCCTTATGTAAGAAAAATAAATATCTCAACCAAAGAATTCTAGACACAATGAAATATCAATGACACAGAACACAATCCATATGATATTTCATTTTTAGGTCTGTCCAGTGCCATACATCTCCATGTATGCACATGTGTGATTAGATCGATAACCCCTTATCTATAACCTGTAGAACATGGCCATCATCTAATCACTACACTTATCTTATATGGTCAACCAGTGTACCTTGCTGATTGCCAAGATAAGGGACATTTAAGAGTAAACAAATTTATTCGTTGTGAAGTTCTACAATTTGAGTCATCAACTCAAATGATTCACTAATATGAATACTCAAGGTACAAAATGATAAAATCATTCACTAATAAACTAAACATATCATACATATGATCTGGGTCTAGGACACCAACACTAACAATCTCCCACTTGAACTAGAGCCAATCATATCAACTCTAAACGAGTGAAGAGTACAAATCATCCCTATACAAATCTGTACATGAATGAATGTAAACTCAAAGCCAGTCACCCATATGCCTAATACCCATTGAAAAGGCATGTAACATGTGCTTAGTCTAGCCTAAAGGCTTTGTTAGTGGATCAGCTGTGTTCGCTTCTGTGTCTACCCTGCAAACCTTGATATCTCCACGCTCGACAATCTCGCGAATGAGATGGTATCGTCGTAGAACATGCTTTGACCTTTGGTGTGATCTCGGCTCCTTTGCCTGTGCGATTGCTCTATTGTTGTCACAATAGAGCTCTATCGGACCCTAGGCACTGGGCACCACACCAAGTTCAGAGACAAACTTTCAAATCTAGCATCCTTCTTTTGTTGCTTCTGAGGCAGCAATGTATTCAGCCTCCGTGGTTGAATCCGCTGTGGTTTCCTGCTTGGAACTTTTCCAGCTCACAGCACCACCATTGAGGAGAAATACATACCCTAATTGCGATCGGAAATCATCGGGATCGGATTGGAAACTAGCATCAGTGTAACCTTTTACAACGAGCTCTGTTT
The DNA here is from genome assembly GCA_025461125.1 of Carex kokanica. Lineage (NCBI taxonomy): Eukaryota > Viridiplantae > Streptophyta > Magnoliopsida > Poales > Cyperaceae > Carex > Carex kokanica. Next base: position 651,985 of record JAJGRX010000320.1, read on the forward strand.
CTCCTTCATACACTAGGAAGCTCTCCTTAGTCCTTCTCAAGTACTTAAGAATATTCTTGACCGCTCCCCAATGAGCCATGCCAGGATTTGCCTGATATCTACTTGTTATGCTCAAAGCATAAGAGACATCAAGACGAGTGCATATCATAGCGTACATGATGGAACCGATGGCGGAAACATACGGTATCCTTCTCATGTCCTTCAGCTCACCAGGTGTCGAAGGACACTGGGTCTTGCTAAGGTGAACGCCATGTGACATAGGCAAGAACCCCCGCTTGGAATTCTCCATGCTAAACCTCTTTAGCACCTTGTCAACATACGTGCTTTGGCTTAGTCCAATAAGCTTCTTGGATCTATCTCTATAAATTCGAATACCAAGCACATATGTAGCCTCGCCCAAGTCTTTCATTGAGAACACTTTCATCAATGATAACTTGACAGATCCCATAAGGGAGATGTCATTCCCAATCATAAGTATGTCATCTACATACAGAACTAGGAATATAATTGAGCTCCCACTCACTTTCTTATATACACAAGGCTCTTCATCGCACTTGACAAAATCAAACTTTTTGATCTCTTTGTCAAAACGAATATTCCAACTCCTGGATGCTTGCTTCAATCCATATATGGATCGTTGAAGCTTGCATACCTTTTCAGCATTGTTTGGATCCTCAAAACCCATAGGTTGTGTCATATACACAACCTCCTCTAAATCACCATTTAGAAAGGCGGTTTTGACATCCATTTGCCATATTTCATAGTCATAAAATGCGGCCAATGCTAAAAGAATCCTGATAGACTTGAACATAGCAACGGGCGAGAAGGTCTCGTCATAATCAACTCCTTGAATCTGACGGTACCCTTTCGCAACCAGCCGTGCTTTGTAGACAGTCAAGTTTCCATCCATGTCAGTCTTCCTCTTGAAGACCCACTTGTTTTCAATGGGTTTGACCCCTTGAGGTGGAACAACCAAATCCCAAACATGGTTGTCGTACATAGATTTCATTTCGGATTCCATGGCTCTTAGCCATTCATCAGAGTCGGGCCTATTCATTGCTTCATTATAGGTCATGGGATCTTCGGTATCCAATACCGTCACCTCATGAAGACCCATGTACCTCTCAGGCGCACGGACTACCCTTAAGGATCTTCTTAGGACGGGCTCTGGAGCCTCTTGGTGAGATTCTTCTACAACCTCTTGTGGAATAAGCTCTTCTACGGGCTGCGCCTCTGGAGTCTGAGATGGTGGTTGGACTTCTTCCTCAACCACTTGAGGGACAAGTCCTGCCCTGCTCCCACTGGCTTCAGTGTCTCCCACTAAAGGCTCATGGTCACTCCCTTGAACCTCTTCAAGGGATATCTCAACCTCACTATTCCTTCTTGAGAGAAACTCTTTCTCCAAGAATACCGCATGCCTAGCAACAATAACCTTGTTCTAGGATGGGTAATAGAAGTAATATCCTCAAGTTTCCTTAGGATAACCTATAAAGAAACATTTATCTGATTTTGGTTCAAGCTTGTCGGATATCAACCTCTTGACATACGACTCGCATCCCCAAATTTTAAGAAAAGACAAGTTTGGAACCTTTCCAACCCATATCTCATATGGTGTCTTCTCAACAGACTTTGATGGAACCCTGTTTATAATAAAAGCGGCGGTTTCAATCGCATAGCCCCAAAGGTTTAAAGGCATGCTAGTTCGGCTCATCATGGAACGAACCATGTCCAGCAAAGTTCTGTTCCTCCTCTCAGATACATCATTCCATTGTGGTGTTCCTGGAGGTGTGAGTTGTGAAACAATTCCACACTCCCTAAGACAAGCCTAGAACTGCTGACTCAAGTACTCGCCTCCTCGATCAGATCGGAAGACTTTGATCCTTTTATTGAGTTGGTTCTCAACTTCATTCTTGAATTCTTTGAACTTTTCAAAGGACTCAGACTTTTGCTTCATTAAGTAGATATACCCGTATCTACTTAAATCGTCAGTAAAAGTGATGAAGTATATAAAACCTCCTCTTGCACAAGTGCTCATAGGTCCACATACATCACTATGTATAAGACCTAATAAGTCATTTGCCCTCGTGGTACTTGGAACAGCTCCTTTTGTAATGGCCTTGCCATGGAAATAGTAGCACTCGACATCAGAAGCAACCTTTGCTTTCTTTGCCGCGGGCGAGCTCGAAGTCTGCACTTGAGCCTTACCCTTTCCCTTTGCCTTTGAAGCCTTGCGTTTCTTTCCCTTCTTCCCCTTGGACTTGCCAAACCCCTGAGAAACTACCAAGACCGATGAAGAACTTTTCTTGATATCGGACTCGGCAGTCTTGAGCATTCCCTGAAGCTCCTGAAGGCTCTTGTCCTAGCCATTCATGTGGTAGTTCATCTTGAACCTCGAAAAGCTAGGCGGGAGCGACCCCAGCACGATATCCGTGGCCAACTGTTTGCCCACGGGAGATTCGAGCCTCTCCAGCTGCGAAATCATGCTCATCATCTTGAGAACATGCGCACTGACAGAGCTCCCCTCCGACATCTTGCAGGAGATGAGATCTATAGTCACCTTATGCCTCTCATGACGGGCTTGCTCTTGGAACATTTCCTTGAGCCTTCCCATGATGAAATAGGAGGTGCTCTCCAAGAACTGATTCTGGAGTTCACCCTCCATCATGGCAATGAGGAGAGAATTAACCTCATGCTCGTCATCCACGTGTTTTTCATAGACTTTGTGATCTTTCACCTTAGTCTTGTCAGGCTCATCAGGGATAGGTTTGTCAAGAACATACTCCCTACGCTCGTGCCTAAGAACGATTCTTAGGTTACGGTCCCAATCAATGAAATTGGTCCCGTCAGCGCGGAGATGTTCCTTCTCCAAGAGAGAACGCAAGAAAGAGTTTGAAGAATTTGCTATTGTCATGATCTACAACATTTAAGATTTGAGTTTAGTTTATTTAAAAATTTATACCACAAATACATTAAAATGTTGTCCCTATTTGTAGTAGGACCAAGATCCATATTTTCACCTTAGCCCAAGCCAGCGTCGGCATGAAACTTAAACTAGGCTATTTTAGGTAAGCAACTCCTTGCTAATTACATCTCCATGTAACTCTTGGCTTGCAAATACATTTTCATTTATATGCAATCCTTTCCCCAAGGCCCTAAACCGTTTAGGTCCCTTGTTAAGCTAACCTAACTCTATTTGGTTTGACATGTCTGACATGCCCCACAACTCCCAAAGATTGAAAGTGACGCCCACTTGGGTGGAGCTCGCCAACTATCGATCGATGGTTTGTTGTGGATAGAGAAGGGAGGGAAAAATGCCTAATATTAGTTGGGACATTTAATTGATTATTTGGTGGCCATGTAAGCATACACCCATACTTATCCTATGACACATTTAATAAAAATAATCAATTAAGAATCTATCACAACTTTGGTTGTGAGTTTTGTATGGTCTTGCGAAACTCCTTTCGCCTTGACTTGCTTCATCCTCCATCTTCATGGTTGATGTGCCTCCATTTACATGTAATTTAAATTACCCCAAACTTCTACTTAGAACTATTTCTAAAAGAAATTGGAAAAATAAATTACATAAAAAGAATTCCTATTCTTTAATAGTTGGCATGCAAGCCTTGAATGAATACATGATAGGCAACCTAACATTCTTGCCTTTTAATTATATTAATCTAATTAAATACTCATGGGGCACCAAAGGCCGCTTACAAGCAATCACATTCATTCACAAATACAACACACAAGGCATTGAATATCATGACCATACAAAACCCACTTTTAATTCCTTCAAAAGAGAAGTTAGCACAAATACATACAACATTTGTATCTACATGATCGTATCATATAATTACTTGTTAATTAATTCCAAATTACTTATTACATAATCTCTGGGTCTTATGCTTCTCCAAAAATTAATTAAGACATTTAAAATTAGATTATCACATAATCCATAGATGTTTGCATAGTGGTACACAAACCTCAAGCAAACACCATTTACTAATGTCGCTTATTAATCTAGGCTTCAAGGACTATTTTGAAAATTATTTGACCCTCAAATATCATTCATAAGGTCATTTACAAGACCTATACTGATTGCATACAAGAGGTATGGACATTTATCACATAAATATTTTTCAAACAATTTTTCAAAAAAATACCCTGAAATATTATTTCTTGCTGTCACGGTTTTGGATCTGAAATTAAAAATATCTAGGATTCTCTAAAAATCACAAATTTTGGGGTGGAGCTTCACCCTACAGTCCTATAACTACCTTTAAAATTTCATGGCAAAATTCATAACAGAGCAAAAAATATTACAAAAACATGACACATTAGTCACGGTTCCAGCAAGCAGAAAACTGGAAACCCACGTTTTAATTATTTTTAGTTCGTCCAGATTTAATTTATTTTAACAGTTAAAATAAATTTTTCTGGTTATTAGACATACCAAAGTAACATCTAAAAATTATATTTCACCATGATTACTTTAAAAGGATTTGTAGAAAAATTATTTCATCCAAAATTTCACAGCCCAGAAATTTCCAGAGAAGCACAAGAGACTTATGACTTAAGTAATCAATTAATTAACACATTAGGCAAAATTATTGTTCTTAAACATTTACAATAACCCTAGATCTGATACCAATTGTTAGTTTTGATGCTTAGATAGCAAGGAATAAAACAAAACTTTTATTCGACTCAAAACAAACGATCTAGTTATTGTAAGTGCAAGAAACAATATTCATTAGCCTAATCAATAAGGGGATAACATAATACCTTGGATTTGATCTCCAAATCAAATCAAAAAGAGTTGTCTTGCTTAGCAACTTCTTATTCCCTTTCTCTTTCAGTGGTGGTTGTGCTTAGCCCTTCAAATGACGAGCCTCCTTAGGTATCCACCGAAAGATTAAAGAAATACTTGTATCTCTAAGGCTAGTAAGAGATTAACAAGTAGAACCTTAATCCTAGTTTAACCCTCTTGTTCATTTCTGAAAATTTCTTAGAGAATTTCTAGATCTCAACTCATGAGAGAAAATTGGGAGAGAGGAGAAAAGAGCAAATTTTGGCCAAGATATAATTCACTAAATTTTGACCTTTCGGTACTAAAACCCTTATATCTTTTTCTTGGTAACTCCAAACGACTTGAAATCTTCACCATTGGATTCTAGACTCCAAGGGCTATAGATTAAATAGGTCATACGTCTAGAATGGTTAAGCTTTGCCCTTTCAAATTCCAGTTCAAACTTACCTAAAAAAAATCTGTCCAGAAATTTCTTTCCTCTTTAATGAGATTGATTAGATTTAATGACATATTTAAATATTCCTTAAATCATGCCATTACTAATCAATTCTCCCCAGCCTATATTTGGGCTTTGGGCTTAAACATACTAATCATATTAATATTTAATTAAGTCCACAATCCCATACATTAAAAGGCCAACATATAAATTAATATTCTATATTAATTTATATGCATCTCTCATGTGTCAAAAGTCATTTAAAATATGTCACACATACTTTAAATATTACTAGGATTATTTTACAACATCTCCATGTTATAAAAATTGTTCATATATTAATAACATATAATTTGTACAAATTAATTATAACTCCTTATAATTAACATAGCACATATTATATACATATCACATATGCTTTATTAATATATTTTCTTTTAATCTTTCATATGGTGTGACCCTATGGGATCCCATCATTATGGCAATGAAATTAAACATTTTAATTCCATAAATCAATGATACAACTAGCCATGGTATATTGATTACCCAAATGATGTGGATGAAAAAGCACAATGCAAAATCACGATCCCTGTAACATTAAAAATGTTGTTGTGTCAATTCCTTGCCACATGATATCCAAATAATCGTAAGGTAGGAATGTGTCATCCTTACCAATTATTCTTTCTTGATTTCCTAAAGTTTAATTATGATATGATTATCATATAATCATATTGCATGCACATAATACAAACTTTATCAAGGGGCCCAGAGATATCATCGCTTATATTAATATATAAGGGACAATGGTTTCTTGATACGTATCGTTCTTCCGCATAAGTTATATGCACTGCAGTAACTGCCTTTATAACTCCTGGTTAAAGAGAGCGTTGGATAGTACCAACAATACACATCCTTTATGTAAGAAAAATAAATATCTCAACCAAAGAATTCTAGACAATGAAATATCAATGACACAGAACACAATCCATATGATATTTCATTTTTAGGTCTGTCCAGTGCCATACATCTCCATGTATGCACATGTGTGATTAGATCGATAACCCCTTATCTATAACCTGTAGAACATGGCCATCATCTAATCACTACACTTATCTTATATGGTCAACCAGTGTACCTTGCTGATTGCCAAGATAAGGGACATTTAAGAGTAAACAAATTTATTCGTTGTGAAGTTCTACAATTTGAGTCATCAACTCAAATGATCCACTAATATGAATACTCAAGGTACAAAATGATAAAATCATTTACTAATAAACTAAACATATCATACATATGATCTGGGTCTAGGACACCAACACTAACAATATGTTAGTGACATGTTGCTTGCCAGTAACGATATAGGTTTGTTGCTTGACATCAAGAGATTTCTATTTAATAATTTTTGAGAGCTGAAGTTATATTGATGATGCATTTTTTGTGTTAGGTATAAAAATACATAAAGAGCAATCTTTATGTATTCTCAGGTTGTCACAAAAGAACTATATCGTAAAGGTTTACAAGATGACATGCATTAAAATAAACCAAGAGATATCTCTGTAAATAAGGGAGACAAGTTTAGTCTCAATCAGTACTCTAAGAATGATTATAAGAATAAATTAATACATAAGATTTCCTATATTTTGGTAGTAGGAAGTATGAAGTATGCTCAGGTTTGTACGTGTCTAGATAGTGCGTACATAATTAGAATGCTAAAGTGATATTAAAGTAATTCAGAAGCAAACCATAAGATAGCAGTCAAAAGGGTCTTGCGTTATTTTTAAAGAAAATAAAAACTACATACTCACATATCGAATATCAGAAAAGTTTGAGATCATATGATATACTGATTTCGATTTTGGTAGATGCCAATAAAGCATGTTACAACATGTGTATGAGGTATCTAATTGGGAAATATAACTGTGAAATTTTGTCACATGGCTGCACGAAGTGGATAGGAATTAAATACCACTTAAGTTATTTTGTGACAATAACCCCACAGTTTTATATTCCAACAATAGGAACTTGACAAGGTCAAATAATATAGATCAAGTTCTTAGTTGTAAATGAAGGAGCTCAGAATGGACAGTTGTCTATCAAGCATAATGGCACAAATTCCGTGATTGCAGCTGCATATTAAAGGATTGTCACCCAAAAAGTTTCATGAGCAAGCTGCTCGTATGGGTGTCATGTCAAATTAAAGATCTTCAATTTTTGAGGATATTCAGGATTTAGTGGGAGTTTGTAATTATGCTTGTATGACATATGCGGTTTTCAGTTTTTAAAGTTTAAGGAATTTCTGCAGAAATAAAGTTTCAGTTTATTCACATTCTGACTCTATTAAGGTTGATCTCATTTAAAGGTGGACCAGTTGAAAATAGGCACGTTATGATCACATTACGTGAAATTTTCATGCTACACATCCACATCATGATTCATGTCATTCGGTTATGTCAATATATGTGACCATTGTTGGTTGAGTTACGAATAAATGTGGCAAAAACTGCTTTGATCCTATATTGATATAATTGATGGACGGAATTGTTCGGGACACATTTCGGTAATGACAGAAAAGGTGAGCTCACTACGGTTATTAACAATACAAAATTATAAGGTTTCACATATAGTCCAAGTGGGAGATTGTTGGATCATTAATCCAATGTTGGACTAATATGTAAAATAATTTTGTATTGTATACTGTCAATTTTATGCTCAATTAAAAGTGGTCATATGCTTTATATAATTTATTGAGCATTAATGTGTCATATAGGGTGTGGGCCTTTAATGTGTAGAACTTAAGAGGTAATATTCAATTTAATTATGGGCTGAATTGAATAATTGCCATAATAGGACAGCCAGAGAGTTTCTTAGGCTATATATAAATATTTGGTCCCCCAGAATACAAGGTATCCTGAATTTACTTCTTCTTATCCCATTAGAGAAGAGTATGAGAACTTTGGAGAAGGCAGAACTAAAGGAGATTCTCTAAAGGGCCTTGCTATTCTGGAAGAACCGAATCAATGGCGATCTCTCGTACAAGACAGTCATGGATTAAGGTACGTTTCCGCTATTCAGTTTTATATTCAACACAGATGATCCTGAGGTGGTCAATGATGGTTTTCGTCGGACCCAACACCAAATCTCCAAGCTGGGGTAGGGGTCCATAGGGGGACGTGGAATGGGTATGGTTAATTGGGCAGTTCAATGGGCATCGGACCGATTCTGTCCGATATCTAGTCAGAGTAGTTCAATCAGTGTCAGGATTCATGTGCATTTGATTGGCACAAATTTTAAAGTTTTCTGTACAAATTTTGATGCCGATCGGACAGCTAGTCATGATCGGATATCGGACCGAGTTTGATCTGATGCCCATCAGACCATCCTGGATTCCGGAGAAAGAAGCTTATCATCTCTATAATTATTAAAAATGAAACTTTTTAGTCATTTCTTTGTGCAAAAAGAGGAAACAAATTTTCTCACCTCTAAATTGTTAGTGGTATATATCCATTATACACCTCTCTATTTTGTTTCTACTTATAGTCAGCAACTTATATCCGTTCCGTCTGTACTAAAAAAAATAATTAATTTAATATATGAACCCTTGTTTTATTGGTTTGATTATTAAATGTAAGGAGTTTATTTATATTTTCTTTATTTTGAAAAAAAAAATAACACTGATATCTCATAGTTTTAAACATTTTTGACAATATTGGACCAATTTCAAAATTGGTTTCTGGCCTCACTAGCTCCAGTCACACTGGGCCCAAACTCTTAGCCCTATCAACACATAGAAATCCTACATATAAGGCCGTACATATGCTGATGTATAAAAGGCCCAATGAATTCTAATATCATGGCCAACCCATTACAAATCTAAGCCCATCTATCTCTCACCCACCCCAAACTTCGCAAATATCCAACCGCCTACTGCGTAATCTAACCGTCTTCTAATTCAAATTTTAATTATGTAATAAACAAGTTGAAATAAGTTCCAGTCGAGTTATTATCATATTCTACCAACGGAAACCGAAGCAGCACGAAGCATAAATAATAACGAAAATAACAATAATCTAAGAGTCAAATAAACTAGCTTCAAACTATAATTAGTCAACCAACATAAACAAACTTAGTTGCAGTGATGATATTATCATCGACATATATATATATATATATAGAGAGAGAGAGAGAGAGATGGGCTATTGTGCTTTGCAAAGTAAAGTCATTGTTTTACTTCGGCTTACTTTTTGAATTTTCAAAGTCCAAAACGTCGATCCGACCGTTCAAGTTGATTTGCATATTGAAATGTGCTTGCAGACCAAATTTTACATTTTTTGGAATTTTTTTACTATTTATTAAGCCACATTGAAAATTGCTGATCACATGGTCCAGAAAAGATAGTGCAACAAAATTCTGGTTTTAGATTCAGAGCCCAAAAATACTATATATGCAGTTAGGGATGAAAAAGAGATGCCGTGTAGATCCTTGTTGCAATTATCTTCAAAATATTGGTTTTAACTTGCGATATAGAAATGCTGGTTGTTATATTTTTGAAAAAAAAACAATTACATGTCTAGTGTATGTTTTGTGCAAATGATCCTAAAAACATTTTGAAACTATAAATAATGCAATTAAATAAATAGATTAAATAATAACATAACATCACATTACTTATTAATTTTATTATATAACATAAAAAGATTAAATAATTACTAATTATGAACTTCATTAAATATATAATGCAATTGAATAAGTAGATTAAATAAATAATACAATTTTCTTTATTAATAAAATTATCAATAATGCAATTTAATAAATAGATTAAATAATAATATAACAATACTTATTAATTAGTTTGACTTTAATTAATATTAGCATGTCTATGATATTATTAACTAAAAGAAGAAAATCTTGACGGGATAGACCATCCTGTCCAGAGTGCAACGATTTTTGTGGTTTCATTTCCTATTGTTCTTTTGTAATGGAGTAAAGTTCTAGCATAGTACCATCACTGTCAACTAAAAAAAAAAAAAAAAGCAAATACCATCATTGGTTGTCTGTCTTTTTAGATTTTATCTTATACGTACTATGGTGATATTCAAATTAATTAATATCGAGTTCAGATTTCATCGAACTAATTATTTTAAAATTCAGTATACTCTTGAATTAGATTATATGGATTAGATCATGCGGATTTGAATTATATCAGATATTATATTGATCTTGATATGAGTTAAATAAAAAACCCAATGTCCAAACCTAAACCTGGCATACGAATAAATTTGTTATTTGTGCCAAACTGCCAATAATAACTATTTACATAATATGAATCCAATTCAAGCATAATCTGACCTGCTCAGTTTATCTCTGAGGCTCACACATAAATCACATGTAACTCACTAAAATTCAAATTGAAAACAAATCAACACCTGATTTAACTCATATCAATATCAGTCAGATATCTTATAAAAAATTGAAATCTGCATGATCTAATTCATATAATAATTAAAAATTCACAAGTATACTGAATTTGAAATTAATTAGTCCAATGAAATCTGAATTTGAATATCACTAACACAAAGTATAAGATAAAATCTAAAAAGACAGACAGTCAGTGATGGTATTTACTTTTTTTAGTGGGGGAATTTCATGTATACCCCTCAAAAACTTCAAAATTACATATTCCCCCCTCTAAAGTTTGAAAGTACGTATTTTCCCTCTAAACTTCAAATACTCACAAATTTACCCATTTTATTATCTTTTATATTAAAACTCATTCTAAATTTATAAAATACCCTTTATTAAAATCATATAAAGCCCATCAAACTCAAATTTGAATCTGAACAGTTCATCTACCGTCTGAACTGCTTTTAGATCTGTGCGTAAGATCGGCACAAATCTTGATGCAAACACACACGCATATTGAAGTGACATGCACAAATCTTAATGCGATGTGCGTGGATTAGAATTTCTTTAAGATCCGTGCGTGCTAGATCAGCACGAATATTGAAGCGATGCGCACAGCAATCTTAATGCAATGCGCGCGGATCAGACGGTAGAGGAACTCTTCAGATTCAAATTTGAGTCTGATGGGCTTTTATATGCTTTTAATAAAGGGTAAAACGGGTATTTTAAAATTTTAGAATGAGTTTTAATATAAAGGACAATAAAATGGGTAAATTTGTGAGTTTTTGAAGTTTAGAGGGAAAATACGTAATTTCAAAGTTTAGAGGAAAAAATACGTAATTTTGAAATTTTTGAGGGGTATACGTGAAATTCCCCCTTTTTTAGTTGATCATGATGGTATTTACAATCCTCCTCACAGCTATGCTAGAACTTTACACCATTACAGAAGAACAATATGTAGAAAATGAAACCCCACACACAAAACAAAATTAGTTGTGCTCTGAGCGGGATGCATGGTCTATTCATCTAGGATTTTTTTTGTTTAGTTAATTAGCGATAGAGCGGTGGTTATGGTTACGATTAATTGGAAGGAATAGTTTGCCTATAAATCGAGATTTCATGAAATCATACCCCTTTTTCAATATTTTTATTTTCCTATTAATAAAAAAATAGGGTTCCTATCATAAAGGAATAAAAGGCATACATGCTTAGCCAGGCCGGAATCAGTAAACTTGACTATGCCGTTGGTGCCAACAAGTATATTTGCTCCTTTAATATCTCTGCCTAACAGGAACGAATTAACTTAACCAATTAAATATCATCACATCAAAATCAAGAAAAAGAAAAAATAAAATAATATAGGAGATGTACCTATGAACTGTGTTTCTTTGATGCAAATAGGCAAGGCCAGAAAGTATTTGCCGGGTGTAGTTTCTGATAACAGGTTCTTCGAAAGACCCATACTCTTGAAGCAATTTGTGAATTGAATTCCCTGAGACGTACTCGAGAAATACTGACAGTCTGTCATCAGTCTGTTCCATCAAAAATTATATAATTAATTCACACTTTCAAAATTATATAAACTTGTACAATTCAAAAAAAGAAAGAAAGAGTTCCACACTTTCTACAAGTTATAAGAATAGAGCAAAAAAAAAATAGAAAAAGACTAGACCAGATTGGTACTTACTAGCTTGCTGCCATAATATTGCACAATGTTTGGATGCTTGAGCTGACTAAGTAAAGTTATCTCCTGCCAATTGTAATTAGTGGACAGAGAATATATATGTTATTATCATCAAAGAAAAAATAAAATTAAGTAAGATGACATACCTGATTGAGTTGCCTAAGGCATTCTCTTGAATTATTATCATCAATAATAACTGGTACTTCTTTAATCGCACACATGTGCCCACCTTGTCTGAAAAATATAAAACATTCTTATTAATAATTATACTATTAAAACAAAATATTTTAAAGATAAATTATATTAACAGGTAAAAATGATACCTGTGGAAACCCTGGTAGACCTGACCAAAAGTGCCCCTACCCAACAATTTACCCTTTTGCCACTGCGAGTTATTCGATCCAGAACAGAAACCGTTGGATGAACCGGGCGGGAGTGGTAATGGGTGAGGTGGAATCCACACCCCGTCAATCTGCCCGCCACCTGGTGAACATAGATCCGGGTGAACAGGGGACAGAGAGATGTTTTGGTGCCGTCTCGAGTTAGGTAGGCTCAGCCGGGGGCTGCTACATAAATTGGCCCCATAGCTTGGGGACACATCAGATCCGAGAGATGAAAAATCACTTGTTCGTGGGGAAATTCTTGGCGTATAGCGGACATGGCTTTTCTCTCCCTATTTATTATATAGTTTTAAAACAACAACCATAATCAAGTCTTTAGTTTCAAATAAATTGAGATAGGCTAGAAATGAAATTTTTTTTTTTTATAAATCATAATTAAATTATTTTTTTTACGAAACCAACATGATTATTATTTTTTTTTACCAAAATTATAAAACCCGAAATGTCATTTCGGTCCGTTATTTTTTTTATTCCGGACCGAAATGCCATTTCGGTGCGGTCCCCTTTTTAGATTTTCTGTGGTACTGGTTTCATAAGTTTTCATATGAGCCGCCACAGAAAATCCAAAACAGGAACCCGACCGAAATGTCATTTCAGTCCGAAATAAAAAAACAACGGACCGAAATGATATTTCGGTTCTTATGGTTTTTGTTAAAAAAAAAAGTAATAATGTTGGTTTCATAAAAATATTTTTTGTAATTATGATTTATAAAAAAAATTTAGAAATGAAACCCACTCATAATTATAAAGTCAAGATAGATACTAATAAAATAGTAATAAATAATAATAACGAAGGTTCTAAATAGCGTTTATAGCGTCGTAGCGGGAAGGCTAAAAAAAAAGCTATAGCGAATAGCGTTGCTATAGCGGAAGCTATTCCAAATAGCGTTTTTTTTTTTACATTTTGTATATTCAATATTTGTACTAAATATCAACATTATCTAAGGTCTCATAGAACAATAAATAACACCAAAGTAATTAAGAAATTATAATATTCATATTGAACCCGTACAAAGTCCAAATTGCGGTTCAAAATATCCATAGTAATATCATAAACTATCGATTTTTCTTATTAAAAATATCTTAAGTATCATGATTCATGACATAATCTATTTTTTTTTCTATTCAAATTTTAATTCCGGTTTGGACTTTTTTTCTATTCAAATTTCAATTTCTATTCCCAATTTCAAATTGATTTATTTGTAGCAAGTAGCAACAAATTCAATTTCGGTTTGAGATTTTTTTTACCTTTATTTAAAACCCATATAAATTGCTTAAAAAAAAAAAAAAAAAAAAACTCATATTGTATAGCGCAAATAGCGCTGTATTGGCCGCTATAGCGGCCGTAGCGCAAATAGCGCATTTTGATGTCGTAGCGTAGCGTTTGACGTCCAAAAACGCTATAGCGCCGCTATAGCGCCGCTATAGCGCGCTATTTAGAACACTGATAATAACAATAGTAATAATAATAGTAATAATAATAGTAGCAGCAATAGTAATAATGGTATAAATAATAATATTAATACTAACTAAACGAAATGTCATTTCAGTCTGAAATAAAAAAACAACGGACCGAAATGATATTTCGGTTCTTATGGTTTTTGTTAAAAAAAAGTAATAATGTTGGTTTCGTAAAAATATTTTTTTTAATTATGATTTATAAAAAAAATTTAGAAATGAAACCCACTCATAATTATAAAGTCAAGATAGATACTAATAAAATAGTAATAAATAATAATAATAAAATTCCAAAAAATGTAAAATTTGGTCTCCATTGCACATTTTAATATGAAGATCGTGTTGAAAGGTTCGAATCAACTATGTGAACTTTGCAAATGAAGAAATGAGCGCAAAGTAAAACACCCTATTTAATTCCTAAAGCAAGTTAGCCCAACTCGATCCTAACTATATTATGTCTAAACTATAAATCGTAGGGGTCAAAGTCTTAAGCTCTACGTTCTTGATCCTGAATTACTAGTTCTATGACCTAAGGCCTATAATACTACCCCTAAACAATCCCTAAGCAATATTTCACGCGCTCCTGTCCGAAGCCAACTCCTTGGATACATTTCATTCCTTCAAATCCCTTTTCACTGCTTCGTCCCATGTCAATCGTGGCTTACCTCTGCCTCTCCTTGTGTTTTAGATATGACTTATGGTTTAAAATATAAATAAAATTCTTCCCTCAATAGAAAATTAAAAAAAAAAAAAGATTGTGTGCTATTGCAGCATAAATAGGGCTTTTATGGTTTCAATTGAGTGACAACCTGAATGATTTACATTATAAAGAGCTGTATTTGGTCTTTAATTTATTCTCCTGTAAGCTACATTTTTTTTTTTTTTCCATTTTAGTGCTAGAAATTACAGATTCCTTACATAGCTTTTAATGAAAACAAGCAATACCTTGTTATCCTCAACTCTAACAAAGAGTTATCCAAAGGCTTATATTAAACCTTCCTAAGAATTTTGCATCTGTTCTCCTAAAACAAACCTCCTTTTTTTATTTGACCATTTCGTTAAATGAACTCTAAAAGTTGCTCTCAAGTCTCAAGTCAAACAAAGGTTTTGAGTCAACCACAGAACTCGCAAGATTATTAGAGAAAGAGAGAAATTGAAAAATAATAGAATTATAGAAATTATGGAATCATGTAGCTGTGAATAACAAGATCAGGTGCATCATCTCCCACGACACTAACTGATTTGGGCAGAGACACCGGGCGCGGCAGCGGGTGCGCACATGCTACCGGAGTCGGATTCAAAGTAGTTGCAGCGACCTTGTCACTGGATTTTAAATTCGGATTAGATTTTGATTTGCTACCTTTTCTCCAAAAGGCGCGCATGGCGTAGAGAGAGGAGCTTAGGCTGTGCTCCAATAATTGTATTAGAGAGGGAGGGGAGGGAAAGGGCTCCAAATCGGGGGTGACGATTTTGGATTCCGTAAGGTGAACTATCCACATGCTCTGTCTCCCCTTCCTTCCAAAATTGAATTGTGGAGCAGGTGAAATTTAAAAATTTCCTCACCCTCCCCTCCGCTAACCCTATATGGAGCACAGCCTTAGAGGAGAGAGTAGACGAGGGAAATTTTACAAACTGTTCTGTCACCCATAGTGACAAATGAATAATTCGGGTTCGGTTCGGCAGGGTCAAAAATTCGTGATTCGGGAATAATTCGGGTATAATTCGGAAATGATTCGGAATTACAATACGAGACAGTCAGTGCATATTTAATTCATTACTAATGATTTATTATATAAGATACTGTTTATATTTGCCACAGAAGATCAGAGTAGTAATATAAGTCAAAAGTAAAATGTAGAAAGTACTGTGCGAGAAAGGACTTGCTTCATCAATGCTGAAAGGACTTGCTTCATCTTTGAAATACTGTTTCACGTGGTTCATCTAGCGTTTCACGTGGGTTCTTCAATGCAGAGAGGACTGCGAGAAATTTTTCCGAACAAAACGCGAGAAAATCGCGTTTAATTCGTAAAATTCGTGAATAATTCGCGAATAATTCGAGAAAAAATCGTTTAACCGAATTATACGTCGTTTCAATCGGCTCAGACTCAAATCCGATTTATTCGCGAATTATTCGCGTATAACTCGCGAGTCATGTTACTATGCTGTCACCTGGGAGGGGAAATATTGTCAAGAAATTTGATGAGTATTTTATTTGATCTTTTTTGTCAAGATATGAAAGAGCGATGGCTTAGTTAAATATTGACACCATGAAGAACTTGGTTCATAAAAAAGTGTGTGAGCCGAACAAATCTGTTCTCAAAGAGTTAAAAATTATTTTCCTAATCAGAGATTAGATTTCGCATTACGGTGCACAGTTTAAATGATAAATACTGTGCATGCAAAAATCTTCAGATAGATTAAAAAGTAATGGCGGCGCGACACTAATTCTACCAAGGAATTCAAACTTAAAGTCGACTACAAAAAAAAAAAAATTCAAACTTGAAGTCTCATTGGAGAAGACTCCGGGTCCCGGGATGTCAGTTTTTTATTCTCTGTAACCTTTATCCAATATGAAAATATGTAACAAATGATTTTGTCGTCCCAATAAATTACTCGATACACGAGCGTATATAGAAAACAAGACACGTAGAAAAGGAGGGGAAGGAGATAGCAGAGTCCATTTCGAGTGAGAGAGGCGGAGGGTGATGAGATGAGTGATGAGCTCAGCTTTACGTCTCGTCAGCTCCTTTTACATAAGCACCCCTACGTTAGTTTCATTTTGTATTATCAATTAAAAGTAAAAATAAAAAAAAGGGGACTTAAACAGAGTTTTAATGTTGTCTAATCAATCTTAGAAATTTTAAGGGGAAATTTCATGTATCAAGAGATAATGCATTACCCAATGAACGAAATTCATCATGGGGAAAAGTGTGAAGTTCTGGATTTGATAAAATCCGAAACATAGCTAATGAAAACTTGTTGAATTCAAGCCGAGATTTTTATTTTTACCCAAAAAAAAAAAATTTAATATAATTATCCAAGTTTTTGAAAAATTTAAATTTATACCCAAACCGTAAAAAAAATTTACGGTTTGAATAAAGAATTCAAACCAAAGCCCGACTAAAAAATCTCTCCCTGTCTCTCCGCTAGAAAAGAAAAAAAAAAGAGAAACCCCCCTGCCCTGCCTCCGGGCCTCCGCCCCTCCGCCCGAAGACCGGCGCCGCCACCCTCTCCCGCCGCCACCCCCTCTCCCCGCCGCCACTCCCTCTCCCCTCCGCTGCCTCCCCTCCGCTGCCACCCCTTCCTCCTTCACCGCCTCGCCTCCCTTCTCGCTCATGGTCCTTGCTGCCTCCGTCGTCTCCTCGATTTGAAATTTCGTGTAAGTTTTTGTATTTTGATTAAAATTTGATTAGAGTAGGATTAGAGTCAAGGATTAGGGTTTATGGCACAAATTATTGTTGCGATAATTGGACTTGAACGTTTGAATCGTATCGGGTTGTTGATTTTCCCGAGCGATTGCTCGATCGTATTAATTATTATTGTATTTTGATTAAAATTTGATTAGGGTAGGATTAGAGTCAAGGGTTAGGATTATTGGCACAAATTATTGTTGCGAAAGGCCTCGTTGATATTGTTAGTTTGAGATAATTGGACTTGAATTTTTGAATCGTATCGGGTTGTTGATTTTCCCGAGCGATTGATCGATCGTATTAAATATTTATTGTAGGTAAGTATTTAAATATTCTTTCTTTATGTATTTTTTTTTCATGTAATGTACTCATTTTTTTCAAAAGAACACACACAATTTAGTGTAAATAATTTAATTCACCCAAAATTAAACAGTTAACAAAACAGATGATAATTAAAAGTTTTAATCACAAACTAAATTGAATTTTACTCCAATAAGTTTTGCAATTTTTTTGCTAATTAAAAAGTTTGAATTAATTAACAATTACCAAAAAATAGTTTTCCAAAAGAAGTTAATGTGAATCGAAAAATTTCATTGTTTGTAAATTCATAAAGAATGTGTCAATAGATGTTCTAGATTTTAACATTTCTATGCTTGATAAAATAATTTAAATGTTTGAGATTTAACCAAATTTTAATTTACTTATATAATTTATTGTACACATTCTTTGAATAGTTTCATTGTTTCTTATTACAAACTTTTAATTATCTTCTGAACCGTGAAACAAAATCTGGAGTCTCAA
Source organism: Carex kokanica (assembly GCA_025461125.1). Lineage (NCBI taxonomy): Eukaryota > Viridiplantae > Streptophyta > Magnoliopsida > Poales > Cyperaceae > Carex > Carex kokanica. The sequence goes on from JAJGRX010000320.1 coordinate 670,385, forward strand.
AATCTTGTATTCTTCTAGAAAACAACAATATTAGTATCTATTTGGAAAATAAAAAACAAAAAAATTGTAAAATTTGGTTTTCAACCAGATTATAACATAGAAATCATGTTGAACTGTTTGGATAAACAGTTCGGACTTTGAAAACAAAGATGAGGATGTCAGACGTGATTAACACAAAAACAACATAGCATTTTAATCACACTCATAAAAATTAATGGAAATAAAAATGGAAGAGTTGCATTGTTTTAAATTTATTGCACATGTCATATATTAATTTTTAAGAATGACAAAAAAATTGTGAATATAATATTTTTTTTGAATAAATAGGCGAGAAAATAAAAATACGTTAATTTGTAAAGAAGAAAGTTAATCTTATTATTATTATTTTTAAAAAGAACGGATAATTAATTATCCAATTTAACATAACTATTAAAGGATTCTGTCTTTATCTTTCTTTTTTGTTAATGTCGGTTCCTTTTCAATTGCTTAGGACGGGAGATGAGTATTGATTTTGTCGGTTATTTAAGGTTGATATTTAAATGAAGCTATTTATTTCTACAATTTTTTATGCTGTTAGAAATTAGTATATACTTGAGAAAATAATATTTTTTTTACTGTCCAATTTTTTTACTGTCCAATTTTTTAGAAATTAGTATAACTTGAGAAAATAATATATTTAAATGAAACAGTATAACTTAAATGTGTTGAACTAAAAATTTTTTTACTGTCCAATTTTTTAGATTAATATTTTGAAAAAATAAATTAGCTCTTTGATAATAAAATTATAGTATGACATAAACAATAAGAATTACGCAAAAAAAAATATACTTGAGAAATGATTATAGAAAGTATAGATGCTAATATGCATAAATTATTCTTAGAAAAATCATTCTAATAATTATACTATTAACTATTAACGTAGGATGACTAGGGGACGGCATAGGAGACCACCCGCAGCCGACCCGGTTGATGAGCCCATTCCCGCAGACAGCAAGGACCATTTCAGTCCTTTATTATGGATGCCTCATGATGAGCACCGAGTCTCAGAAGCATCTAAAGAGGTACTTGAATTCTTTTTCTTTAAGTTTAAATTGTGTTGTTTTCGTATTTTTAGATTTTCATGTTGTTTACTTTTTCCAACGCAGAGTGAGGCAATTATAACTGTCAGGGGCCGGTATTATGACTTCCAGTACTACTCGCAGATGGAGCCATATTTGCAAAATTTGGGGGTGCAACATTTGGTCGAAATTCTAGAGTCGGAGAGTACGGCCATTAACGCGTCCCTCATTGCAGGACTAGTGGAGCGATGGCACCCCGAGACGCACACGTTCCACTTACCTTTTGGAGAGATGACAGTGACTCTCCAGGACGTCAGTGCTCTATGGGGTCTGCCTATCCAAGGCGTGCCTGTTGGTGGCATATCTGACCCCACAGATCCAGATGACATCACAATTAATTACATGCTCGCGGAGTTGTTAGGAGCGGAGCCAGATATACGTGGCAATGGGGGGGCCTCCAAGTACTGTCTGGACAAGAAGAAGCTGCGAGCTATGTTTGCGAGAGGTCTGGGGATGGATTCCACTCAGCTCGAGATTGAGAGGTACTCATACAAACTATTCATATTACATTTATTTGGTACTCTGTTTCATGCGGAAAAATGAGTTGCTCTGTAATTTCGATATTACAGATACACACGGGGATTCGTGATGGACCTATTTGGTTCTGTCATGTTTGCTGATTCAACTGGTGATACCATCCCGATGATGTATCTAGAGCTGCTGCAAGACCTTCAGCCGTCGAGCTGCATGTACAACTTGGGTGGGGCTGTCCTAGCACATCTTTACTCCAACTTGTGTCACGGTTGCAAGGTGAATATGTTATTTCCCGAGATTTTTGTATATAAGAAAATAAATAAATAAAATGTTAAAAATAAGAAACTGTTCACCAGAATTTCAAAATAAAGGTATGAAAGTCTAGTTTTCAGATAATATAATTTCTCTATACAAAAATATTACAGATTAGTACAGTTTTAGCGATTAATTGACAGAGGTCAGAATTCAGAAAAACTGAAATTTCAGTGAGCAGTCCTATAATTTTGATCAGATTCAAAATTCATTTTAGAGAAAAGGGCTACATGGAATTTTGTGTTCTTTATATCAAAATAAAGGTATGAAAGTCTAGTTTCCAGATAATATAATTTCTCTCTACAAAAATATTACAGATTAGTACAGTTTTAGCGATTAATTGACAGAGGTCAGAATTCAGAAAAGCTGAAAGTTCAGTGAGCAGTCCTATAATTTTGATCAGATTCAAAATTCATTTTAGAGAAAAGGGCTACATGGAATTTTGTTTTCTTTATATCAAAATAAAGGTATGAAAGTCTAGTTTCCAGATAATATAATTTCTCTATACAAAAATATTACAGATTAGTACAGTTTTAGCGATTAATTGACAGAGGTCAGAATTATTGGACTGCTCACTGAAATTTCAGCTTCTCTGAATTCTGACCTCTGTCAATTAATCGCTAAAACTGTACCAATCTGTAATATTTTTGTATAGAGAAATTATATTATCTGGAAACTAGACTTTCATACCTTTATTTTGATATAAAGAACACAAAATTCCATGTAGCCCTTTTCTCTAAAATGAATTTTGAATCTGATCAAAATTATTTTAATTATTTCTGTCTTAATTTAATTTTCTACCTTATCATGCGCTTGTTGTCTTATTTTAATTATTTAACTAATCCCTGACGGCTAATATTCTTCAAAATATAGCGGAAAAAATAAACAAATCTACGGGCCGGTGCTACTACTGCAGCATTGGTCATGGTCACGGCTGCCGGTGGGGGTACCCGAGCCGAACGAGGATCCATGGGGAGCGCCCGAAAGCTGGAATCGACCGGCATTTGGCATGAAATGGTACGGACGTCATTTTTACAAGGACAACCCTCACGGAAAGCCAATAGGTATCAGGTTGGTTCGATCTCAAATTCAGAGTCTGGGTGAGACGCAGGTGAAATGGACTCCGTACCATGAGCTATACACTGAGGGGAGGCTGCCACAGATTGTAGCGGATGATCATCAGATGTGGCTCTACAGGGGTCCGCTGGTGTGCTTCTGGATAGTGGAGCACCACTACCCAGACCGGGTGCTCCGTCAGTTTGATTTTCCTGCATTCATCCCCGCAGATCCAGACGTCTCGAGATCTGTGATCATGAGTCTACACGGGTAAGTTATGTTCTTTTTAGCATTTTTGTACTTAGCGTTATGTTCTTGGCTTTAAATTGCAACTAACATATGAATTACAGGATAAGGCACAGTAATCACTGGGATAGAGATTGGAGGGAGTATCACTTGGAGCACTATAACAAGGCAGCGAATATGAGTGCCAACTTATGGCAGATGTCGGAGGTTGATGCGATGCAGTTCCAGGGAGATCCCCTATTGAGATATCAGGCTTGGTACCTGCGTGTCGGCATGGCTTCGGTGTATATAGAGGGAGATTACGGCGATTTTCTTCGCTCGATGATCTTCGACGATGATGGTTATACCCCCACTGGCCGAAAAGGTGCTCGCCAGGTAATGCACCTACAAGAACACATTTTTTAACAGTATGAACCTTTTTCATAGCTATTTTTTTAAACTAACCTTGTTTTATTTTTTTAGCTGCTGGTAGCGCTTAAAGGTGCCGCGCGTTCAATCATTTGTCTTGGAAAACGTGGCTACAGAGCGGTCGGGCATGCGATGTTGCACTTGGTTGCCCCGTGCATTGAGGACCACGGCCACGAGGCAAAGCTGGTCACCATGCTACGAGACGCCGGAGAGAATATTGATTGGCGCGCAGTACAACCGAACGAGCCTGACGCGCCACCTGTTCTGAACAGTGAGATGCCACCGGAGCCCTCAGAGCAGCCAGACTGGGATTATCATCGTTGGGTACTGCGCATGGCCGGTTGGCATGCCTACCGTGACGAGCACGGACGTCCATTTCTTCCCCCGGTATGTGATTCTTTATTTTATTTATTTCTTTATTTTAATTAAAGATAGTTCAAATTTACTAAAATATTGGTATCCGTGCAGGGTCCTGCATACATGCCGCCACCGCCTGAGCAGCATGAGTCTCCAGAGATCCCGTCTGTGCAGGATGAGAGATTGACTTTCAGCCTTGCCGATTTTGCTCCAGCTGATCCGTGGGATACAGCCGCCTCCCCGTCACCGCGTCAGCCGTATCCACCGAGAGCTCACGATTGGGAGGCCTCTGGTAGCGGGACGCAGCCGGACTATGCGTCCCAGCTTGCGGATTCCTTCTTCCGTACCCCCCTCCACCGCCAGCCACCCATGCGGCCGAGGATCCATGGAGTAGAGCAGTCGAGATAAGCCTAGAGGCCGAGCCATACGCTGAGTTTACACCAGCTCTCAGAGCGCAGGACGGAGAACAACAATGGAATGACTGGCAGGGCCGAAATTTCAGTAGGGAAAATAGGGGTATAGCACCTCACCGATGCACCCCTTCGCAGTACCGTTGATAGAGGGTTATTTTGGTAGTTTCAGTTCAGTTTAGCTATGTTATCCTTTATTATGTTTTAGTTTAGTTCTGCAATTTATTTTTTAGTGTAGTGTACTTTCGTTATGTTTTATTATGATATGGTTGGAGGTATGTTACATATTTTTATCATTTCATGGTATTATTTATTATGTTACACAACAACAAAAAAATAACATCCCAAAAAAAAATATATAAAACACAAAAAAAAACTCAAAACAGAATAAAATTAAGAACAACAATACGATAAGTATAAATACGGTTTTAACATATCAAGGCAACTTCAAAAATCATGAAAATTTGCCGACATGCAGACTTGACTTCGTAGAACAGGACAGTGAAGTTTCATGCAAAATCTCAAAACAGATTGTGAGATATCATCTCTCAAAAATTGCTCGAAATGCTGAAGTTGTGCGTCCGAGCCCTCCTTCAGCATTTCGAGCAATTTTTGTGAGAAGATATCTCGCGATCTGTTTTGAGATTTTGCATGAAACTTCACAGTCTCGTTCTACGAAGTCAAGACTGGACGTCGGCAAATTTTCATGATTTTTGAAGTTGCCTTGATATGTTAACCAGAGGTGCAAAGTAGGGCTCGGACGCACAACTTCAGCATTTCGAGCAATTTTTGAGAGATGATATCTCGCGATCTGTTTTGAGATTTTGCATGAAACTTCACAGTATTGTTCTACGAAGTCAAGACTGGACGTCGGCAAATTTTCATGATTTTTGAAGTTGCCTTGATATGTTAACCAGAGGTGCAAATTCTTCTTCTTTCTCTTCCTCTCTTTCTCTCTTTTCTCTCTTCCTCTCTTTCTCTCTCTTCTTTTGTATTGAAAATTCTTGAGCTTTTTTTTAAGAAAGAAAATTTGTATTTTTTTATATTTATAAAAAAATATGTTACTATATTTTTATAGTATATATTTTAGGATATATTTTATTTGATTTTCTATCAGCAATAATCTTTTTAATAACAAAAAAGGAACTCTCGATTACGATTAAGTGAAAACAATTATTATTTTCTTAATGAAATAAGAATTCAAAAAAAAAAGAAAGATTAGAGGAATTAAATGTCTATAGAAAAAAGAGCCAGCCTCAACTTTCAATCAAAAAAATCTATATACAAAAAATCCATATGATGATACAAATTTTTTTTTTTTTAGTATCTTACTTAACTTTAAGTCGATCTTATTTTTTTGATCCTTTAATTCAGTTTTAATTTCTATTTATAAAATGAAATTCTCATAAAAAATAAAAATCAAAGAAAAAAAGGAGGAATCTTTATGTACCGTTATCGAGGACCTCGTTTAAAAAAAATACGTCGTCTGCGAGCTTTACCAGAACTAGTTACCCAATTGAAATATAATAAGAATAAAAAAAAACAAAAACACATTCCTCTCTTTCTCTCTCTTTATAGCTTCTGATGCTTCCTTTTATAGCTAAAAAACGATTTTTTTTTTTTTAAAAAAATTCAAAAAAAAAAAAAATTCAAACCGTAAAAAAAATTTACGGTTTGAATTCCGAATTCAAACCGTAAATTTTTTTTACGGTTTGGGTATAAATTTAAATTTTTCAAAAACTTAGATAATTATATTAAAATATATTTTTTTTTGGGTAAAAATAAAAATCTCGGGAATTCAAGAGTACCCCATCAGGGTGTGTACTTTGTGATTATTACAAAGAGCAAAACTTCATGCTTTCTCCTTCAACACTCTCATCTCAAATCAAATCTGCATATAAGAAATGACTGGAAATTAAAAACAATGCCCTCATAAATCTAAAATCTGAGCTCTTCTAAGTCAATGAGGTCTGTTGCTTATGAAAGTAAAAACTGATCATATAAAAAAATAAAATAGAACAGTAGAGGTGCATAATAAGTGGAGAGGAGGGGATGGTGCCACATCCGAGAGGGCCAAAGTATCGGGAGAAAAAAAGGGTATAATGGTCCATAGGTGAATTTAAGAGTTTTAAATATTATTATTTTTTGGATATATTTGATATATTATAGAGTTATACAGGACATATACGTGAGTTATTACAAGCCTAAAAAGGGTACTGGCCCGGGTTCGGACCCAAATAAAGAATATGATTTTGATCCATTCGATTTAATTTTGAACAATGACGATCACATCTCGCTTTCCTACAGTGAAGAAGTGTCCGGTCGGAGCCGTCTGATTTGTATTAAGATACGTTCCAACTTGATATATATGAACTTTAATTTTTTGAGCAAAATAGTTTGATTGGGATGACAATACTTTCTAGAACACATATTTATTCATTGAAAAATAGTTTGTGCAATTAAGCACCATTTTGTATTGAAATACAAATATTTTTGTAATAGTTAAACACATTATAGGAAATAATATTTAGAAAACTGTCAAGCTTAATTTGACATTTAATGAGTTCTTTAAAGTTATACAATTAAATCAACTTCAATTATAGAATCGGTAGCACTTCCGCCGAAGTGCTACCGAAAGCACATTAGTCTATCTCTCTCTCTCTCTATATATATATATATATATATTTAGTGGACCGCCCCACAGTGGGGCGGTTTGGTGATTTTTTTTTTTTTGGGCAGTGGACCGCCCGACGGGCGGGCGGTTCGTTGGTTGGATAACCTGACCGCCCCATTTTCGGGCGGTGGGATTAGATTTGAAATTTTTTTGAGATGGGGGTTATATTTGATATTTTTCTTTTGTTTGGGGTTATTAATAAAAATATCGGGAGAAAAATTGCTAAAATGCTGAAATGAAATCTAACACAAAAAAATTGAATTGTTTTTTTAAATATTTGTTATGAATAATTTTTGTTGTAAGTTTATTTGAATTAGGGAAATGCTGTTGTGCATTCCATTTGGGTAATTCTAGTACATCTTATAACATTTACGATATGTATATATTTAAAAAAAATATTATTCAAAATTTAGATATGTTCTGAATTATTTAAATAGTACTTGTATCAAATTTTATTGAGTCAATTTTAAATTTGATTAGTCATTCATCATACTGCCATGAAAACTGTACTGTTAATTTTTTTTTTATATTTTTTTTATGGAAGGCTATACGCTTTTCAAATCGACCCAAATGTGATACACTTGCTATTTAAGAATTAAAAAAAATACATCTACAATTTTAATATTTTAATTTAAATAATAATTTTCAAATATATGTACTATAAAAGTTAATTAGATGTAACATAAAAGTCAGGGGTATGCCATCATTATTCTTTTCAATCTATATATATATACTTATGAACATTGTACTGGTGCTTGGCTAGGCATTCAATATTCCAGTGCTAAGGCACATTTGGGCATGGCTGGGTTGTGTCCCTGTAACTAGAAAGAGTTTCATTAAGCAACTTGCGGCTGGAACCAGTTGCATTACTGTACCGGGTGGTGTACAAGAGACGATTTATTTGGAGCGCAATTCTGAGGTTAAATTTATAGAAACATCAATGGTGTTGCTTGATATATAGATAAATTTATAGCAATTTTTCTCTAAAAAAAAAAAAAAAAAAAAAAAAAAAAAAAAATTTACGGAACCGGCCAATAATTGGCCGGTTCGGCAAAAAAAAAAAAAAATATCACGGAACCGGCCAATTATTGGCCGGTTGGGCTATTTAATCGGTACCGGCCAATAATTGGCCGGTATGGGTATTTTTAATAAAGATTTGAGACCGTGGGTAATTTTAATAATTTTTAATGGACTTAGAGTATTAATAAAAATGTCGGGTCACCTGGGAGGGGAAATATTGTCAAGAAATTTGATGAGTATTTTATTTGATCTTTTTTGTCAAGATATGAAAGAGCGATGGCTTAGTTAAATATTGACACCATGAAGAACTTGGTTCATAAAAAAGTATGTGAGCCGAACAAATCTGTTCTCAAAGAGTTAAAAATTATTTTCCTAATCAGAGATTAGATTTCGCATTACGGTGCACAGTTTAAATGATAAATACTGTGCATGCAAAATCTTCAGATAGATTAAAAAGTAATGGCGGCGCGACACTAATTCCACCAAGGAATTCAAACTTGAAGTCGACTCAAAAAAAAAAAAATTCAAATTTGAAGTCTCATTGGACTGGACTATTGGAGAAGACTCCGGGTCCCGGGATGTCAGTTTTTTTATTCTCTGTAACCTTTATCCAGTATGAAAATATGTAACAAATGATTTTGTCGTCCAATAAATGACTCGATACACGAGAGTATATAGAAAACAAGACACGTAGAAAAGGAGGGGAAGGAGATAGCAGAGTCCATTTCGAGTGAGAGAGGCGGAGGGTGATGAGATGAGTGATGAGCTCAGCTTTACGTCTCGTCAGCTCCTTTTACATAAGCACCCCTACGTTAGTTTCATTTTGTATTATCAATTAAAAGTAAAAATAAAAAAAAGGGGACTTAAACAGAGTTTTAATGTTGTCTAATCAATCTTAGAAATTTTAATAATTTATTTAATTTATTTCTTTCCAATAATTTATTTAATTTATTTGTAAAAATAAAAATTCATTCCAATTTTGACGTCTTCCCTCTACATTTATTATTAAATAAAAGAAGTTATTTGGCTTTGGCTTAAAATGAAGGGAATGAAAAGCGACACTTCAAATGGGTTCCACATCATCCTCATTCATCTGGTTGGACCACAAGAGAAGAGCTGCCGGGTTTTTGGCACTCAGGGCCTCCACGCTGACTTCCCTTGCCGATCACCTCTCAATCACGTTCTCGCCTCTCTCGCGCAAACTTCCTTCTCGCTGGTGACCCTCTTTCTCCTCTGGAGAAGCCAAGTAGGTCTCTCCCTCTCTTCTCTCTCTCTCTCTCTCTGTCTGTCAAAATTTTAGCTCAGACTCAGTCCTATATATTCTCAGAAAAGGGGATTCAAGGAATTTGATAAGTAGAAAGGAATCATTCTTAGTGGTACGAATGAAATTTGGGTTAAGTTGATGGAATTTCTGAGGAATCATTCAAAGTGGTACAAATTGTGAACTAAGAAATTTCTGATTGAATTTAAATTGGATCATTTTAAGTTGATAGATAAATTTGGATTAAGTTGCACAATGGGGTGAAGTGAACTGAGCGTGTCAGGCCTCAAACAACATAATTTTTCAGCTAGTTAATTACGTGTGAAACTGGAACAGGAAGGAAATTCGGTCTCGGTTATGAACCAACAACAAATTTAGTTATGTTCAATACAAAAACTAAGAGAATGAGAGCACATAAAGAGTGCCATTCTATTTTATGTATTAGAGTTCTCAAAATTCTTATGATTTGTGCTTGTTACTGCACAGTTCAAGGGTTGCAAGCATAGTGGTGAAATTACATTTTAATAAATCATGCCAGACCGATTCGCTTTGGGATCAAGTATTTCTCATAAACAGAATCATTACCAACTTTTCATTGCTGGTTATTTGAGTTCCAATCAATGGTGCAACGTCAGTTTCTTTTTTTTTCTATTGAGCTGATCAAGTCTTGCGCCTCCTTGTGCGAGTCAGTACTTGGAAGGTCAACTTTAAACATTCAATTAAGACAGATTAATTCTCTTTCTTAGGAGTAATTGGTTTGTCGGGGACATAGATTAGGCTGATATTATTATGTTTTATCCTAATTTTTGAGAGGCATCGACTCTGGTATAAGTACTGATGTACCAACTCTAGAGGCATCGCCTTTTTATCCATCTATATTATAGAAGGAAATTGGGTCCAAGAACCTCAACTAAGAAGCGATTTGTCAAGTGAACAAAAAGCAAACAAAAACAGCCCCGATTAACTATAGTAGTATGATTTATTGTTTTGTGGATTTTAGTCATTTGTTGCTTCTTGATTCTTTCCTTTGCTCATTGACCAAATCCCTAGCAAGGAAAAATGACCAAAAAGCTCATCTGGAGGAGTCGAACTTGATGCAGAATCTAACACCTCCTAACACAACAGGGCATTACCTAACAGTACTTTGTGTGGTATATATTGTACTGACCTGCAAGACTTTTAGCACTTTGTGCTAAATCTATTCACCATTCTTTCCCTTTTGTTTTGTAGGTAATCCATTGATAAATTATAGCAACATTCAGTAAGGCCCTTACAGCTGACCTCTCTGGATTTCTGTCCACCAAAGTCAAACAAACAGGTGTATCCGTCTATATTCTAGAAGCAGTTTTGAGGCTTCCCTCGATCTTATAAAATTATACCTGAAACAAACAGATGGAGTTGTAACCATTTCATCCCATGGCCATGGGGACCCGCCAGCTGGAATCACTTGTGAAAGAACGTTATCGGTCAGGCACTCTTACTATTAAAGATGCTCTTCAATTTTTTGATCGCTTGCTGGCTGCTAAGAGCCCGGGACCTTCCATCTATTCCTTTAATCATCTCTTTACAGCCTTAACTCGTATGAAGAACTCGAACAACCATTATGCAACTGTCTTTTCCCTCTTTAACCGCTGGATCCAAACTAGACGGGTCTCACCCTCACCCGATATATGCACCTATTGTATCTTGATTGCCTACTGTATCCGAATGAATCGGCCGAGATTAGGCTTGGTATTCTTGGGGCAGTTTATTAAGGGCGGGCAGAGAGGTGATGCTAGAATATTCAATCCACTACTTAAGGGCCTTTGTTCTGAGAACAAGATTAGTGAGGCCGTAGCCATGGTGTTCAATAAAATGCCTAAGTTTGGTTGCATACCTAACGTGATCTCCTACAGCACTGTTATTGATGGCCTTTGTAAAGAAGGTGCGATTAGTAACGCATTTAGTTTGTTTGAGCGAATGCTTTTAGAGGGTATTGTGCCAGATGTAGTCACATACAGCTCACTGATTGACGGCCTTTGTAAAGAAGGCGCACTTAGTAAAGCATTTAGTTTGTTTGAGCGAATGCTTTCACAGGGTATTGTGCCAGATGTAGTCACATACAGCTCACTGATTGATGGCCTGTGCAAAGATGGTGGAACTGAGAAGGCAGAGAAACTGTTCTGCTACATGGTTTCTCAAGGACTTCAACCTAATGTTGTGACCTATAATACTCTGGTGGATGGGTTGTGCAAGAAAGGGCTATTGGACAAAGCAGCGGAATTGCTTCAGTCCATGAATTCTAAAGGACTTAAACCAAATGTTGTGACTTGTACTACCATTATGAATGCACTATGCAAGGAAGGGGAAACTGGAAAGGCAGAGCAGTTGCTACGTGATATGATTTCCAGAGGTGAGGATCCTGATGTTCAGACCTACAGTACTATTATAGATGGGCTTTGTAAGGTTAACAAATTAAAGAAGGCAAAGAAGTTACTAAATGAGATGATTTCAAAGGGCATATTGCCTAACACCGTCACTTGCACTATAATTGTGGATTCACTTTGCAAGAGGGGAGAAGCTGACAACGCAGAAAAACTACTGTATCAGATGCTTGATAAAGGTGCCACACCTGATCTTATCACATACACTTGTGCCACACCTACAATACTATTGAATTGCTTTAATTAACAATTACCATATTACACATATCTTTTTTTTAAGGTCCATATTGCATATATCTTTAAATGCTAAATTTTATTTTGCACACTAAAAAACCATAATCACTACATGGAAATAATGCAAAGTCATACTGTTTTGATAAGGAGGCGGCAGCGTAACAGCTTGCATATATGGTGAGGCAAAAGCTAAATTTAAAAAAAAAAATTGCCTACATCAACTATAATTTATGGACTTATATGCAAATTTTGACGCCATTATTTCTCTAACCGTTTAGGTTGTTTTCAGTATAGACCCTGTATAAAACTAAACAATTGTCATAGTTAACATATACCAATTGATCATGTACATCGACAGCGTCACTATAAAATACAAATAAAAAATTTGTCGACTTTGATTATCCTCTAATATTTTATTTATATATTATATCGTTCTTCAATTCAATGAATTTGTTTCACATTATATGATCTCTCTTGTTATTTTATTTTGCAATTAATTTTGAGGAACTAAGAACTTATTCTTAGACAACATAAATGAGTTGAGTTCATTGTTGTTGTTTTATATTCTACTTAAAAGAGTCTTATCATGCAATAATTTCCATTAATTCATGAAGCTTGCATCTGTATGATGGTGATGATACATAAAAACTAATAACTCATTTAAACCAATACTTATTGTCACACATAATAACACTAAATTTATTATTCACATAATTAATTTGTGTGTAGCTCAATACTTGTGTCTCATGTATGCAAAGAGTTGCAACCAAAAATTCAGAACATAGGAAAGAAAATGTCTAATATAACATTAACTAACTGTTTAGTAGGTATTGACCAAAAATTTTGTGCTTAATTTTGTATCATTGGAGTTGTCTTTGTAGTAGCTTAGAACATCTACAGTGGACTTATTATTCTAATTTCAAATTCAACGTAGTAAATAGTAATTTTAAAAAAATAGATGTATGAGAATATCATATTTAGGAAAAAAAATTTAAAGAGAATACATTTTAAATCTCACCATGGGAAAAATTATGGATTTTTAATTCTATATTAAGTTTGTATTTCTATTTTCCAAGTTGCTGTCTTCATGCATCTCTCACAATTGGTACCAGAGGCAGAGAGGCAAGAGGGTTCACTGTCAATCTATTCGTCAAGAAGTACCACCTAATTATCCCATAAAAAAGAAAGAGTACCACTTAATTACGTCTTGAAAACTGTGCTAATTGACATGTATTGCAAATGCTGTGATATGACATTCACTGCGAGTTTTGAGTATGATGTTACACTATTTACCAGTATATATGATTTCTGGTTTATTAAAAGCTAGAAAGCATGAAGAGGCTATTGCTATGTTTAGAGAAATGGAATGCTCCAGTACAAAACCTAATTCCTTTCACTTATCAGTGCTTGCTCATCCAAAATTGGACTACATTAGGGAGCATGTACAGATTAGATTCACTCGAGAATTGTTAAACTCGGATTAGAGCATGATTCATCCATTGCCAAATGTAATTTCTTAAACTATTTATTGTCACAAATATATAACCATGCACATTGTATTTATTAATTAATTGGAGTAATTTCATGTATATATCGCCTCATTTTTATTAAAGCAGGGTTAAAATGCACCATTGGTTTTGTGCTCCAATCATGCTCCACATTCTTATTTTCATTTTTAAAGTCCGAACAGTTAATCCAAACCATTCACCATGATCTTTGTATTAAAATATACTTGGAGACCAAATTTTATATTTTTTGGAATTTTTTTACTAATTTTTTAGATAGGTACAAAATCACTGTTTTAAGAAGATTGTGGACCATCCAAAACAATGATTTTGTACCTATCTAAAAAAATAGTAAAAAAAATTCAAAAAATATAAAATTTTGTCTCCAAGCACATTTTAATATGAAGATCATATTGAGCGGTTCGGATCGATTGTTCGAACTTTGAAAACGGAGAAAAAAACATGAAGCATGATTGGAGCACAAAACCAATGGTGCATTTTAACCCTACTCTTTTTATTATCATGTTTGCCTTTTAAAATTGAAAAAACTCACATATTTATCCATTAGAACTCTATAATATATTAAATATATCTAAAACTAATTAAAACTAATTAAATAACAGTATTTGAGACTCTAAAATTCGCTTCAGACCATTATACCCTTCTATCTTTTCCTTCCTCATTCTTTCTCCCCAATTATCTCTCTGTCTCATTCCTGCCAAACGCTTTGCTCTTTTCCCTGTGCTCACCCCTCTCTGATACGGCATTATCACCCGTCCCATTTATTTTGTGTCACCAATCTTTCTCTCAGCAGCAAAAACTTGTAAAATCAGCGGCCATTTCTGTTATATCAGGTTTACAGCACCTCCAATCAAGAATTATATATTTAATATATGTCTTTTTCAACTATTACTTCCCTAACATAAATATACTATATAACACTGAAGAAACATGTGTTTTGCATCCACAAACATGGCTAGTGGTTTCAATACCAAACAATGCCATCATAAAAACTGAATACAACGGTGCAATAGAATTTAGGTTAAGTGTCCAAATTGAATCTTCATGATCATTTACAGCGACACCGTCACTATAAGATAAAAATAAGAAATCTGTTAATTTTGATTATCCTCAAATATCATATTTATGTATTATATTTGTTCTTCAGTTAAAAAAATTTATTTTTGACATTATATGATCTCTCATTCTCTCTTGTTATGTTATTTTGCAATTAATTTTGAGGAGCTAAGAACTTATTCTAAGACAATTACATAAATCAGTTTATTTCATTGTTGTTGTTGTTGTTTTATATTCTACTTGAAGGTCCTTATCATGCAACAATTTTCATTAATTCATGGTATTTACATTCGTATAGCAACTAATAATTCATTGTAACCAACACTCATTGTCACACCTAACAACACTAAATTTAATATTCATTTAATTTGTTTGTAGCTCATTACTCATGTATCATGCGAGCAAAGAGTTGCAAACCAAAAAAAAATAAAAAATACCTTTTAATTCCTATGTTGGCAAAATCATTTGCTGATTATTAATTGTTAAATCTATATTAGATTTTCAATTCTAATTTCTACTCCAACGTGACAGTTTTTAACTTCTATTATTTCTACGGCAATGATATTTAATTTCATTTTAATTACCAGATGCTTTTAGCTTTTCACTAACCAATTTGTCAGATTTTTGGCATTAAAAAAGTTGAACAAGTATAAACTAGTTATTTTGACATTAACTAATCAACCAAAAGAGAACTCCGAAATCTGCTCTGTCAAACTCAGACCTACATCTAAGAAATTAAAAATAACTGTCAAATATTAAGTAGAAATTAAATTAATTTTAATTTTTAAATATCTACAATTCCTAATGAATTCACATGCTCCCTTCGATATTTGAATTGGGGTCACAATTACATAGGTTTGTCTGGAAACAAGGTTTTGCATTGAATTTGGTTGCTTTGAGCGCTCTGTATGAATTCTACTCGAGGCTTGGGGAACCCAGTTTTGCACAAAAGGTGTTCGATGAAATGCCTCACAGAGATTTTATTTCTTACAAAACCATGATATCGTCTCTATTGGAGACCAAAGAGTTGGTACCAGAGAGGCAAGATGGTTTATTGTCAATTGATCCGTCAAGGAGTACAACTTAATTATGTTCTTGATATGTTTTGCAATTTGCCAATGCTGTGATATGACATATGCACTGTGAGCTAAAATTTGAATCTAAATATTCATAATAAAAAATTAAAACTCTAATTAAAGAACACATGTGATATAATTTTTTTTAGAAAGCACATATGTAGTATTTTATAAAGGGTTAAACTATATATAATAAAAAAAAAATGCAATTAAATTTTAATATATATAACTAATTTTTTTAATTATTGGAGTGACTAAGCAATCTCTGGATTTGACGATAAATTGGCTCCTGACACCGAATATTTAAAGGCTCAAACTACACCTTGACCAAGTTTTGATAGAAATTCACATAATATAAGACCCTATTATATCTGTAACTATGTAAGAGTTACTTTAGGTTATGTAATGTTGTAGGATGTTTTTTCATTTATCAGTTCATTTTTATTTATTATTATGGCACTTATTAAAATGGACAACTTGATTGAAACTTGAGCCTTCAAATATGCACAAACATGTTAATTAGCTATTCCTAAATTACAAAAAAAAAAAAAAATCTTGCCAGAAATTTCAAGTAAAATTAAGACAAACTAGTAGTAAACAATGTCATCAATGATGTTTTCCTATTAAATTTGGTGCCACTTGATCAATTACAACGACATCGTAAAATAAAAAAATTATTAATTTTGATTATCCTCTAATATCTTATTTATATATTATATTTGTTCTGAATTTGTTTCACATTATATGATCTCTCTTGTTATTTTATTTTGCAATTAATTTTGAGGAACTAAGAACTTATTCTAAGACAACATAAATCAGTTTAGTTCATTGTTGTTGTTTTATATTCTACTTAAAGGGTCTTATCATGCAACAATTTCCATTAATTCATGGTGTTTGCATCTGTATGATGGTGATCATACATAAAAGCTAATAAGCCATTATAACCAACACTTATTGTCACACATAACAACACTAAATATATTATTCATTTAATTTGCATGTAACCCATTTCTCATGTCTCATGTGTGCAAACACTACTACAAAAAAAGAGATTGCACACGGACATAAATGGAAGAGCTACACGGATTTCCTACCGTGTTTAAATCGAGGGTGTACGAATAGGTCAATAACTACACACGGACATTTGCCCGTGTGCAATTATAACGATTTCTACACGGATTACTATATAAACAGCCGTGTACAAAGACCTGCCTGTGTCGCTCTCCATGTTACCGAGCTACACGGATATTACCTAAATAACCGTGTACAATTCTTTTTATACACGGACATTTAACTAAATATCCGTGTAGCTCTCCTCTTTCTACACGGACATTTAACTAAATATCCGTGTAGCTCTCCTCTTTCTACACAGATTTTTAACTAAATATCCGTGTAGCTCTTTGAACTATCATACACGGACTTTAGTTAAATATCCGTGTAGAATTAACTAAATTTTTTTTTTGTATTCGCGCGCGATTATTTTTGAAATTACTCTTCTTACACGGATTTTTGTTAAATATCAGTGTAGGATTGTCTTATAATTTTTTTTTTAGTTTTTTTTTTTTGGCTAGCCTCCTGTTTTGCTAGCCAGTATTTAAATTTTTCAGATAGCAATTTAAAATTCATGTACATGAAATTATACAAAATTATACAAATTCATATTTAGCATTACAAAATTATACAAAATTACACAAATCCATATTTATCATTACAAAATTCTAACCGAAACTATAAAAGCATAAAATTCTAATATCAACATATATAACAAAAAAATTTCATGTGATCCACATATAACATATATAACAAAAGAAAGCATAAAGGCATCAACATATATAGACATTGCTTTTTGTACATATACAATCCCATGTCAACATATATAGTCCTCAAGATCCAATACAATATTTGTAGATCAAGTTATGTCCTTACCACTTAATAACCATGTGATGGAGGTTTGGCCCAATTTCCGCTAAGTTGGGCTCATGTTGCCAAAACGTTGGGCTATGATCTAGTTTGGACCAAAATTTCATACAAACTAGTTGTATTAGATTCAACATATGAAAAATGAGAGTGACATGTGATCCATGACATGATCCATCTTTGTTAAAGGTCTCCAACATATTGCATCTCCAATAAAAAATACATTTTTATCAACATATATGTGCATGCATGCATAATAGAGAATAAAAATTCTCCTTTAAATTCAATTTTTTTCAAATTTCAAATTTTTTTCAAACGTGGCAGAAATATAGAGAGGAGAAAATAAAAACTAACCTTAGAAATATAGAGAGGAGAAAAGAAAAAATATATATATATATATATATACTAACCTTAGAAATATAGAGAGGAGAAAATAAAAACTTCAAAGATCTCTGATCCTAGTTGCTAGCCTTTGCAGAAATCAGATCAACATTCAATACAGAGAGAGCGAGAGAGAGACAGTATAAAAAACTTGATCAAAACGGCGCTGGAAGGAGAATGCCTTTTATACTAATTAAAACCCTACACAGCCTTTTATACACGGATTTATACTTATTAATCCGTGTAGCTCTCCAAATAATCATACACGGCTATTTATAATAAAATCCGTGTACATTTCTACCATTTCTACACGGATATATTATCAAAAATCCGTGTATATATTCCTACACGGATATTTAACAAAAATCCGTGTAGCTCTCTCAATTTTTTCCACACGGTCTTCTTTGCACACGGATTTTTGATCCCTAATAAACCGTGTAGCTCTCTCAAACAATTCTACACTGATTCTTAACTAAATGTCCGTGTATAATTCTCGCAGATTTTTTGGGCTTTCAAAAATTCATATTTGGTACACGGTTTTTGTATAAGATAGGGAAAACCGTGTACAATGTGCAGTGTAGAATTACCATTTTTGTAGTAGTGAAAGAGTTGCAATCAAAATTCCAGAACATAGGAAAGAAAATGTATAATATAAAAGAGGAGGGATCCAATTACACCTTTTTTGGTGACCCATCATGACACCGTTTTTTATATAGGTCAATTTTGCGATTTCAAAATCCAACAGTCGATCCGAACCGTTCAACATGATCACCATATTAAAATGTGCTTGGAGATCAAATTTTACATTTTTTTGAATTTTTTTACTATTTATTAAGATGGTTACAAAATCGCTATTTTTCAATGGTCCTAAAACAACGATTTTTGTAACCATCTTAATAAATAGCAAAAAAATTCAAAAAAATGTAAAATTTGATCTCCAAGCACATTTTAATATATCCATCATGTTGAACGGTTTGAATCGACTATTTGGACTTTGAAAATGGTAGGTGTCAAAGTGTGTCACCAAAAAAGATGTAATTGGATCCCTCCTCAATATAAAATTAACAAACTGTTTAGTACGTATTCACCAAAAATTTTGTGCTTAATTTTGTATCATTGGAGTTGTTTCTTTGTAGTAGCTTAAACATCTTTAGTTAACTTTTTATTCTAATTTCAAATTCAACGTAATATTTTTTTAAAAAAAAATAGATGTATGAGAATGTCATATTTAGTAAGGCTTTTATAAAGAGATTACATTTTAAATCGCACCAAATTAACTATAGTTAACATTGCTGCCGCTACCGTCGCGCGTAGAGGCAGAGAGAGAGCTCCAATCGGTGGTGCCCGACCCAATCGATTGAGATCAGCAGAGGGATTCGATTGGAAATTTTACAGAGAGAGAGATTCGGAAAGAAAAGATTATGGGGAGGTATCGGAAATTAATTTGTAAAAACCATTAAATCATGTTAACGAAGAATGTTGGTTTATTGAAGGTAGTATTGGACAGTTAAAATTCATTAGAAGCGCGTGGGGACCTGTCGCTGGTACAAATCGGGTAAAGATGGTTGGATATAGAAACCTTTTCTTTTTTTTTAAAATCAACGGTAGGAGTATTTTTTAAAAAAAAAATTGTGGATTTTGGTGTAATTATTAATTTTTAATTGAGGATATGAATAAAAAATTTGGTTCTCACATCCTACACTGTTTTTTCGTCGAAAGAAATTTTACAATGGAATTGAGTTAATAGTCACTCAAGAAGAGGCCGACCTCTATTCTTCTTCCCGATCCAGATCTCTATCCCGACCAAAAAGAAAAAAAAAAACCCTCTCCTCCGACCTGTCCCCGCGCCGCTCTCTTTCCCTTCCGACCCCTCTCCTTCGACTCTCCTGAATCACGCTGATCTCTTTCCGCCGCTCTCTCTTCATCTCGTCGAACAGGTCTCTCAATCGATCTCGTCGAACAGGAACAGGGGTACGATTTTTTTTTTTTTTTTTTTTTTTTAAAAGAGGCATAGAATGCCCATTTGCATTAGCAAACCAGAGTCTTAATTACACAAGTAGCAACAGCAAAAATCAGAAAACGCATAACAAACCAGAACCACACCTCCCTAATCACTCAATACCCGAATAAACCAACAAACCAACAACAGCATGCAGCAAACAACACAAAAAACAGAAGGAGAAAACAGGTTCCTGGTATAACTCAGAGAATGACACTAAGAAAAGAGTAAATCATAATGGAGCAACAGCACCATAGTCATGGAGTGGCCCCATCCAGCACCACCATCGCAGGAGCGGCAGCCCATGTCCGCAACGGAATGTCGGCAACCTCAGCTGGAGTCCAAGGCACCATCTCGTGTACCACGTCCGCCGGAATATTTCCTGACCAATATTGAATTAAAGACAAAATGAGAAATATCATAGATCGATTAGATTGAGGGGGAACTCCAGTAAAACATATATCATTGCGATGTTTCCAAAGTGACCAACATATTGCACTAATTATGATTAGAGCAGCAGTCCGCTTTTTGACAGGTAAGGGCTGGACAGAATCTATAACATTATCGAAAGAGTGCCAATCCATAAAAACATCTTGAAAAGACCCCATCCAGAACCAAATAGTTTTGACAAAAGGACATTGAACAAATAAATGATTCACCGATTCAGCCGCACTACAAAAATGGCACTGATTAGACCCAAGCCAACCTTTTTTAATCAATCTTTGTTTAGTAAGAATTCTTTTGTTGGATAAGAGCCACATAAACACCCTAATTTTTGGTGGAATCGGTATTTTCCACCATAGCGCATATCTATCGGCTTGAACCCCTCTAAATGCAAGAAAAGTATATAAAGAATGAACAGTAAATTTATGAGAAGAATCCCATTTCCAAGATATGCGGTCGTGTGCATGAGTAAAGGCTGTGGAGCTAATTAATCGCAAAATTTCATTCCATTCAGCCGCCAACACCCCGGACAATTGTCGTCTAAATTGTACAACCTCACCGTGTGAGCTAAGGACAGCATGTACTGAAATATGGGGTTGTAAGCATAAGGCATAAAGTTGAGGATAACTAATAGCTAGAGTACATTTGTCTACCCAAATAGCATTCCAAAATGAAACGGGGCTATCTAACCCGACTTGGTACCATACGCTCATTTGCCCAATATAATCTAATTTTTGAATCTCCTGCCACCATGGTGACCATCTAAGAATAAGAGGACCAGTATAGTATTTATATAAAATAATTGTTTTCCAAAGACTAGAGTAAGAGGTGTCTTTGAGCTTCCACCACCATTTTAACAAAAGAGAGATATTCATAAGTTCTAGATCTAAGATGCCTAAGCCCCCTTGCTGTTTAGGTAAACAAGCAAGTGCCCAATTAACCAAGTGATATTTTTTCCTATGTGATGCAGCCCCTTGCCATAAAAATGCCCTTCGAATTCTATCGATTTGTACTAAAATTGTTTTAGGAATCCTATAAAGAGATAAAGTATATAGAGGCACTGTAGATAGTACGGAATTTAACAAGGTGATTCTGCCCCCTAATGATAACAATCTACCTTTCCAATTTTGTAATTTTTTAGAGACCTTATCTACTAAAAACCCCCAATTAGCAACAGATAGTTTGGAGTCTAATAAAGGTATACCTAAATATTTAAGTGGAAAATGTCCAACAGAACATTGAAATATGGAAGCTAATTCCCTAGCATTATCTGTATTGATCGGAATTAATTCAGTTTTCTGCATATTAATTCTAATTCCTGACACAGCTTCAAAAGCTTGCATAGCCCACCAAGTATGCATGATGTTTAACGAAGTAGCCTCTAAAAATAAAATCGTGTCGTCGGCATAGTGCCCATTAGTCATTGCAGAGCCTTGAAAACAAGGGGGACCCAACCCTTTGATCAGATCTGAATGACGAGCCTTATTGAAAATTTTGCATAAACAATCTGAAGCTAGGATAAACATAAATGGAGATAAAGGGTCACCTTGTCGTACCCCCCGTTTACAAGGAAAAAAAGGTGTGAGTGAGCCATTTATGTTTATGCTAGTTTGAGAGCTAAGTAACCATTGGTTAATCCATTGGACCCAAACAGGACTAAACCCTCTACTAAGTAACATTTCATTCAGGAACTCCCAATTAATTTTATCATAAGCTTTCTCGAAATCAACTTTGATGACTACCCCTTTTTGTTTGACCGCATGACAGTAATGAATTATTTCATGGCCTAACACAACATTATCTAAAATATATCGACCTTTGATAAACGCAGCTTGTGTAACATCAATAAGTCTATCTATGATCACTTCTAACCTATTGGTTAATAATTTGGAGATGATTTTAAAACTACAATTAACAGGGGTACGATTTTGCAACTAAATTAGTTTAATAATTCCTTTTCATTTAGAAACCCTAACTCGTAATTGTTGCAACGATTTCATAGTTTTCTTCAGTTACAAGTGCTAATTTACATTTTTTTCATGGGATCGTCAGAACTGGGAAATCAGCAAAAATTGAAGTGCTAATTATATATGCAATTGATCTCAACTTACCTCTATCTTGTAGTAGCACTATCACATAGATGATATTAACATAATAATAAGAGGCTGTATGTGGGGGTGTTCATCGGTTCGGTTAAAACCGAAATAAAATAGACAAACCAAATTTTTATTCGGTTTTCAAATATAGAACCGAACCGACCGAATTAAACTTATCAACCGATTAATACCGAACCAAAGTATATTTCAGTTTGTTCGGTTCAACCGAAAACCGAACAAACCTAAGTATATTAGTTTGCAATTTGTTACTGAACACCATTGAATCATTGATCATATAAATAACTTATAAATAACTCACAAAATCTCTGGTAAAAGAGTATAATAATTAACCAATGACATATAAAATATTATATTATTTGCACTTCATTACAGAGAGCATAATTTGACAATCTGATGAAAAAGAGTTAGCAAAAAGTCAGTTACAGTGAACCATCACTGGGAGTTGGATTCGAATAAAATTGGTGAGGCATATTTTTACACAATTCAAATTGATAAATTATTAGGTATAATTTGACCTCATAATTACATAGAACTATAAAAGCACCAAAGTTTATAGAACTTGGGCAGTAATGAAACCTATTCAGTTAAAAACAAACTATAGAAAACTCATCACAATTGATACTGACAAAAGTTTACAGCATTAAACCTATTCAGCACCAAACTATAGAAGAACCAAACCCAAATTTAGCACCAAACTATTCATCACCAAAGTTTACACTTTACAACACTAAATCATATAAATCAGAATTAAATCGTAAGTGACCTATAGTGAAATTAATTCGTATAATTACAACAAGCAATAAAAATATTTGCAATCATTTGAAAACCGAAATTACAGAAATATGGTAAGAACTCCTAGCATGATTTTTGGAATTACAGAACTCGTCAACTGTTCGTTCCACCAGTAGCAATAGAATTGTTGCGACTGGCACATCTAGTGATACTGCACAGATTTCTGACTCTGGGTGGTGGGCTTTTGACCAGGTTGGGTTCAATGCTTTCCCTTACCTTGCTTTGCTTGCTTTTCCATTATGCTTGCTCATAGGTTGAGTAACTTGAGTTTAGTAATTGCGGACTGAGCACTATCGGCTACAGTGGATGTAGCATATCTATTAGGCCCTGAGGACATAATCGGCTTCATTCAGTTTCATGTCAGAGCTAATGAAAAACCTAATCTTCCCTTTAAAATATATATCTCTTTATGTTTTTTTTTTCTGCTATTCTTTCTTTCCTTCATCGATTGCAAGAAATTATCACCAGGAAAGTCTAATTAACATTGAGCATAAAATAGGATGCTGATCTTCCATACGGATCTAAGCTCTCTTTCCTTAACATGAGGCCAGGGCCTAAGTTTGATATCTGAAGTTTGAGGTTCCAGTGAGAGTAAAAAATATCAAAAAAGGAAAGAAATTGAACCTGTGAAGCTCAACATCGTGCGAAGGGGATGGGGTTCGGCGATTTGACGGGTCAGCAGGAGTGACAGGAGTAGGTGGGAGCTGCTTCGGCGATTTGACCTCGGCACTGGGTACTGCGGAGAGAGAGAGAGAGAGAGAGAGGGAGAGAGAGAGAGAGAGGTGGGGAGTCCACATCGGGGTTATTTTGAGTACGCTAGGGGTTCACGTGAATCACATTCAGCAATTCGTAATTTAGTTTGAGTACCTCGGTCGGTTTGGTTCTCGTGACTTTTTGAAATTATAAATACAATTTAAGTTATCTTTCTATATAGCGTTAACTGAAGAGGAGCAAAAGCTCCTTTATAAACCGTACTTTAACTTGCATTTTGTAACAGGTGTATCAACCATCACTCCACATAAGCCAGGCTTGTGCATACAATTAAGGTGGAAGACCAATGGCTAATGACAAGTGCAGTAGTGACTGGGCCGAACTAAGTCTGAATTTGCTACCCCTCATTGCACACAAGTTAGACGACATCATTGATTTTATCCGCTTCCGTGCTGTGTGCAAGCAGTGGCGGTTGGCCACTAACTTGTCAGATAACCCTCCTCAATTTCCTTGGCTTATGATGCTCGAAATATATAGGGACCCTCACATCAGTTTCCTTGCCCTTCCCTCTACCAAAATTTTCTCCATTCCTTTTGAACTTATTTCCACCAGGATTAGTCCACGACGAGGGACAACTAATGAGTTTATGCTCGATAAAAAAAGTTTATTGGACTACCATAATGAGCATTCTAATATCTCTTTATTAGATCAAGAAGACCATGTTAATGATCATAGTACTATTTTTTCGCTTATGTTTAACCGGCTAGGTTGCAACGTGAGTGGTAGTGAAGTTGTCCATTTTCCACCTGTTGGGAATATATCTGAATTTTTTAATTTGAAATCAGACTGACTGCCACATTTCATAATGCATGTCCCATATATGAGATACCATGCACATCACATGGAAAGGATTTTCTTGTATCACTATGGAGATACTATTTTAACAACACGACCACATGTTGTTGTTCTTGATGACACCACTCGAGATGTAGTATCAACATTTTCATGTCCTGAGGAATCTGTGAATGGTTGTTGGTTGATTTCAGCAAGGGATGGCGTGTTGTTAGTTGTACACTATGATTTTCCCCCTCAACATGAAGATGATGTTCCCCCTCAAGTTGAAGATGAAGATGATGTACCATATGTAGATCACCGATTTGTGGTTTATCTCCTTGAGAATTACTACGATGATAAGCAAAAGCAACCCCGCTGGACCAAGTTGAGCGGAATTGGTGACATGATGTTATTTTTGGATGATTGTAATGCTTTTAGCTTGATGGCTAGTGATTATGATCATGGATATAGGGGTAACTGCATCTATTTCATCACTCATTTCAAGAAAAATCCCATGTTTTTAGGGAGTCAATATGAGTATGTACTACTTGGGTTTGACATGAGAGAGAACAGCTGCTTTGTGGTGCGCTCCTTGGGAGAGGCTACAGCTTTTGCTACTAAAATCTATTGGTTTATTCCTTCTCATTATTAGTTCAGTAAATTAATTTGCTCTATGTATTATGCAGTATTGTAAAGATCTTTATATACCATGTTTTGGATGTTGCATAAATGCCTTTAATGAATAACATTGAAAAAGTTATCCAATATATCTTATTACCTTTTAGTCGATTGTGATTTTATCTTGTCATGTGGATTTCAAATTGACAAGTGTACTAATACATAGTTGGAGGCTGTACCAGAACTGGCACCTCAGCCAATAACGTTTAGAAATCATGTCATGTACCTGTTCAAAGTTGAAGGCCGTGCCAGTACCGGCTGCTTTTTGTTGAAAAGTAGCATAACCTCCCAATATCATTAAAGAAGTTCAACAAGGGAAGAAACAAACCACATTTGAGAAAGGAACTAATACCACTAGTATAACCTAATTCTATCCCTTCTCAACCAAATTAAAAACCCAAACAGAAAAGAAGGTTCTCGGCAACTAAAGAACAACACTTAATACATTTAAAACACCAAAGAACAACATTGAACGCATTTAAAACACCTGGTTCTTCCCCTATTCTCCCAATTAAAAAGCCCAAATGGTGTAGAGGGTCATCCATTTTTCCAATATTCAACAGACTTTGCTACTCTTGGTCCAATTTCGGAGTTCGCACCTGGATGTTAAGTGTTTAAGAAACAATATTTTTTTAGCAAAATAGTTTGATTGGGATTAAAATACTTATTTAAAATAATTTTATCAATTTTTGTAATGACTCAACGTAATAAAAGAAATAATATTTTGACCTCTGTCGAGCTTGTATAATGTAATCAAGTTTATTTTTATTTTTGATGAGTTCTCTAATTTGACTTTTGATTAGTTCACGCGGACAGTGCAGTTAAATTTAGTTAAACTATATAAAGTTTATTTTCTTAAAGACTAAGTAAATATTACATTATGAAATTAATTTAAATCAAGAATCCTCCTTATTCACCTTTCAATATTTTGAGAAGAAAAAAGAGAAATTATAATTATAATACAAACAAAGCAAAAGTTATTTAATTTTTTAAAAGTATCACAATAAAATTTATATTTAAAACCTATTTTGTTTCACCAATAAAAGATCTGTTAGTGCAATCAACTATTATATCACCACTAACTGAAAAAAAAACATATATGTGAATATACTTGTATGATTGCCAAATTCAACATTTCACTAAATAAATTAGCTAACACATAATATATTAAAAAAATATATTATAATTAGAAAATTAAACGAGACCAAAATAACAACTATTATCTGACTAAATAAATTTATACAAACATTGACACATAAACAATTAACATAATTTAAAAAAAATCTCAAAATAGTCATAAGAGTAGTTCGATCCTGAAAAAGAAGAAGTAACAAACAAGGTCAAACATTAATAAAATAATTATAAAAAATATACACAATAATAAGAAATGAATAAAAAAACTAACAAATGTGGTAGAATGTGACATTCGAAAATAAAAATTCAGCTTATTAATCATCAGAAAATAAGGCACATTAGCACAACCAACCAACAATATTTAAAATTAGAACAAAACACTGAAATTGACAAGACAAGAAGAAATTTTCTATGGGAAAAGAATGCAGAAGACAGGAAAAGGGATACCACTTGCAAATTGGGAATTAGTGTGTAAACCTAAATTTTTTGGAGGGCCAGGAATCATAAACATTCAGATCTTTAATGATGCTTTGCTAGCAAAGTGGTATTGGTATTGGCTCAAACCAGATGATAGATTATGGAAATCTATTATCAGTGTAGCTTATGCTTTTTCCAGCATGAGTGACTTACCAGACTGCAAATTTTTCAAGGAAAATTTTCGCAGGATAATGACATTCTATGAAAATTACATGCAGAGGGAATTGGGAAATGGTCAAACAATCAAATTTTGGTTACACAATTGGGGACATGGTCATCTTAGATTTGAACTACAGGACTTATACAAGGAAGTAAGAGACAAGTGCATAACGGTCAAACAGATGTATCAAACGCAAAATACAGGGGAGCTATTTCATGATACAGGTTTTATTTTGAATGATGCACAAGCTATTCAATAGTTAAATAAATTTAGTCAATACTAGAAGCTCAGACACCGGACATAACAACACAGGACAATGCCAGCTGGATGTTAGAGCCTTCCAAAATATTCTCAGTTAAATCAGCATATCAAGGCATGAGAAATATGCCTACGATTGAGACAAATTAATATTCATATAGTTTGGAAGTACAAGGTGGCCCCTAGAATCAAGGACCAGTATCCTCTGTAGTACTGTACAGAACAGTAAATCACTTTACGGCCCAGATTTACTCTCAGCCGGTGCCTATTCGGGAGATTGGAGGGGGCAGTATTATTTGTGCTTTGAGATTCGTGCAAAGTTAAAAAGAACGATCCGGATCCTCACTGTATTTTCTGTGGTTCTCAGATAATACGAATTCTAGAATCAAAGCGTTTGCATGGTTGACATACTATAATAGAATACTTACAGCTGACAATTTAGCCAAAAGAGGCTGGCATCTTCCAAGTATGTGTTTTTATGCAAAAATGCAAATGAAACAGTTCAGCATATGTTCTCTTAGTGTTCATTCATGCTAGACCTATACAAAATGGTAGAAGGAAGGTTGTTTACGCATAATCATGATTGGAAGATCTTACTGCAAAAAGAAGAAGCACAAAGATGGATAGTTCGAAAGAGAGATGAAAAAAGTATCAAAGAAATGCTTCTCACAATAATGTTTGTCGGGTGGAGGGAAAGGTGTTCAAGAATATTTACAGATCAAATCAAAACACTGACAGAGTTGGTGCATGAGGTTCAAGATATGTGAAAAGTTCACCATTGATGAATAGAAGATTTTTATTTTTTCAGTAGTTTAAAAAAAATTTGGTCTTTAAATTTTAATTCAATAGTGTTGAATCAATTTGTATTTCTTTAAAAGCAATCTTTGAGTTTCATTTTAAAATTCAATTCTTGTAAGCTTTACCATTTTAATATATCAATAAAGACTTGATTCTTATTTTTACTGGAAAAAAAAACTTTTTTTCTCTCGAATTTCAAGCTAGTACTTGTCAATACAAAACCAATACTAGTAAATCTTCCCAAAATATGTGAAACTACAATTACACTTACCAATCATCACACATCCTTGCAATAAACCATTGCTTCTAAAAAAGTTTTTAATCACCACATATCATTACCAATTTCAATCCTCAATCTTGCCTCGCATGACGTCTGGAAAGGTACGTCATCCCCATGCTGGCCATGACAACAAATAGCCTAAAAATGAGGAAGGGCACCGTAAGATACAACCTTATCGTTCTCAAGACTATCGAGAAGCATGTACATATGAAGTTGGTCCTAAGAATTTGGACCAACTTATCATTGATGCGAGACCTCAAATGAAGCTGACTTGAGTTGCAAAACCGTATTGCAGTGACGTTAAAAGTGTCTTTTCTATATTGTATTCAAAGGTCCTGACAGAAGATATTTATCAAATAATTAATTTCAACATAGTAATAATAAAATATTGAATTGACAAAAAAATGTAAGTAATAAAATATTTTAATAGCATGAGCATGAGCTGAAAGTAAATCTTGACAACTGAATAGATACAAAATATTTTATTTGAAGCAATAATTTAAAATTAACAATAAAAATATTATTGATTAATTTAATTATATACATATAAAATTATCTAAAGAATGTGGAGAAATATCATATTCAGAGATATTCAGTTCATATGCAGGCAATATAAAAATTGCCATATTATAATTTTGTCGAAAAGATATGTTTAATTATAATTTTAAAATAAAAAATAATCACAATTTAGGTAAAAAATAAACATATTTAAAAGATTTAAGAAATATATAATTATACATTTAGTTTTCTGCAACATCATAGATTAAAAGGAGCAAAAATATAAGAAATTTTATATTATTAATGTGTAATTATTAAACAAAACTAAGATATCATATTTAAGTATGTTACAATTGATATATTTTAAAGACCACATTTCTCATTATAAATGATTCTGTACTATAACTATTCACGTATATAATATTTAGAGAATGCATTATGTATACTACTCATGTATATAATATTTAGAGAATGCATTCTGTGTGAAGGAATAAGACACTTTATTTAGATAATGCATTCCGTGATTAAGTTCGGTTGCAACTACATTTAAAAAAAAAACCTATTGGCGAAAATATTATATTACAGTTCCACGATGCTTTCGTTCAAATGAGTAGGAAAAAAAATCATTTGTAAATAATTAAATATTCAGAATTTTACTTTTTTAAATATATAGATAATATTCTGTCAGAAAGGATCGAGAGAGCCTTAATTTACAGTCTAAAAAATACATATTCAAACTCCAGTCTAAAAAGACACTAAAAAAGCGTTAATTTACAGTTTTGCCTATTCATTTGCCCATGTAAATTGCCAATAAACCCAAAATAGTTCGTTAATTTCCAATGCCGCAGCCACATAACTCCTAAAAGATAAAAAATCAGCCTTTTCAAAGACACATATATGAATTCGAAACCACTTTATATTATTGGTCATGATTGCAAATGGGCAAAACTTCATTAGCAATGCGATGTGCAAGAATTCAGATTTAACCTGATTAAATAAAGGCATTTGCTTCGGTGCACACAAGGACCTATTTGTAAAATGAGTCCTATTTTCATTTTCAAAGTTCAAACAGTCGATCCGACCGTTCAACATTATCTCTATTTTAAAATATACTTGGAGGTCAAATTTTACATTTTTTTGAATTTTTTTACTATTTATTAAGTATTTTACAAAAACTAGTCAAATTCAGACCATTGAATTTGTAAAATACTTAATAATTAGTAAAAAAATTCAAAAAAATATAAAATTTGATTTTAATATGGAGATAATGTTGAACGGTCGGATTGACTGTTTGAACTTTGAAAATAAAAATAGGACTCATTTTACAAATGGGTCCTTGTGTGCACCGAAGCATCCCTCTTAAATAAAATGATATATATAGAATATTCTTTCAAACATTTCAATTCGGATGATGGGGATGGACCAGTATCCTCTGTGGAGTTTAGGGTGCGGAGTCCTGCAGAGTTTTCAATCTGGTCCGTTCGTTTTGATCGGATGGACTAGATTAGATCAGATCTGATTAGGAGAATTTTGTTTTGTTTTTCAATTCGGACAAGATCTGATCTGGTCCGTCCGATCAAAACGAACGGACCAGATTGAAAACTCCGCAGGACTCCGCAGAGAATGCGAATTCTGATGGGGATGGGTGTGGAGCAGTTGAAATGGATTTTGAGCTAGAATAGAAAATATGATGCGACTCTTTTATTTTTGTTTGGTTCTCATTTACGTTGATGTAACATTTTTTTATTGTCTTCATTCTTTTGCTTTGCATGCTTTCAAAGAAGTGAACAAGTTTTTTCTTCCTTAATTTTTATTCCGAGCTACGATAATATTCCGAGAGAACGATGAATAAAAAATATATATATATATATAGAGAATGGCTAATATCAAAACGTTTGTTCCTGGGCTCAGGAACAAACGGTTCCGTTCTCCAATTTCCAAAGTTCAAACAACAAATCCAAACCGTTAGATGTTCAATCTATATTAAAATGCGTTTGGAGACCAAATTTTACATTTTTTAGAATTTTTTTACTATTTATTAAGCTAGTTTGAAAACCGTTGTTTTTGAATACTGCAGAAATTTCATAAAAACAGCGGTTTTCAAACTAGCTTAATAAATAGTAAAAAAATTTCAAAAAATGTAAAATTTGGTCTCCAAGCACATTTTAATATAGATTGAACATCTAACGGTTTGGATTTGTTGTTTGAACTTTGGAAATTGGAGAACGGAACCGTTTGTTCCTGAGCCAAGGAACAAACGTTTTGATATTAGCCATTCTCTATATATATATATATATTATACTCGATTTTCACTTATAATGAAATTTATAATATCTTTTATTAGAGGAGGGATCCACTTACATTTTTTTTTGTGACACCGAACTACATCATATGTTTTTAAAGTCCAAACAGTCGATCCAAACCATTCAACATGATGGATATATTAAAATGTGCTTGTAGATCAAATTTTACATTTTTTTTGAATTTTTTTACTATTTATTAAGATGGGTACAAAAATTCAATGGTCTGAAAACTGCAATTTTGTAAAATACTTAATAAATAGTAAAAAATTAAAAAAAATGTAAAATTTGATCTGCAGGCACATTTTAATATATCCATCATGTTGAACGATTTGGATCGACTGTTTGGACTTTGAAAACTTTGAAAATATAGAGTGTAATATGGTGTCACCAAAAAAGAGTGTAAGTGGATCCCTCCTCCTTATATTATTACAATAATAAATTATGTCGAAGAGTGAGACTATGATATTACTATGCATAGCGCGGATTGGTTCGTTCTATGGATCAATATTTTTGTTTTTAAAGTTACGTTCAAAGAGTTGATCTAAACCATACAATATGATTTTCATATGAAAAAGTACTGATTAAATTTTACATTTTTTAAAATATAGAAAACACTATTTTTAATAATTTTTAAATCAAGTGATTTTCTATCAATCAAAATAATAATATAAAAATATAAAATTACAAGTGGATTTCAAATTTAGATCACTCTTCTTTAAAGTATTACTTTCTTTCGGTTACAGGAAAAAACTCAAAAAAAAAAAAAAGCCATTAACCCTAACACTGCTTTAAACCCATTTAATAAACAACAATTAAAATTGTCTATTTTTTCTTTTTCCCGTTTTGAAACGAGTGGTACCATGTACCACCTGTTCTTATAACCTTGTTAAATAGAACATGTTTTTACATATATTTAGAAATATGTAACAATATATTTAACAATATATTTAGTTTTCTCTAATATCATATACTAAGTGTACCATGTACCACCTGTTCCCGTTTTGAAACGAGTGGTACCATGTACCACCTGTTCTTATAACCTTGTTAAATTAAACATGTTTTTACATCTATTTAGAAATATGTAACAATATATTTAACAATATATTTAGTTTTCTCTAATATCATATAGTAAGTGTACCATGTACCACCTGTTCCCGTTTTGAAACGAGTGGTACCATGTACCACATGTTCTTCTAACCTTGTTAAATATAACATGTTTTTACATCTATTTAGAAATATGTAACAATATATTTAACAATATATTTAGTTTTCTCTAATATCATATACTAAGTGTTATCCTCAAACACAACTTAGACAACATTTTCATTTCTAAAGACTACTTTCTCATTATAAATGATTTAATACTCACTACTCACGTATATGATGTTATATCCCGTAAATTTCAGTAATTAAATTACCTAATAATTTAAGAGATTACGGCTAATCCAAATCAATTAGACAACTAAGAAACAGAAATTTCAAATTTTAAAATTCAAATTTCGGATTTTGCTACACCATTGGCTACACCAGATCGGACTTGAAAACTTAGAGCCGAATTTAATTTGTGTTTCGGATCCGTGCCCCCTCCCTATAACCTGTTCTCTCTCTCTCTTCCCTGCTGGAGACCGACCCCCACCCCTTCATATTTTCCCTTCTCTTTCACCTCTTCGTTTCCCGCTCTCTCTCTCTCGCTGACCCCGCGCCTTACCCCCTCTCACCTTTCGACCTTCCTCGCTGTACTAGAAAATACAAATCTCTCTCTCTCCCGTGCCCTGTACCACTGTGACGTTTGAAATTTCCTTGGTGGCTGAACTCGTAGCGAGTTGGTGAGTTGCGCTGTGGCGCGATCTGTGCCGAGAACCGGGTGAGGAGGTTATGCGTGTACTAGTTCCGACTTGTGAGCACCGCTGATTTTGAGAAGGCCCTTGCTGATTTTGACGGTCGGAAGCGAGAAGAGGTTCCTCGGAACCGACCGAGAGACTCAAGGCCGTGCGGTTTTGCTCTTCACCCGGTAATCTTGACCCTTTTCTTTTGTTGTTGGATTTTTGCCTTGTGGCTTGTGGCTGTTGCCTTGACCTGTGGCCTTCGTGCCTTTGCTCTGATCTGTGGCCGTGTGCCTTGTTCTTGTGTGTGGCTGTTGCCTTGACTTGTGGCCTTCGTGCCTTTGCTCTGATCTGTGGCCGCGTGCCTTGTTCTTGTGTGTGGCTGTTGCCATTGACTTGTGGCCTTTGAGCCTATTTGTTTGACCTGTGGTCTTTGAGCCCTTCTCTGTTCTGGCGGCCTTAGTGCTGTGAAGGTTTTGTTGGCAGTGCTGTTGTACTTTTGTGTGCTGGTTTGCGTTTTTTTCCATGGGTTCTGTTGTATAGTGCCTTGATCTACTCTTTTGTTTGTGCTTGTTGTGAGATTGAGATGTGCTGTACCAGTCGGTACCAGCCCAGTGTAACCACTGGTACCGAATCTGAACTGACAGGGACCTAAACGTAAATAACTTAAATTAAGGGGGCTATGAGTAACTCTTTAGGCCTTGGATGATATTTGTGAATTATGAGGGCTTAAGTGCAAGATAGTAAAATCTGAAATTTAATTGTTACCCTTGGCTGTTGGAAATTTAAAAAGGGGCTTAAACTTGTAATTTGTTTCGGTTTGGGCTTGGCTTTTAATTAAATTAAGGTTTGGGCCTCTTGTGAATTGAGCTTAGTGCTTAAAATTTGGAAGAGAGGTTTAGGCCTTGATTTCTTTGAAGGCTTGGCCGAAATTGAATAAAAGGCATAACAAGGGGGTTTTAAAGGTGGGCTTTTGAGATAAATAAGTGAAATAAAATCGGATTTATTTACTTCGGGTCTCGAGCCTCCTGGTTGGCTCGATCCGAAGTTTTCACTTAAAAATCGGGAAATGATTAGACTAGCCCTGGATACAGTTGCCTCATAACATAATTTGAGCAGATACAATGATCCGAATATGGGCACCGTATGATCCCGAAACACACCAAAATTTAAAAGTCTCAACATTAGTTAATTAGGATAAACACATTTAAATTAGAGTTAATTTAGTTTAAGTAATTTAATTATCTATTTTACTTAGTAATAAAATTTGTTATAATATTATAAGTAATTTAAGAATTTACAAAGTTATAAAATAGGTTGTATAAATGATTTTCGTATCATATCGATTATTTAATAATTAGTTAGTGGCGTCTTTTATTTATATACATACCTTAGAATAAATTAAATTGACTATTAGAGAATTAAATAAGATATGTATTTCCGTTACGAACATTTAGACAATTAATATCGCATTATCTAACCTGGTAAATTATTTACGTAATTTAAGTTCGTAAATAAATAGGATTTCTTTTAAATACTTAGAGAATTTAGTTAAGACAATTATTTTCAAATTAAAAGTTTTATATATAATAAAATAAGGGTAGCAAGGGTTACGAAAATTAGCTTCGATCCTAATTAGGTTACACTACGAATTTCAGGACATCCGACTTATCCCGATCCCGACCCGTGGACTGATACCGCGGGCGACGGTACTGGAGCAGGAGTGGACCCTGCAGACTACGCCGGTGTGTAGCGCACACACGCCTTCAGCTTGCCCTACAGGTGTGGGATATCTGAATTACTTTTTCGTGGCGTACTCTAACCAGTCGACCACTTGACCTGTCATACGCACTTTAAATTTGTAGTTGCATTAGAGCATGTTTATCCTTTCAGAACTGTAGTTAGAAATTGCATAAGCCCTTTCAAATTGA
This sequence comes from Carex kokanica, assembly GCA_025461125.1. Classification (NCBI taxonomy): domain Eukaryota; kingdom Viridiplantae; phylum Streptophyta; class Magnoliopsida; order Poales; family Cyperaceae; genus Carex; species Carex kokanica. The sequence continues at coordinate 705,571 of JAJGRX010000320.1, forward strand.
TAATTTACTGCTTTTAAATAGGAGTAGGGTAATTTAATTATAGGTTTAGAATTTATAGATATTAGGCTATTATTTGTCCTCTTCTCGTAGAGGACAATAGTATAATCATTTAATCGATCATATGCATTGGTGAGGGCTGAGTAGAGACTGAGTGACTGCGTTCCGTCTTGTAGTATGGGATACGAGACGGCCCGTTAGCCACTGAGCCGTTTGATCACATGATCTCTCGGGTGGTCTTGCATTAGGAAATATTATATATATTAAAGTTGGAATTATATTATACTCGTTCATTTTACATTTTGCGTACACTGGAGGCTGCGGTCGCCGGGTGCGAAACGATTCGAGCTTGGTCTCCCTTACATTAGGAGCTACTCGCCATATACGGATTTTGAGGCTGCGTGTCTCAGTGTGTGATATGAGGCTGCGTGTCTCAGTGTGTGTTATGAGACTGTGTGTCTCGAGACTGCGTGTCTCAGGTTTTTAAAAAGGGGCTGCGTGTCCCAGGTTTTTATACGAGGCTGCGTGTCTCTTGACTGTCCTATTAGTCTGGCCGGACGATAGAGTTCCGCTCTGCACATATGAGGAGACGGATTAACTAAACTTTACGACTTGCTTGTAGATTTCTCCTATTTGTATATGTAAGTTGAAGGATCGTTTTAGAGCAAGGAAAACACACGAATTTTTGGATATAACCATCGGCGAGCGTGCAATGACATGTGGGGCAATGCTCGATGTCACTAGGCATCGGGTATCATTGCACCCCTTGATCGCGGTCCTTGGATTATATCATGTTGAATTACACTGTGTACCTTTCAAATTCAATTTACACGGCACGGGGTGATATTCTATTCGTATTATTATTATGCATTGGATTTGACACACAATACTGCGGTATTGGACTCCGAGTTGAATACTTATATTCTATTCTCCTTGTATTTTATTTCGGGAAATTTTGCATGTTGTCATGATAGGATAATTGCATCATGTCATCTATTATATGTATTTTCTTTTAATAGATAATATAATAGGTTGTTATATTTAAATCATGTGCATTCTAAAGTTACGAATTACCGACTTTTCCTTAGATTACCATTAAATGTGCTTTGATCAAAGAGGATCCCTGAAGGGGTAATTCTGGGTCACATACTGGGCGATTAGTCGCTCACCCACCTTTTGATGTGGGATTTTTAGGTACAGAGACTGGTGTTCCGCAGCAGGAGATGCCAGGAGCTGTCCCTGAGGGCCACGCCGCTTGATGTAGGATATATAGGACTTTTGTTAGGGTTTTGGAGTCCCGAGACTTTTGTTTTTATCTCGGGACCGTAGATTATGTATTCCCTTTCAGTAGATCATGTTTTGTTATCCGTGGGTTGTATGGACTGATATATTTATGTTTATGTTTATTTGTGGATTGTATGACTGTTGCTTCACTTTGTATATATGTTTCCGTTTCCGCTGTGCATTTATGTTGTTATTGTATTATTTAGCCTTGCGTGTTTTAATGGTAATTAAACACGGGGCGAGGACTGATCACACCTTAATCTGGAAATTCCGGTTTGGGGTGTGACATCCTTTGGGTGGTATCAGAGCCGGGTTTTATCGTAATCCTTCGTGCGATAAACTAAATACCGCTCGATAATACAAATAGGAAGCAAAGTCATAAATCGGTAAATATCAATATAAATATATATATATATACAAGTCAATCACTGGTGTGAAATCAAGAACGAATACATTACGTAATATCGACAATCGGGAATCACCTTCTTATCTTACGCCCTCCTCGTGACGTAAATTGATGTTCATTCACTTTTGACCCTACAGGTTTATACGATGGACGGTCACCACCGACACCGTCACCGGCAGCGCAGAGCTGCCTCTCAGCCACCAGAGGCCCACCCTGAGCTCTCAGTGGATACTGCTTCATCCCGTCCACTGGTAGAGCGGGCTGGATCATCACAGAGCGCGTCAGGCGCTTCACGAGCGTCACGAGCTTTGGGCGCGGGAGGCGCAGCGGGCGCGGGAGGCTCGGCTGGCGCGGGAGGCTCGGCGGGCGTGGGGGGCGCTGCGGGCGCGGGGGGCGCTGCGGGCGCGAGAGGCGCGGCAGGCGCGGGAGGTTCAGCAGGAGGACGCACTCCTCCGCCACCACCCCCAAACGAAATGGACGCACGAGAGGTCATGCGGGAGTTCTTCACAGGGTTGGCCCAGATTACGGGTCAGTTACCAGGCGCGGGTCGCGCTGGGGGTGACCCATTTAGTTCTGCGTATCGGGAGTTTTCACGCCTACATACGCCCCGTTACGACGGGAGTGGTACTTATACTGCTGCCGAGGGATGGCTCACTTCCGTACAGGGGACACTTCGTCTCGCTCGATCACCTGCAGAGTTCCATACTGAGCTGGCTGCGACTCTTTTTGATGGAGATGCTCTACATTGGTGGTCTACACAGCAGCCTCAGTATGTGGGTGGCCCCAGCATCCCCTGGCATTGGTTTGTCGACTCCTTCCGTTCCCGTTTTATGGGACGGGCACAGCTTCGGGCCTTACGACAGAGCTTCGAGTCTCTCACTCAGGGCAGCCGTACCGTGCGGCAGTACGGTACTACCTATATTAGCTTATCCCGCTACGCGCCCGACTTAGTGGCTGATCCACAGGATTGTCGTCTACGCTTCATAGAGGGCCTACAGCCGGCCTTAGCTGTTCTTTTGGCAGGATACCCGAGCACGTCGATCGAGTCATTGATGGATAGTGCGGAGTTGTTGGAGCGACTCCAGCAGCGGAGCGTCCGACCGAGGACGGACTTCGCCACGACTTCTAGTAGGGGTAGGGGCGCCCCCTCTCAGCAGATGGTTAGACAGCCTCAGACTCAGCCCTTCCGCGGTCCGGCGGGGTCGACAGCCCCTCGATCAGGCGCGTGTTATATCTGTCAGGCTACCGATCATTGGTCGTATGCTTGTCCCCAGAGGGCGGGCCCTAGTCAGACGTCTGGCCGGGGTTCTACGGGAGGATTTGGAGGACGAGGACCGTTGCCACCTCGCAGCAGTGGCGGCAGCATTACACAGCGTGGTGGTAGGTTTGGGTCTGGATCAGGACGAGGATCTGGGGGCGGCCCACAGTCGGGTCGTGACTCAGCACGCGTACACGCTACCATCGGGGAGGAGGTTCCCGCAGGTGAGACTCCTGAGGGAGAGCCCCTACCAGGGCCACCTCCCATGGGCGCCGATACACACGAGGACGTTGATCTCATCACAGGTACTTTACTTATTTCTGGTTGTCCTGCGTACGTGCTTATTGACACGGGAGCTAGTCACTCGTTCGTATCATTAGATTTTGTGAGGACCCACGAGTGGTCCACGGAGGCTAGGTCTCGGGCCATGGAGGTACAAACGCCCTTAGGGAAGGAAGTCCTGGTAGACAGGATTTGCAAGGATCGCAAAGTACGAATTGCCGATAGGGACCTAGCAGCAGACCTTACAGTGTTAGACATGCGAGATATTGACGTGCTGCTGGGTCTAGACTGGTTGATCACGCATCGCGCCTTGGTCGATTGCGAGCGACATACGGTACGGTTCGGCCGTCCGAACGAAGTATCATTCGTTTTCAGGGGAAGGAAACCAGGGACCGGATTCCCTATCATATCGGCACTTCGAGCGAGTCACTTGATTACCGCGGGATGCAGCGCCTATCTAGCGGCCGTGGTCATGACGGAGAGTAGAGACAGAGACTTGCATGGTGTTTCGATCGTGAGTGAGTACCCCGACGTATTCCCAGAGGAGCTACCTGGGATGCCCCCCGAGCGGGACGTCGAGTTTTGCATCGAGTTACAGCCGGGTACGACTCCAGTTGCGAGGGCCCCTTATCGTATGGCACCTGCTGAGCTTAGAGAGCTCAAGGTGCAGCTTGAAGACCTTCTGGAGAAGGGATTTATACGACCGAGCACCTCGCCCTGGGGAGCTCCAGTCCTCTTCGTGAGGAAGAAGGACGGATCATTACGCCTTTGTATCGATTATCGAGAGCTGAATAAGTGCACGGTGCCCAATCGATATCCGTTACCACGCATCGATGACTTGTTTGACCAGCTACAGGGTTCGCAGGTGTATTCAAAGATTGACCTACGCTCAGGATACCATCAGATGCAGATTCGGGCGAGCGACGTCCCGAAGACTGCATTCAGGACCCGATACGGACACTACGAGTTCAGAGTCATGTCCTTCGGACTGACGAACGCGCCGGCATACTTCATGAGTCTCATGAACACAGTGTTTACAGACTTTCTGGACTCATTTGTAGTGGTATTTATCGATGATATACTGATCTACTCACGGAGTCGGGAGGAGCACGCCATGCACTTACGGAGAGTATTAGAGCGACTTAGAGAGCATCAGCTATACGCCAAATTCTCGAAATGTGATTTCTGGATTGAGCGAGTTGACTTCCTTGGCCACGTGATCTCGAAGGACGGATTAGCGGTGGATCCGCAGAAGATAGAGGCCATTACCGGGTGGAGGCGACCCGGGAGCGTCACCGAGGTCCGTAGCTTCTTAGGCCTAGCCGGCTACTATAGACGATTTGTGGAGGGATTCTCACGTCTTTCTCGACCATTGACTCAGCTGCTGCAGAAAGGGGTCAAGTACGAGTGGACTCCTGAACGCGAGAGTAGCTTCGAAGAGCTCAAGCGTCGCCTTGTCACCGCACCGGTTCTCGCGATGCCCAGGACCGGTGTGGAGTATGCCGTATATGCAGACGCCTCACGATACGGGTTAGGATGCGTACTGATGCAGGAGGATCACGTCATTGCATATGCCTCCAGACAGCTCCGTACTCACGAACAGAACTATCCCACGCACGACTTGGAGCTGGCGGCCGTGATCTTCGCGTTGAAGATCTGGCGTCATTACCTATATGGCGTCAAGAGCAGGATTTACACGGATCACAAGAGTTTGAAGTATGTCTTCACGCAGAAGGAGCTTAACCTCAGACAGCGGAGGTGGCTCGAATTAATGAAGGATTACGACCTGGAGATATTGTATCATCCGGGAAAAGCCAATGTAGTGGCAGACGCCTTGAGTCGCAAGGGTCAGGTCAATCTGGCTACGATGATTACACGACAGCACCACTTACTCGAGGACATGCGACGTCTCGATTTGTGGGTGGCCCCATCCGAGGAGTTGACAGGCGAGACCAGTGACAGCCGCGAGATGGTGGTGGCCTCTCTGGTGATACAGCCTACATTGACGGATGAGATACGCCTCGCTCAGAGCAGCGACGAGCGACTTGTGAGGATCCGTGCCACTGTCACATCTGGTCGCCATACCCCGTTTAGAGTAGACGACGCAGGCGCATTGAGATTCGGTGACAGGTTATGCGTACCAGATACGGCTTCTTTAAAGGACAAGATCCTTAAGGAAGCACACGACTCCGTTTACGCCATCCATCCTGGAGAGACGAAGATGTATCAGGATCTCAAGGGCTACTACTGGTGGAGAAACATGCGCAGAGAGATCGCACGATTCGTAGCCAAGTGTTTGACTTGCCAAAAGGTGAAGGCCGATCGTCAGAGACCACCGGGACTCATACAGCCGCTAGAGAAATCGACACGAAAATTCGACATCCTTACGATGGATTTCGTGACAGGACTGCCTAGGACTAGATCGCGAGACGACGCGATATGGGTCATAGTTGATACGTTGACCAAGGTGGCACACTTCATCGCCTTTCGCCACGGGTTGACAGGAGAAGAGATGGCCATGCTTTATATGGTACATCAGTTCAAATTCCATGGAGTTCCGACCAAGATCATATCTGATCGCGATCCTAGATTTACCTCGCGTTTTTGGCAGGGTTTTCACGAGACCCTCGGGACCGACATAGTATTTAGCACGGCTCATCACCCTCAGACGGACGGACAGTCCGAGCGCACGATACAGACGCTAGAGGACATGCTACGCTCATGCGCGCTCACGATGCGAGGCGACTGGACGGATCATCTGCACATGGCAGAGTTTTCGTACAATAGTAGCTATCACTCGAGCATTGGTATGTCACCATTCGAGGCGCTATACGGACACCGAGTTCGTACTCCGGTATGTTGGGGACCTATCAGCACTGTCCGCCCTACCGTACCCCAGCTGATCGAGGAGTGTACGGATAAGGTGCGGATTATCCAAGATCGGCTAAAGACGGCTCAGGATCGCCAGAGAAAGTACGCAGATCCGAAACGCCGAGACTTCAGTATGAAGGTAGGCGAGCACGCACTCCTTCGAGTATCTCCCCGCAAGGGAGTCATGAGATTCGGGGTCAAGGGTAAGTTAGCACCGAGATACATTGGCCCGTTTATGATTCTGGAGCGAATCGGTCGCACCGCGTATCGGCTTGCATTACCACCTTCTCTTGCAGGCGTACACGATGTATTCCATGTATCGCAGTTACGACGTTATATACGTAGTGACGCACATGTGTTAGACTACGAGCCGCTGCACGTGGAGCCAGATCTGACTTATGAGGCTAGACCGATACGCATATTAGACACACAGGAGACGGAGCTACGACGGCGTGTCATCCGTCGGGTGTTAGTACAGTGGGAGTATCACACGCCGCGGGAGGCGACTTGGGAGCTCGAGGACGCGATACGGGAGCGATACCCGGAGTTGTTCCCACCGACGCATTAGTTTCGACAGTTCGGGACGAACTTTTTATTTGGGGGGGAGAATGTTATATCCCGTAAATTTCAATAATTAAATTACCTAATAATTTAAGAGATTACGGCTAATCCAAATCAATTAGACAATTAAGAAACAGAAATTTCAAATTTTAAAATTCAAATTTCGGATTTTGCTACACCATTGGCTACACCAGATCGGACTTGAAAACTTAGAGCCAAATTTAATTTGTGTTTCGGATCCGTGCCCCCTCCCTATAACCTGTTCTCTCTCTCTCTTCCCTGCTGGAGACCGACCCCCACCCCTTCATATTTTCCCTTCTCTTTCACCTCTTCGTTTCCCGCTCTCTCTCTCTCGCTGACCCCGCGCCTTACCCCCTCTCACCTTTCGACCTTCCTCGCTGTACTAGAAAATACAAATCTCTCTCTCTCCCGTGCCCTGTACCACTGTGACGTTTGAAATTTCCTTGGTGGCTGAACTCGTAGCGAGTTGGTGAGTTGCGCTGTGGCGCGATCTGTGCCGAGAACCGGGTGAGGAGGTTATGCGTGTACTAGTTCCGACTTGTGAGCACCGCTGATTTTGAGAAGGCCCTTGCTGATTTTGACGGTCGGAAGCGAGAAGAGGTTCCTCGGAACCGACCGAGAGACTCAAGGCCGTGCGGTTTTGCTCTTCACCCGGTAATCTTGACCCTTTTCTTTTGTTGTTGGATTTTTGCCTTGTGGCTTGTGGCTGTTGCCTTGACCTGTGGCCTTCGTGCCTTTGCTCTGATCTGTGGCCGTGTGCCTTGTTCTTGTGTGTGGCTGTTGCCTTGACTTGTGGCCTTCGTGCCTTTGCTCTGATCTGTGGCCGCGTGCCTTGTTCTTGTGTGTGGCTGTTGCCATTGACTTGTGGCCTTTGAGCCTATTTGTTTGACCTGTGGTCTTTGAGCCCTTCTCTGTTCTGGCGGCCTTAGTGCTGTGAAGGTTTTGTTGGCAGTGCTGTTGTACTTTTGTGTGCTGGTTTGCGTTTTTTTCCATGGGTTCTGTTGTATAGTGCCTTGATCTACTCTTTTGTTTGTGCTTGTTGTGAGATTGAGATGTGCTGTACCAGTCGGTACCAGCCCAGTGTAACCACTGGTACCGAATCTGAACTGACAGGGACCTAAACGTAAATAACTTAAATTAAGGGGGCTATGAGTAACTCTTTAGGCCTTGGATGATATTTGTGAATTATGAGGGCTTAAGTGCAAGATAGTAAAATCTGAAATTTAATTGTTACCCTTGGCTGTTGGAAATTTAAAAAGGGGCTTAAACTTGTAATTTGTTTCGGTTTGGGCTTGGCTTTTAATTAAATTAAGGTTTGGGCCTCTTGTGAATTGAGCTTAGTGCTTAAAATTTGGAAGAGAGGTTTAGGCCTTGATTTCTTTGAAGGCTTGGCCGAAATTGAATAAAAGGCATAACAAGGGGGTTTTAAAGGTGGGCTTTTGAGATAAATAAGTGAAATAAAATCGGATTTATTTACTTCGGGTCTCGAGCCTCCTGGTTGGCTCGATCCGAAGTTTTCACTTAAAAATCGGGAAATGATTAGACTAGCCCTGGATACAGTTGCCTCATAACATAATTTGAGCAGATACAATGATCCGAATATGGGCACCGTATGATCCCGAAACACACCAAAATTTAAAAGTCTCAACATTAGTTAATTAGGATAAACACATTTAAATTAGAGTTAATTTAGTTTAAGTAATTTAATTATCTATTTTACTTAGTAATAAAATTTGTTATAATATTATAAGTAATTTAAGAATTTACAAAGTTATAAAATAGGTTGTATAAATGATTTTCGTATCATATCGATTATTTAATAATTAGTTAGTGGCGTCTTTTATTTATATACATACCTTAGAATAAATTAAATTGACTATTAGAGAATTAAATAAGATATGTATTTCCGTTACGAACATTTAGACAATTAATATCGCATTATCTAACCTGGTAAATTATTTACGTAATTTAAGTTCGTAAATAAATAGGATTTCTTTTAAATACTTAGAGAATTTAGTTAAGACAATTATTTTCAAATTAAAAGTTTTATATATAATAAAATAAGGGTAGCAAGGGTTACGAAAATTAGCTTCGATCCTAATTAGGTTACACTACGAATTTCAGGACATCCGACTTATCCCGATCCCGACCCGTGGACTGATACCGCGGGCGACGGTACTGGAGCAGGAGTGGACCCTGCAGACTACGCCGGTGTGTAGCGCACACACGCCTTCAGCTTGCCCTACAGGTGTGGGATATCTGAATTACTTTTTCGTGGCGTACTCTAACCAGTCGACCACTTGACCTGTCATACGCACTTTAAATTTGTAGTTGCATTAGAGCATGTTTATCCTTTCAGAACTGTAGTTAGAAATTGCATAAGCCCTTTCAAATTGATAATTTACTGCTTTTAAATAGGAGTAGGGTAATTTAATTATAGGTTTAGAATTTATAGATATTAGGCTATTATTTGTCCTCTTCTCGTAGAGGACAATAGTATAATCATTTAATCGATCATATGCATTGGTGAGGGCTGAGTAGAGACTGAGTGACTGCGTTCCGTCTTGTAGTATGGGATACGAGACGGCCCGTTAGCCACTGAGCCGTTTGATCACATGATCTCTCGGGTGGTCTTGCATTAGGAAATATTATATATTAAAGTTGGAATTATATTATACTCGTTCATTTTACATTTTGCGTACACTGGAGGCTGCGGTCGCCGGGTGCGAAACGATTCGAGCTTGGTCTCCCTTACATTAGGAGCTACTCGCCATATACGGATTTTGAGGCTGCGTGTCTCAGTGTGTGATATGAGGCTGCGTGTCTCAGTGTGTGTTATGAGACTGTGTGTCTCGAGACTGCGTGTCTCAGGTTTTTAAAAAGGGGCTGCGTGTCCCAGGTTTTTATACGAGGCTGCGTGTCTCTTGACTGTCCTATTAGTCTGGCCGGACGATAGAGTTCCGCTCTGCACATATGAGGAGACGGATTAACTAAACTTTACGACTTGCTTGTAGATTTCTCCTATTTGTATATGTAAGTTGAAGGATCGTTTTAGAGCAAGGAAAACACACGAATTTTTGGATATAACCATCGGCGAGCGTGCAATGACATGTGGGGCAATGCTCGATGTCACTAGGCATCGGGTATCATTGCACCCCTTGATCGCGGTCCTTGGATTATATCATGTTGAATTACACTGTGTACCTTTCAAATTCAATTTACACGGCACGGGGTGATATTCTATTCGTATTATTATTATGCATTGGATTTGACACACAATACTGCGGTATTGGACTCCGAGTTGAATACTTATATTCTATTCTCCTTGTATTTTATTTCGGGAAATTTTGCATGTTGTCATGATAGGATAATCGCATCATGTCATCTATTATATGTATTTTCTTTTAATAGATAATATAATAGGTTGTTATATTTAAATCATGTGCATTCTAAAGTTACGAATTACCGACTTTTCCTTAGATTACCATTAAATGTGCTTTGATCAAAGAGGATCCCTGAAGGGGTAATTCTGGGTCACATACTGGGCGATTAGTCGCTCACCCACCTTTTGATGTGGGATTTTTAGGTACAGAGACTGGTGTTCCGCAGCAGGAGATGCCAGGAGCTGTCCCTGAGGGCCACGCCGCTTGATGTAGGATATATAGGACTTTTGTTAGGGTTTTGGAGTCCCGAGACTTTTGTTTTTATCTCGGGACCGTAGATTATGTATTCCCTTTCAGTAGATCATGTTTTGTTATCCGTGGGTTGTATGGACTGATATATTTATGTTTATGTTTATTTGTGGATTGTATGACTGTTGCTTCACTTTGTATATATGTTTCCGTTTCCGCTGTGCATTTATGTTGTTATTGTATTATTTAGCCTTGCGTGTTTTAATGGTAATTAAACACGGGGCGAGGACTGATCACACCTTAATCCGGAAATTCCGGTTTGGGGTGTGACATATGATGTTTAAAAAATGCATCATGTGTGAAGAAAGAAGACACATGTTATTGATTATGACCAAGGTTCTAAATAGCGTTTATAGCGTCGTAGCGGGAAGGCTAAAAAAAAAGCTATAGCGAATAGCGTCGCTATAGCGGAAGCTATTCCAAATAGCGTTTTTTTTTTACATTCGTATATTCAATATTTGTACTAAATATCAACATTATCTAAAGTCTCATAGAATAATAAATAACACCAAAGTAATTAAGAAATTATAATATTCATATTGAACCCGTACAAAGTCCAAATTGCGGTTCAAATATCCATAGTAATATCATAAACTATCGATTTTTCCTATTAAAAATATCTTAAGTATCATGATTCATGACATAATCTATTTTTTTTTCTATTTCAAATTTTAATTTCGGTTTGGACTTTTTTTCTATTCAAATTTCAATTTCTATTCCCAATTTCAAATTCATTTATCTGTAGCAAGTAGCAACAAATTCAATTTCGGTTTGAGATTTTTTTATCTTTATTTAAAACCCATATAAATTGCTTAAAAAAAACAAAAAAAACTCATATTGTATAGTGCAAATAGCAGACCGCTATAGCGCTGTAGCGGCCGTAGCGCAAATAGCGCATTTTGATGTTGTAGCGTAGCGTTTGGGGTCCAAAAACGCTATAGCGCCGCTATAGCGCGCTATTTAGAACACTGATTTTTCTTATTAAAAATATCTTAAGCATCATGATTCATGACATAATCTATTTTTTTTTCTATTCAAATTTTAATTTCGGTTTGGACTTTTTTTCTATTCAAATTTCAATTTCTATTCCCAATTTCAAATTGATTTATCTGTAGCAAGTAGCAACAAATTCAATTTCGGTTTGAGATTTTTTTTATCTTTATTTAAAACCCATATAAATTGCTTAAAAAAAAACTCATATTGTATAGCGCAAATAGCGCAAATAGCGGACTGCTATAGCGCTGTAGCGGCCGCTATAGCGGGCGTAGCGCAAATAGCGCATTTTGATGTCATAGCGTAGCGTTTGGGGTCCAAAAACGCTATAGCGCGCTATTTAGAACACTGACATTCATTATTAAGAGTAGGGCTGCACAAAAAATTCATAGTTCGTAATTCAATTCGAGTTTAATTCGAAAAAGTTCGTAAAAAGTTCGATTCGAAATTGAGTTCATTCGAAATTATTTCAAACCAAACTTAGTTCGAAATTAATTCAAACCAAACTCAAACTGGACCTAGTTCGTTCGAAATAGGTTCGCAAACCAAATTTAGTTCGAAATTAACTCAAACGTGAACCGTTAATTTCTGCTGATAACTTATGTTCACTTATGAAAATATAAGCCGTCCAGTCCATAATTGCTTTGAATTATGACTTTTGAAACAGAAAGCCCAGTCCAATTACAAGCTCAAATAAAAAAATTCAACAACAAAGCCCAAAAGCCCAAAAGCCCAAAATAGAAAATTAAACAAAACCAGCTATAACCTATAATCGTTGGTTGCGAACTTTTGGTATTCTCACTGTTGGATGAGATTTGCGAACAAAACCAGCAATAAAAAACCTAGCCGACTTTCCCTCTCTGTTGGTTGCGAACTTGCAATACCTGTTAGTGTAATAATCTAGAAGTCAATAAAACGATAAATGTATCATATATATTTTGTTCATGAATTGGATGATTAATATCATCTTGTTGCCTTGAGTATTATTGTATTTATGAATCATTCCTTTATCTGACTAGAGTCAATGAATGGAATTGTGAAACTTCATAATATAGATGATATATATTCTTAAAAGTCACTAACCAAGGTAATTAGCAGGAACACTAATTACCACTACAAGGTTAGTATGTGGATTAAAAGATGGTTAAGTTTTACAAACCATTGACAAGAGATGTCATTTTAATCACATAGATACATGTTCCAGGAACATGGTATTTGACAGACCCCGAATGAAACATTAAATGGAATTGTGTTCGTGTTATTAATGTTTTCATTCAGTGTTTAGTTCTAAAGTATGAGGTATTCATCTTTCCTACTAAGAGATGTGTATGTGTGACTGTTACCTAACGCTGTCGGTAAAACGCAGTTATAACGGTAGCTCTTCGGTATACATATCTTAGCTGAGGTAGTGATGATTTACCAAAAGTACTATTGTCCCTCGTATCTCTATACGAGTTATAGTATCACTGGGCCCCTTGATAGAATAAGATTATCTGCATGCGGTATAATTACAAGAGTAATTATATTTGGTAATCTGCTCAAGATCAAGAAAAGATTAAGTTTGCAAGGATGACACACGCCTACCTTGAAACTGATCTGATAACTATGAGACAAAAGAATTAACACGAGTAAAATAGTTTACTGGATCGTGATATTGTACAGTACAGCATCATCTGTGTAATTGGATGGTCATGATGCGTTATGCCAGATGCCTCTCATGATTATAGAAGTTAAAACAGTTTTAATTCTATTTACCAACATAACACAGATCCTATCGGGTCACACCGTATAGGAGTTAATTGGAGAATCTTACTGACTAATTATAAATTGATTATAATTAATATTAAGATGGTTATAATTAATTATACTTGATATAATTAATTATACGCCATTTAAAATGACGAACAAAAACACTGGTTAGTTTATAAATGTGTTTGACACGTTGTATAAAAATTACCGTACGAAAACCGCAGAGGAATATAATTGTATATGACAATTATATATTTGATTTGGATATTTACTATACATAATGGGTTTGGGTTAATGGGTTTAGAATCCATTAAAATAATCAAACCATTATGAAGAAGTCAAAATCAAATTGATTTGGCCCAAGGGCATTTTGGTAATTTCGGCCAAATGGCAATTTTGTAAATACTACAAAAACCGAGGGCATTTTGGTCATTGACGAACCTCCTCATTTGCCTATAAATAGAGGGGTAGGGGTAGAGAGAAAAACACAAATTTCTGAGATGTCGAATCTGTCTGACCGGATCGATAATCTAATTTCTCTCCCAAATAGTGTCTGCGGTGAATAGTGTTCCCGTGAAAGTTCGTGAATCTATTTTGCGTTTGACATAAATTAGTTTTTACTAATTTCACGGTGAATAGTGTTTTTACGGGATTCGTGAATAGTGTTATTACGAATTTCGCGATATTTCTGTTTTTGCTTATTAGTGAATCAGAATAACTGCAAGTCGTGAATAGTGTTTTTACGCCCCCGTAAATTCTGGTGAATAGTGTTCCCGTGAAAGTTCGTAAATCTGTTTTGCGTTTGACGTAAATCAGTTCTGACGAATTTCGCGGTGAATAGTGTTTTTGCATAATTCCGCGGTTTACGGTATTTCTGGCAATAAGAAATAAACCGCTCTCCGGTTAGTCCTGGTGGATAACCGATAGAGGCACCAGACGTCTGGTGCTCCGAGACGAGTTATTCCCAGATGTCGCTCTTCTCGCTCGGTCTGCTTTCCAACTGAGATTTGGAAACAAGGTATAAACATGTTATATTAATCTATTTAATTGGTAAGTAGATTAAAGTTTTAGAAATCAATCAAAGGAGTAGATCTATAAACTGATTAAAATACAAGTAAATACGGTTTTACTACTTTGGATCTATACAGGATTAATCTGGTATATAACTCTCGGTTATTATCCGACATACTACTTAATCTATGATCTGAATAAGTAAAGTTTTACTTACGGATTTTAATCTAAGAAAAGGATTGAACAGGTGTGTAACTCTCGGTAGATTATCCAACATACCATTTCAATCATTTTGGCTTGAGTTAGAAGTAAAATTTTTGTTGTACGGTCTTTCCGCAGCTTAAGCCTAATGGCTTTGGGTAGCCTCAAAACCCTACAATACCAAAGTCCAAACTCTAGAATTTCCCTCTGTTAGCTACTTGGCTGCGATACCAAACCGGGACCGACCTTGAGGCAAGGCGAGGCGACCCTCGTTGATCTCTGCTTTGTTGGTTGATTATTGGGACCGGCCATGAGGCGAGCGATCCTTTTTACCGGCCGTTTCTCTTTGCCTTTCTTGCGATTTGCTCCTCTCTCGGGTAATTAAAAAGCACTACATTTTTATTATTGCTTGTTTTATAGATCAAATAGCATTAATTTCTTAGCGCTATGCCGTTATCCAGTTTAATTTTTTTCCTTAAAGATGACACTTTGGTGATTGTTCTGTACTTCTATTGATATTTAAATTGTACTTTGAATACTTTGGAGTGCTTAAGTTTTTATTTAAATTGTACTTCTATTGATATTTGAGTTTTATTTAAATTGTACTTTGAATACTTGAGTTTTTATTGAAGTGCTGTAATTTCGCACTATGGCTCAGTCATAAGTCATAACTCATAAGCCGTAACAAAGTTCGTAAAGGTTTGAAATTGAGTTCGTAAAAAATTTAGTTCGAAATTGAGTTCGTTCGAAATTAATTCAAACCAAACTCAAACTGGAGGTAAGTTCGATTCGGTTCGATTCGTTTGCAGCCCTAATTAAGAGAACCTGATTTGGTTTAATATTTTTGCGGCTTTCGTTTAAAATCAAGAAAATGAAAAAAACGAAACTGCAGATGGGGTCAAGCTCGTCATCTTCTGCTTCGACCACAAATGAAAAGCTGTCAAGTTTTGACAATGAGGGTGGGGCCCGTGTACAGCCAAATTGGACATTTTTATATGGGGGAATTTCACCTATACCCCTCAAAATTTTAAAATTATGTATTTCCCCCTCTAAACTTCAAAAACTCACAAATTTACCCATTTTATTATTTTTTATATTAAAACTCATTCTAAGTTTATAAAATATTCATTTTACCCTTTATTAAAAACATAAAAAATTCATCAGACTCAAATTTGAATATGAAGAGTTCCTCTACTGTCCGAACCACGCACATCGCATTAAGATCTGTGCGTGTAGCTTCAATATATGTGCGTGTTGGCTTTAAGATTCGTGCTGATATAGTGTGCACGGATTTTAAAGAAATTTCGATCCGCGCACATCGCATTAAGATCTGTGCACGTTGCTTCAATATCCGTGTGTGTTTGCTTCAAGATTCGTGCTGATCTAGCATGCACATATCTTAAAGCAGTTCAGACAGTAAATGAACCCTTGAGATTCAAATTTGGGTATGATGGGTATTTTTATGTTTTTAATAAAGGGTAAAATGGATAGTTTATAAATTAAGAAAGAGTTTTAATAAAAAGACAATTAAATGGGTAGATTTGTGAGTTTTTTGAAGTTTAGAGGAGGAATACATAATTTTGAAGTTTTTGAGGGGTATACGTGAAATTCTCCCTTTTTATATAAGTAGTGGAGTGAGGCTATGGTGCTATGCATAGCACACATGCCTAGTGTACTACGGCTCAATATGGTACTTTTTAAAATCCTAACGGTCGATCCGACCGTTCAATGTGATAATCATATGAATATGTACTTGCAAACTAAATTTTACATTTTTTCGAATTTTTTTACTATTTTTTTAGATAGGTAGAAAAATCAGTGTTTTTTGAAAATTCTGGACCATCAAAATTCTATCTATCTAAAAAAATAGTAAAAAAATTCGAAAAAATGTAAAATTTAGTTTGCAAGTTCATATTCATATAATTATCACATTGAACGGTCGGATCGACCGTTAAGATTTTAAAAAGTACCATATTGAGCCGTAGTACACTAGCCATCCGTGCTATGCATAGCACCATAGCCTCACTCTAAGTAGTGACACAAAAAAGTTTCCGATATGTCCTCAGCAGTGCAGTGTAATTAATTTTTCGACAATTTCTAACTACAAAAAATCTTAATTATTCGCATGCGTCATTTGTATTTCATAAGAGTGTTTTTTTTTTTCTTTCTTGTTTTGCATTTCTCTTGACGCACGTACGTGGACGTAGAAAAACATAATATTTTGAGCAAAATAATTTGATTGGGATGAAAATAATTATTTTGAATACATATTTATCCATAGCAAAATAAATTGATTGGGATGAAACTAATTATTTTGATTACATATTTGGTTGCAGTGATGCTATCTAAACTCTGCCCAAAAGAAACAAACTTTCTCATAATTTAGCTCCAAAATGTGTTCTAGAAATTTGAGACAGACATTAAATTTTAGACTCTGGATCATTAACGCCTAACTCAATAGTATGTAGAGCGTTCTAAGTAATGCATAAATAATTTAGTTATCTATTAGTTGGGACTCAATTAAGATTATTGCAAAAACATGTGATCCTAATTTTTCTTCTAACAAAAATAAGTTTCTCTGTTTTAGTAAAATTTATATTTTATTTTGGTTTAGATCCTCTGCTTTTGTAATTGATGATATACCATTCTAGAGATTCTGTGATATCCGGGTATCAGTATCATACTAAAGTTATGTTAATTAATTGTTCTAATCTCCAGGGCAGGATATTTGTATTTAAATTTTTAATTATATGGGACAATTGAGCAAAAAAGGAAATTAAAATACAAAGGACAAAAAAGATTGAAAAGGTTTAATTTGTTCTTATATATCAGTTCAGGCCCAAGCAAATAAATTCACATATCAAGAAAATAATTACATAGCAAATAAGAGCTACTGTTCTAGCTGATCAATAAGCACTGGCAAAGCCAACATATGTAGAGCCAGCCAGGGTATTTGGCCCCCATTGCTCCCAATTTTTTAAAAAAAATATGTTGTTATTTCTCTGCTTTTTTCAGAAAAAATAAAATAAAAATAAGTTTAAAATTTAAATAAGAGGAGGGCTCAAATGTCTCATGTCTTTCATGTCTCAATCGTGTCTTATGTCCTTATCTTCATTTTTAAAGTAAAAACAGTTGATCCGAACCACACAACATGATCTCAATATTAAAATATTCTTGGAGATCAAATTTTATATTTTTTCAGAAACTTTTTACTATTTTTTTATATAGATGCAAAATTATTGCTTTTGGATTATCCAGAATCTTCTAAAAAATAACTATTTTGTACCTACCTAAAAAAATAGTATAAAGTCCAAAAGAAATATAAAATTTGATCGTCAAACACATTTTAATATGGACTCAGGCATACTATTAAAGTGGTCCCATGCATACCAACTCGGGCTGGATTGGTCCAGATCCAATCGGACGGTTGTAATTCAAGCAGAAATATTTTGTTACCTCAGAGGATATGGATTCTGTATATGATTTACATAAAGAGAGAAACACAACAACATCTCATACTTTGCATCCAAGATTTAGAATAGCATCTGTACCCATGAAAATGAAAATACACTTCCTTCCAGTGCAAAAGTGAGTTTACATAAAGAACTACTTTTAGATTCTAATTCATGTGATGCACTAAATTAATAGTTGTGGGGTCAATTTTGGAATTTTTTTTTTCCTTTCAATTATGAAATTATATGCTCATGTATTTATTTGACCTCTGTTTTATAATTTGTATTGTTTTTCAACGAATAATATTTCTTTTGGGTTCTTTATTGCATAATAATTAACATCTAATTATATAAGAAGATTATGAAGACTTAAAATTAAGGGAAAATTGTGAAAATGCCACTCCAAAACCTTCAAATTGTGAAAATGCCATCCCGAACTTTGAAATTGTAAAAATGCCACTCTAAACTTCATTAATTTGTAAATTTGCCACTCCAAATAATTAATGACTAAAATGCCCTCCCTTCTTTATTTTACAGGATCGAAACAGAAGATTAGCTGTAAAACAACAGACTGAATACTGTAAAATGGCATGGTTAATAATGTAATTTTTTTTATATCTGCACCTAGATGGCTAGATACTGCGCCTCTTTATCTTCCTCATTTGAAAAGTCAGGAGAAAGAACCCCATCACTCAGACACTCTGAGTACGATCGCCGATTCACACTGGTTTTCCCTCTTCCGTTTCTACAAAACAAAACCCTTACTGGAGCAAGCAAATCAAGCAGCAAATATGGGTTCCTTGGGCAAAAAAGCCTCGCCAAATTTCAAGGAAGAAAATGGGAGAAAGGAGCTAGTAGTGACTCAAATCAGCTTTTGGGGATTCGAACCCAATGTCACCGCTAAAGATCTCAGCAATTTTCTGGAAAACGAATTGGGTCTGATCTGGTGGTGTTGGGTCAAGTCATCACGGACCCCACCCGAGCCGTACCCGTTATTCGCACCTGTACCGCCATCCGCCGATATCTTGGATGACTACGCAGAGGTTGTCCCTCATGCCTTCGTGGAGTTTGCGCTGCTGGATACAGCGAAGCAGGCGCTGGAGTTAGCGGGTCGCTTTGAACTCGTGTTGAATCGTAAAAATGCCACTCCAAAATCGCAGGAGAAAAAGAAGGGAGGGCATTTTAGTCATTAATTATTTGGAGTGACAAATTTACAAATTAATGAAGTTTAAGTGGCATTTTTACAATTTCAAAGTTCGGCATGACATTTTCACAATTTGAAGGTTTTGGAGTGGCATTTTCACAATTTTCCCTAAAATTAAAGGAGACGAAATGACAAGAAAAATGTTAAGAAGAACAACAATTAATTTCGATGTGCAAGAAATTAATACTATTTCCATTTAATTTACTACAACTAAATTAGTATGTATTATAATCAAATTAGATTAGATGCTTCAATTATCATTCTGCCAATTCCTACATGATCATTTAATTCATTCATAGAGCAGTTTAAAGGCAAAATTTACTATATTAGGTAAATTATCATCACTATTAGAAGCTACAAGATATGCAGCTAGAACCCTTGGCTTATTGAGTTCTGGTAACATGCATGCACCAATCATGCTTTATTTTCTCTATTGAAATCTTTATTGTCAATATAGAATTTCTTAGTTCGTCACTTCATGCTTGAATAAAGGACCACATGCATGATTATACCATGTCTTGCGTTGAAAATTGATATCTGAGATTGAAATTTGTCTATATGCATGGTGTATTGGTATGTGATATATAATCAATTATTGAGTTCTGGTAACAGGCATGTACCAATCATGCCTTATTTTCTCTATTGAAATCTTTATTGTCAATATAGGATTTCTTAGTTCGTCACATAATGCTTGAATAAAGGACCACATGCATGATTATACCACGTCTTGCGTTGAAAATTGATATCTGAGATTGAAATTTGTCTATATGCATGGTGTATTGGTATGTGATATATAATCAATTATTGAGTTCTGGTAACATGCATGTACCAATCATGCCTTATTTTCTCTATTGAAATCTTTACTGTCAATATAGGATTTCTTAGTTCGTCACATAATGCTTGAATAAAGGACCACATGCATGATTATACCATGTCTTGCATTGAAAATTGATATCTGAGATTGAAATTTGTCTATATGCATGGTGTATTGGTATGTGATATATAATCAATTATTGAGTTCTGGTAACATGCATGCACCAATCATGCCTTATTTTCTCTATTGAAATCTTTATTGTCAATATAGGATTTCTAAGTTTGTCACTTAATGCTTGAATAAAGGACCGCATGCTTGCTTATACCATGTCTTGCGTTGAAAATTGATATCTGAGATTGAAATTTGTCTATATGCATGGTGTATTGGTATGTGATATATAATCAATTATTGAGTTCTGGTAACATGCATGCACCAATCATGCCTTATTTTCTCTATTGAAATCTTTATTGTCAATATAGGATTTCTTAGTTCGTCACTTAATGCTTGAATAAAGGACCACATGCATGCTTATACCATGTCTTGCGTTGAAAATTGATATCTGATATTGAAATTTGAGTAAGGTGCATATATGTACTAAATAAGTTGTTCGGACACAGGAGGAGAATCATTCTAGCTGCTCAGAAAATTTAATTCGATTGTAGGGTTAAAATGTAAAGTGTATAATGTGTGATAATCTAATTAAACTAATGGTACTTAATTTGTGCATGCAAGGAAATGATCACAACTTTGAATGGTATTTTGTAACCATTATTTAAAATTAACTTACTAATAATAGCTAGGGCTGAAGTCTGGCTGAGAAAAGCGCATGACCAGTTTCTACATTGAGAAAAGCGCATAACCATTATTTTGAATGATGCACAAGCTATTCAACAGTTAAATAAATTGAGTCAATACTAGAAGCTCAGACACCGGACATAACAACACAGGACAATGCCAGCTGGATGTTAGAGCCTTCCAAAATATTCTCAGTTAAATCAGCATATCAAGGCATGAGAAATATGCCTACGATTGAGACAAATATTCATATAGTTTGGAAGTACAAGGTGGCCCCTAGAATCAAGGCGTTTGCATGGTTGGCATACTATAATAGAATACTTACAGCTGACAATTTAGCCAAAAGAGGCTGGCATCTTCCAAATATGTGTTTTTTATGCAAAAATGCAAATGAAACAGTTCAGCATATGTTCTCATAGTGTTCATTCATGCTAGACCTATACAAAATGGTAGAAGGAAGGTTGTTTACGCATAATCATGATTGGAAGATCATACTACAAAAAGAAGAAGCACAAAGATGGATAGTTCGAAAGAGAGATGAAAAAAGTATCAAAGAAATGCTTTTCACAATAATGTTTGTCGGATGGAGGGAAAGGTGTTCAAGAATATTTATAGATCAAATCAAAACACTGACAGAGTTGGTGCATGAGGTTCAAGATATGTGAAAAGTTCACCATTGATGAATAGAAGATTTTTATTTTTTTCAGTAGTTTAAAAAAAAATTTGGTCTTTAAATTTTGATTCAATAGTATTGAATCAATTTGTATTTCTTTAAAAGCAATCTTTGAGTTTCATTTTAAAACTCAATTCTTGTAAGTTTTACCATTTTAATATATCAATAAAGACTTGATTCTTATTTTTACTGGAAAAAAAACACTTTTTTTCTCTCGAATTCCAAGCTAGTACTTGTCAATATAAAACCAATACTAGTAAATCTTCCCAAAATGTGTGAAACTACAATTACACTTACCAATCATCACACATCCTTGCAATAAATTAACCATTGCTTCTAAAAAAGTTTTTAATCACCACATATCATTACCAATTTCAATCCTCAATCTTGCCTCGCATGACGTCTGGGAAGGCACGTCATCCCCATGCTGGCCATGACAACAAATAGCCCAAAAATGAGGAAGGGCACCGTAAGATACAACCTTATCGTTCTCAAGACTACCGAGAAGCATGTACATATGAAGCTGGTCCTAAGAATTTGGACCAACTTATCAAAACATGTTTAATTTATTATAATATGACTAAAGAATTAAAATAAACATTAGTTAGAACTGATCCAGGGAAGGGTTAACTATTACTCAAAAAAATTAGTTAGTTAATTAATCTGGTACCATCTCATTTTCACTGACGATATAGATATATAGGAGCGTACGACACTGCAAGTAATATTTAATTATTTCATTTTTAAATGATTATTGCAAAGTAAATTAAAGATTGGGGCTCCATATATTTAATTTCAGAAAAAAAACATACATAAAGTTTATGAGCATTTAATAATTGATGACAGAGATTTGGACTTTAATTATTTTAATTTAGTTTACGTTTTCATGACAGAGATTTGGACTTTACTTATTTTAATTTAGCTAATAATTGATGTCAGATCTTGAATAATAATTGATTAAAGATATTAAATGTCATGACCTTTTGCAAAAGCAAAAAGATGCTATATATGCTTCACTCTTACTAATAATTTAATTAGCTAAGTAATTAAATTTTTTGAGGAAAAATAAGAGTCTGGCCCTTATTATTATATTGATTGGCTAAAAGAAATTAACTTTTATTTTCAATCAATAGATAATTATGGATACAGAAAAAGAAAACAAAAATTAGCAGGGATGAGCTAGATAAATCAATTTACACTATCTAAAAGAACCTTTGTTGCTATACCGATTTGTCTTTAAGATTGACGCTAGATAAATCACTGGATGAGCTAGAAGCAATATTTGGTGTCCGTCATGACGTCATCTCTTTTTCTCCCCCAACCCCAATCAATCAGGTCTGGATTAATTCACTAAAGTATCTCAAATTTTGAGTTTAGGTCTGAACCGTCCTAATTTTTGGAGACAGACCCTGGTCAATTTGCAGAGCTTTGTTCTAGAATCAGTTTAATTTGAGTGATATTCATTGGCACAATTTTTTTTTAAGATATATAATTGATTTCTTTAAAACTAAAACCAGCACAACATGTAAAGTGCTCTAATTAAGCTTATATATATATACGATAGAACAAGACAACAAAGTACAATGAGGGCTACATATAACTAAATCAGATCTAGAGAGAGAAGCATTGTGGTACATTAATGACAATTAATTCAACTCCAAATGCTAAACATCATATATTGTGGTACATTATTGGGAAGCAAGTATATATATAGAACACAAATTAATTAACTTGGATACAAGAGCAAACCAAACAAAATGAAAACAGAAAAAGAAAACAAAAATTAACAATATTATTACGTGCTTATTAAGTGCAAATTGTAAAGGAATGGAAACTAACATGCGAATTAATTTTTTGGCTTGTAATATCCATAGATAGTGTAGAATGTCTGAAGTGCAGAAAGAATTAGCAGGGTCACAGCTGCACCAACCGAGATGCCCGCCCATGGGCTACTGAAGTAGTTCTGTTGCAAGCTTGCCCATCTACGGTGGCAACGTGAGTTGTAGTATTTCTCCACATCCTTATACAAGCGGGAGAAACGATTTGCATTGTCATCCATAAAACAAAAGTTACCAATATCATTGAAGAAAGTGGCGGCTTTCTCATGGCTGCTCAGTGTGTTATAGATAACACCACATTTCTGAAGTAACTTCACATCCTTCTCTGAATCGATGAGTGCATCCATCAGTTTCATGTAGCAGCTAATAGTTCGCATGTTGGGTAAGATGCAGTTCTCAAAGGCAATGAGATTTCTTAATAAGGTTATCTGCCTTGAGTCAATCTTCAGGCGTGGCATCCGCATGATGCCATTGGAAAAAATGACATCCAAATTACCTTTATCTTTAAATTTCTCAAATTCTATACCTGCCATCTGTTGAAGTTCAGTTGCATTCGCTATGACCATGTGTGCATTATTTGAGAGGTTGGTTTTCGAAGAGTTAGAACGATATTCTTTCTGCTCGGAAAGATCTCTTTCCGTCTCAGAACGATATTCTTTCTGCTCGGAAAGATCTCTTTCCGTCTCAGAACGATATTCTTTCTGCTCGGAAAGATCTCTTTCCGTCTCAGAACGATATCCTTCAAAGGAAGTTAGTTCCATATACATCTGAGGTGACAAGGAGCATCTCCAATAAAGATCGAGCAAATGAGCTGCGTCGCTAGACATGGCACCATGATTGATTCTCCATGGCATATCCAGGCGTATAAACGGTTCAAGGACAGTATTAAAGCTGGGTAATTTTTTGTCCTTAAAACCCATTAAAAACCATTCATACACCTCCTTGATAAAAAACAGGGGAATTTGATTATCCAGAAGAAGCAAGTCAGATCTTACATCTTTTATGTTCACATCTAGGAAAGACATGCTCTCCTGTAGCTGTTCAGAGAAAGCGAAAATTGTTCGGATAATAAAGCAACTGTCAAGAAATATCATCTTAACAAAATTTTCGGGACTATGGTCAAACTCTTGTTTATAGTAAGCACGAGCTTTCTCTCCGGAATCCTCAAATCGCGAAAGATACGGAGCAGTGATGCCCATTTGCCCCCGTGTAGATGGCTCAACGGGCACATTATAGATGGACCGGCGGCGGCGTGCGATCCCTGCTTCCGAAGGTCTGGGATGGTTTGTCAGCATCTTCATAATTTCTGGCATGCACCCAATTTTTAAATCTTCCATGCGTTTGAGTTTTTCTCGTCCATGATAGTAGGGGCCAATAGAAACTAACTTGGGCGCAAAATTAGATTCTCTACTGAATCTGATGTGTGCCGGGACACGGAAAATAGAATTCTTCGGCCATTGGGTTCTTTGCCCGTTCTCCATGGACTCTGCATCTGATATCGCTTCGTTCTCCAGCGCGTCTGCGTCTGATATCCCTTCGATCTGTGTACTTTGTCTGCTCTCCATGTACTCTGCTGCTGCGGCTGATGTCCCTTTGATCAGCGGGTTCATTTTGGACTGAAATTAAAGTGGATATGATAAATTAAGGGTATATTGTTGTTTCGCGTGTTTTGGTTTATTTTCTAGTTTCATAATCATAATTAAGGTTGGGTCTACGAGGGTTTATATATATAGTTTTTTTTCAGTTGCGTCACATGTCTATCCTTCCGCAGTTCGACTTAATCAATATATGGTTAAAGTTATGGTGAAATTAAAAATTGACCCCGGCCAGGGATGCGATCAATAGAGCTAAGAGGAAAAAAAAGAGAGAGAGAGAGAGAGAGAGAGTTCATGCATTGTGATTTTGGGACACGAATAGACCGTTGACATTGATTAATAGAGGTAAGAAAAAAATTGACAGTGAATGTTTTTTTTCTTCTTAATTTTGTGTGTTTGGGGGCTGTATTTGCAGGATCAGAATCTGCTGCGATCCGTGACTGGTGAACAGTATCCTGAAATTCCTGTTTTTTCCGAAATCAGCTGTTGAATTGTTTCGAGATGCGTGCACAGAAAAATCAACTGTTCCGAGATACGTGTACAGAAAAAGTTAACGGCTGAATTTGGAAAAGCAGGAATTTCAGGGTTACTGTTCATCAGTCACGGATCGCAGCAGATTTATTTCCGTATTTGCATGTGTCTGTATGCAGGCATTAATTAAGATGTTGTAGTAGCTCCGGTTTTTTCAAGACACTAAGTTAACTTTTGGTTATGATATAAATTATTTGAAATTCCCAAAAATTCCGTATTCCTGATTAGCCGAATAAAAAGATACTTTATAGAAAAAAAATCATGTGAACAAACCAACGCTATATCATTCATTATTTGTTATATTCTTCAGGAGGAACACTAAAGCAAATCATATAATTTTTTTTCATAAAAAATAGAAAGCAACAGATTGATGGTGTTTATTCAAATAAAAGTGTTTTAAATATGAAATTAAATTTTAATTTGAGTGTAGTAAAAATGAAAATTATTATCTGCAACAATTTGAAAATATTTCAGGGATATCTCACTCACGAATAATTTGTAAATAATTTTTCATCACGAAAATTGTAACTAATTGTTTAAAAATTTAGTAATTTTGTATTTCTCGTATTAATATTTTTTTAGATACTGGTTAACTTTTTAATTTAATTGTATGAAAGCTGAAACTATGTTTTAAAAATATTCTTAACTTTTTTTCCTCTTAGCTCTATTGATTATGACAAATGACAAATGACAAAGTTTAGTGACCTCGAGTGAAATTTATCCTAATAATAATTAATAATAATAAGTATATTATTAAAATAGTTGTTACTATGATCACTGACGCTTTTGTTGATCATGTATGTGAAACCGTAAAGTCGTTAGGTTGAATATATATATATTGTATGCGAAACAAAAGACTTTTGTTGGTACGTAATACCAATTTAGCGTAATAACTAAGTTATTTATTTGTAATTTGTACTCTCGGCTCTCGTCAAGTCATATTCAGTTGCCTTAAAAATCTACTCTGGGGTCCTCCTCGATCCCCCTTGTACTTGATTTATGAAAGAAATTAATTAATACGACGGACAGGCTTTTTCCTTTCAGGCCCCAGCGAAGACCAGACTTGAGGTCATCTTCCAACTTTAGCTTTATCATCCTAAATGTACCTAACATTAATTGTTTGGCGTGTCTGTCCTATTTTATTTTTCGTCGAGTGAAAAGTAGGTACCCATTATTGTATAATATCCCTATTGCGTTGTGTTCATCTGTACGTATTCGGAAATTAGTATCCATTGTGTTGTGCTGTGATTCACCACGTTGTAAACAACACAACACAACACAGGTACCGAGTACCGACACGTTGAGGCATTCAAAAAGTACTCTCCCAGAGACCTTGCGACCTTGCGACCTTGCGACCCTAAACAATGGCGTCCCCTACTACTCCTCCCCTCTCCCCTCCCCCCTCTCTCCCCTCTCCCCTCTCACCCCTCTCCCTGTAATCCCCTCCCCCTCCCTTACCCCCTTCCTTACTCAACCTCTGACCGCCAAATCGACCACCATTTCCCCCAACCTTAGCTTGAAGTCATGAACCCATCCCACCTCTCCTACAGCCCCCCCTCCCAAATTACAACCCAGTACTGCTTCCTAGCTCCTCTGACTGAACATAACCGGGTTCTTGCCGATCTTTCCGACACTATCTACCTCTGTCCGAATCGTACCACCCCTCTTCCACAGAGAGACGCCATAGCAGAAATCATGGCAAATAGATACGGGGGTAACACTTTTAATTGGCTCATATCAGTTCACAAAATAGGGTATTTGGTGAAAATCCCTGACTGGATGCCAGTCGAAAACATTTTCTATGATGAAGAATACTGGGATTCCACCCATGGCATATCCATATCCCCATGGCAACACCTTGATGTCTCTCAACTGTTGCCGCAAAACAACCGCGTCGCCATAACCATCAAAGATTTCCCCATCGACTTTTGGCATCCACTGTACTTCAGACAAGCCACGGCATCAATGGGGGTTTTGGTATGGGTGGCAAACGAATGCCTCTCGGGAGGGGACAAGTCTGATGTCAGACTCCTTCTAGACTGCCCAGACCGCCAACTTATCCCCTACTTCCTGAGGGTTGGTCATGGCCGCAGATGGACGGAATGTCAAATTCTGCTAGAAGGTCGCCCGCTGACAGCTCCGCCACCATCGTCCCCGCCCCCTGCTCCGCCTGATGAAAACTATGATCGCCACTCCCAATCGGAAAATCCCATGGTGGACGGCACACGGCGACCCCCGGACATACTCCTCCACCTACACCGCTCTGGTGTTCGCTTCCCAAGGCCAGCTATGGGCTCGGTCCACCAGCTGCCACCTGCAGCACACCATCAAGTTAATAGGTCTATGGTGCACCGCCTCCAGGAATTAAAAACCAATACTTCCAACTGGGGGGTAAAAAACAAATACCTGATTCCTGCTCCTGCGATTCTGAGACCTCAGACCTCTGCCAACAGTATCCTGACATTCCGTCAGCCCCCGCCAATCACCCAACACGTGTCCCCCCCCAGCGAAGATCCCTGGACCCCAATTTACCCTAGAACCTTCCTTAACGGTGTCAATCCACCTCCCTCCAAAACCCTTAAACCAGCCATTTTTCCCCCCAAATCAATTTTGGGTCCCCCACCTTTTAAAATCACCTCCAACCTGAAAACGGTAATAAACCTTAACATCCGCCTCCTCCCTCACCCAAAAATGACAGAATTAACCAAGGATGATGAAGCTCTTATCGCCAAGTTCATCGGTCTCAAAACTGCTGACCAGCAGGGCCCACTGGTCACTGTCCCGGCTGAGGCAACCTCCAGCTCCATTTGGGCTACGTCCATACTTGCCAAAATCTTCTCCGACCGATCAGTCCTTGACAAGCAATTCTCCTCGGCCATGATCAAGGCATGGGGAGCTGATTCGCACACAGTCTTTCGCCCTATCGAGAGAAACTGCTATCTCATAGAGTTCCAATCGGAGAAAGACATGCATACGGCCCTAATTGGCGGCACCTGGACATACCGCGGTGATGTCGTAGCAACCATCCAAGTGTCCTCCCCGGCCGAGTTGTGCCCTGATAAGATCACACACGCAAATGTATGGGTCCAAATCTATAACATACCCACGCATACCATCACGGGGGAAGGTCTTCTCATCATTGCCCGTCAGCTAGGCACCCCCATCTCTGCCCCGGTCGATGGCTTCGTACTGGGGAAACCGTTTGTTAAAATACGGGTCAGGTTGGATATAACCAAGCCCCTAGAGGATAGACTAAGGCTAGATTTCCTGGGAAATGCAAATGTTGCAAAATCTGGCACAGACCCGACTGTGCTCTGCTCCTATGAAAAACTTACCAGGATATGTACCTTCTGCGGCCATTTGGGGCATGACATACAGGGCTGCCAAGAATGGAATAGACTTGCTATCCTCATGAGCACCGCCAAAATGGATCCTACCATAGACCAGGTTGAAGTTCTTAAACCAAACAAAGGCCCCTGGATCTCTGACCCTACTCTCATCCCCAATGACTTCTCCACTAACCCAAAACGCCCCATCAAAAACAAGCGCCCCTTTAACCATCCCAACACCTCTGCACATACCTCGGACCGCCAGGATGAAGAAGTGGCACCTCCCACAAATCAGCTAACTGCAACTCCTTTCATCTCTAGCCCTGTGCTAGGGAAAAGACAAAGGCCGGCGGGTCGAACCGCGCCGGCAAATCAGATATGAGTACTGGCCTCTCGTGGAACTGTCGCGGTAGTGGAGGCGCGACAGGGAGCACGTTAAACCGCTACCTTCACTGCACAAAACCAAAATTCGCCTTCATTTCAGAGACCCGCTGCAACTCTAATAAGTCTCTGGAGCGGATCCAAAAACTTTCCCTAAACAACTCAATAATTGTTCCCTCCAATGGCCAGTCGGGTGGCCTATGGTTTATCTGGGGGGATGAAGCTCAAGTCTCTCTGATCCAAAAAACCAAAAATTTTATTGCGGTCACTGCAGCCTTTCTCCCAACCCTTGAAGAAAGTTTGTACATAGGAGTCTATGGCGATCCGAACCGAGTGCAAAACCACTCAATCTGGGAGCAACTCGAGGTGCTGATGGATGACTATGATGGCCCTGCCTGTCTTTTAGGCGATTTCAATGCCATTGCAGCCACATCTGAGAAGTCGGGAGGAACTCCCAACCTTTCATCAAACAACAAAGCTTTCCGACACTGGATACATGGAGCAGGGCTGATCGACATGGGATACCAAGGACCAGCATATACCTGGTCTAATAAGAAACAGGGTCGGGCTCTCATCACTGAGCGGCTGGACAGAGTTCTGGTCAACCTGGCTTGGCACCAAAGATACCCAAATGCATCAGTCTACCATATACCCCGATTCTCTAGTGACCATATGCCTATCCTACTCCGTACTGAGGTGCCAGTAAAGAGAAAACCCCCCTTTCCGCTGCGAAAACTGGTGGAACCTTGATGCTGAATTCAAGGACCTGTGCCACTTAATGTCAACAGAACACTCTCAAAACTGGAGCGAGGTACAGGAAAAGTTCAAACTGAGAATTAAAACTTGGCTCCGCAACAGAAAAACCCCCCCAAAGGTTCTCGAGGAGTTGGAAAACCACATGCAGAGTTTACAAAGCAGACCCCCACAACTCCTTAATCCGGAGGAGGAAAAGAAACTGGAGAGCCAACATCACCAATATCTTCTCATGAATGAACAGTACTGGTTACAGAGATCAAGGCTAAACTGGGCAATGTCGGGGGACAACAATACTCGTTATTTCCATGCGAGTGCGATCGCCAGGAAAAGACGGAACTCAATCTCTGCTATCATCAATAATTCGGGCCAATGGGAATCAGATCCAAAAGAAATAACCAAATTATTTGTTACCCATTTCCGAACCATATACCAAAAACAGCCTTTAGCCCCAATCCAATCACTCTACTGCCCACAAATGTTAGCCGAACTGCCACAAATCCCACCCTACCTGCACGACAGCCTGCAGGACTACCCCTCTGACCTTGAGATTAAAAACGCCCTTATGTCACTAGGCCCATCCAAAGCTCCGGGTCCAGACGGCTTCACAGCAAAGGTCCTTCAAGAGAACTGGCCTATTTTTGGGCCCGCAATTTTGGCAGAAATCCACTCTTTTTTCAGATCGGGCTCGATGAAACCGGAAATCTCTCGAACCAACTTAATCTTGATACCTAAGAGAGAGCAAGCGGTCAAAGTCGAGCACTTCCGGCCTATATCGGTATGTAACGTAATGTACAAGATTATCTCTAAAATACTAACGTTGCGTTTAAAACCTTTTATAGGTCTTTGCATCTCTAGTGCCCAATCAGCATTCGTACCAGGGCGAGATATATCTGAAAATGTGGTTCTATTGAGAGAGGTTCTACACTCCTTTAAGATGCCAAATTATAAGCAACACAGTTTCTGCCTAAAAGTTGACCTGTCCAAGGCCTTTGACAGAATGGACTGGGGTTACATCAAAGCTCTGCTGCCACTTTATGGAATACCGGAAAGATTGGCAACCTGGATTCTAAGCTGTGTTACCTCGGCTAATTTCACGGTGGTTCTAAACGGGTCGGGCAGCGGTTTCTTTGTGCCCGAATCGGGTCTCAGACAAGGTTGCAGCCTCTCTCCCTATCTATTCATTCTCTGCATGGATCTCCTATCTAGATCTCTCCAATTCCAAGTAAAGAATGGATTGCTTACGGGTGTTCGGCTAGCACCTAGAGCGGCCCCCCTCACCAACTGCATATACGCCGATGACCTCCTCCTACTCGGCTCGGCAACCACCACGGAAGCAAACTGCATCATGACCACCCTGTACCGGTTTGCCAAAGTCTCGGGTCAACAAGTTGGCCCTGAAAAGAGCTCCATCTGGTTCAGTCGCGCAACCCCACTGGCTATAAAAACTGAGCTTGCCCAAATCATGCAAGTCCCACTAGAAGCGGCCTCAATCACGTACCTGGGAACCCCGGTAACTACTAACCGGGAATCCTACGATTTTCTCCTTGATAAGGTCTCCTCCAAATTGCAGCTCTGGAAAAGCAAGGTCCTCTCTCAGGCCGGCAGGTTGGTACTCATTAAATCCGTACTAACAGCTCTCCCGGTCTACTACATGGCCTCTTCCGTACTGCCGGCCAGTGTCATCTCAAAACTGAACTCGCTGATTATGAGATTCTTTTGGGGGGCGGGAGACAAAACAAGGTACATGGCTTACATCTCCCGGGATACTATATCTAAACCAATGCCTCTCGGGGGGCTAGCTATCCGAGACCTTACGCTTGTGAATGAGGCCATGCTTCTCAAGTCACTATGGAGAATTGCTTCTAATGCTGATCGACTATGGATTGACATTGTCAAGGCAAAATACATCCCGACGAGTATACTTTGGCATACCAAACGTACCTACAACTGTACTCCCTTCTGGAGAGGTCTCATGAGACTCCGATCAAAACTCCTACCTCTGCTGAGTTGGAAAATTGGTAATGGTACCACGTGTACAGTGTTTGGGCAACCCTGGTTTACTGATGCTACAACCTACAAGCCGACAGACCCCCAAATAAAAAGAATGAAACTCCAAGAGTTAGGAGGCGACATCCCAGGCACTTGGGACACAGACAAGCTGATCTCTTTCTTTGGCCACCAAAAATGCATGGAGATTGTATCCTCCATTCCTGCCCCTCAAGCTTCCTCTGGAGAAGATAAACTCATTTTTGCTCCTACCAAAGATGGACGTTTCACTGTGAAGAAGGCCTACAACTCCCTCAGAAATGATAGCCCGGTCAGTGACGATCTAAAGAAACTTTGGAAGGCAGTTTGGAAAAAGGGGAATGCTCCACCACGAGTCAGATTATTCATCTGGAGATTGGCCCATAACGGCCTACCACTGGCAAAGACAATCGCATCCAGAATTTCGACAGTTGACCCCCTATGTGCGTCGTGTGTTGAACATGACGAAGACCCCATGCACCTAACCTTCGATTGTGCTTTTGCCAGAGCCTGTTGGTTTGCCGGGCCAATGCCAATCATGGTGGATGGCATTACCACTTTACCAGGTATCCAGTCTGCTCTCCTTGCCCTATTAGAAATCCTATCTGAAGACCAATGGTCTTCTAGTATGCACATCTGCTGGGCAATTTGGAGAACCCGAAATGACAAGGCCTATGGTGGGATACAGCCATCCTACCAACAGTTCCAAGCTTACTACAGGCAAATCAGCACTGAATCACGGCTACTGCAATCTACCACCACTACCATCCCTGAACCTCCCAGTAATGGCAACTACCCCCCCTGCCCCACCCTCCTAACCCATGATTTCACATGCTTTGTTGATGGCTCGTGGTTGCACTCCTGGCAAGGGGGTATCGGAAGCATTTTACTCAAAGGGGAGGTTTTACAGGTGGCGGCATATGAACAGGTCAAAGCCTGCTGTCCCATACAAGCTGAAGCCTTGGCACTATCTTCGGCAATCGGACAGGTACTGAGGAATGGTATCTCAAATTGCTTATTCTACACAGATTGCAAAAACCTGGCGGAATCTGTCATGAATTTGCAACCCCCCCTACAGACGGATTGGAGGGCTTTCAAGGAAATACTGGAAATCTGGAAATGGCTCAAGGAAAATAGAGGCTTCTCGTGCCATTACATTGCTCGATGCCACAACGAGTTGGCAGACAGTTTGGCTCGAAAGGCTTCCAAAGAAGGCGGAAGCATGCAGTGCTACACTTACCCACTCATTTTACCCGACAGACCAAGCCACTAAATAATCGAATTTTATTTTCTGTTTCGATAGTTTACTTCTTGTACTTCGTTTTGCTTATCTTTCTTCTGCTTTTTCCCCTTTCCCTAAAAGTGGCTACTGTCAGGAATAGATATAGATTAGCACTGCTATGTGAGATACAAACCAAACAAATCTTGTAATCTCTTTTTTCATATCAATTGAATGTGCCTACGGGCTTTAACTTGCAAAAAAAAAAAAAAAAAAAAAAGTACCGACACGTTACGAATTGACACCCGGTGTTTAACCATGCTGAAATAGTGAAATAGTGTCGTGTGGTTAAATGCATGTACCTAATGTTGTTGGCACCCCTATTGCGGTCTTGCCTCTTTACACCGATATTTTTATTAATAACCTAAAACAAAAGAAAAATATCAAATATAACTCCCTTTGAATTAATTTTCAAATCTAATCCAACCGCCCAAATTTCGGGCGGTCCACCCCCCCCCCCTAACCGCTCCACAACTGGGCGGTCCACCCCCCCACCTAACCGCCCCCCCCATCGGGCGGTTAGATAAGAACTTTTTTTTTTTAATAAAATCCGCCCCCCCCCCAACCCACTGCCCTAACCGCCCCCCTCTACCCCAGCCGCCCCCGCCCCCTGCCGCCCAGCAGCCGCCCGCCCAGCCCCGCCCCTCCCCTCCCCTCCCCTCCCCTCCCCTCCCCTCCACTCCACCCGGTCTCTCTCTCTTGGCCGCACTCTCCCTCTCGGCCACCCTCTCTCTCTCCCTCTCTCTCTCTCTCTCGGCCACCTTCTCTTCCTCTCGATCGATCGTCTTCGGGTAAGTTATCGTAACTTATTATTTTATTTTTTGTAGAAATTGAGGTGTTAACCGTGTGCGGGTTGTTGATTTTCCCGACGCGATTGAATTGTGGGGTTTAGGTTAGAAATTAAATTACGGTTTAATTAGGGTTTAGGCTTTAGTTTAAAATTTTAATTGTTAAATTGTGCGGGTTGTTGAATTTTCCGACGAGATAGAATTGAACAAAATTAGGAGTTAGGGTTTATAAATTAGGGTTTACAGTTTAGTTTCTAATATTTTTTAGAAATTGAGGTGTTAACTACCGTGTGCGGGTTGTTGATTTTCCCGATGCGATTGAAAAATTAAAAATTCGGGCGTTGTAAATTATGACCTAATTTAGAGGGTTTAGTTTAGAAATTAAATTATGGTTTAGCGATATAAATTATGATTTAGTGTACAAAATTAAATTAGGGTTTAGGC
The DNA here is from genome assembly GCA_025461125.1 of Carex kokanica. NCBI lineage: Eukaryota > Viridiplantae > Streptophyta > Magnoliopsida > Poales > Cyperaceae > Carex > Carex kokanica. Next base: position 739,801 of record JAJGRX010000320.1, read on the forward strand.
TTTAGCGATATAAATTAGGATTTAGGGTACAAAATTAGCGTTTCGATTCAAAATCCCTATATTATACTTTCTTATATCTAAAATTGTGAAATTTAAGTTATTTGAAAATTGTGCACTGCAGATACTATGGAGAGGGGCGGTAGTTCGTCTAGCACGGAGGCTCCCAGTGCATCTGGTGCAGAGGCTCTCGGTGCAGACCACGCTACACATGCAGCTGATACATTCAGCCCTCTTCTGTGGATTCCACACGTTCAGCACAGGGTCGCGCTTGCATCTATTGAGGTACGTTGGTTTTTAAGCAATTTAGTTCAAATTACATATTTTTAATATGGCATATAGTAAGCCGCTTAGACTGAAATCATTGTTAAATACAGGACGAGACGATGTTGACCGTGAGACATCGCACCTCCGGGATACCGTACGTCGGTCATCCTTTGATGGAGCAGTGCATTATGAATCTTGGATTGTATCAGCTCGCTACCATGCCTCAGGGTCAGATCGACCAGGCTCTAATGAGCGGGCTCGCGGAGAGATGACGACCGGAGACTCATTCGTTCCACCTACCCTTTGGGGAGATGACCGTGACCCTAGCAGATGTGAGCGCTCTATGGGGTCTACGGATTGATGGGGAGCCTATCAGCGGTGTCTCCGACAGTCCACTTCACGTGGGATGATACGGCAGCTTCTGGGGGTAGAGGATCCAAAGACGCTGCAGAAGAAGAAGAAGAAGAGGAAGGATGATGAGGAGTTCCGGTATTCGGGGTACTGCATTAGCCTAACGTCGCTCCGTGATTACTTCTTCCTGCATCGGATCACAGCCGAGACCACTGATCTGGAGGCTGTCAGGAGGTAATAATTAAAATCTTGAAATTAAAATATGTTACGAACTCAGCAGTGAAAATCATTATTTATCTTTACTATTTAATATTTTTAGGTATGTGAGGGCCTTTGTGCTGGATCTCTGTGGCAGCGTCATGTTCGTGGACTCTAGCGGTGACGCGGTTCCGATTATGTTGCTCTCTCTGCTGATAGAAATTAAGAAGCCATCGAACTGGAACTGAGGCGGAGCTGTGATCGCCCACTTATACCGGAGCCTGTGCCATGCTTGCTTGGTAAGTTTTCACAAATATTTCGTAATTTACATTACAATAATTAGGGTTCAATAATCACCAACATATTCACCTCATGTCCAAAATATAGGTGAAGAACATGCTGATCCACGGACCACTTCTTCTACTCCAGCAATGGTCGTGGTCTCATTTGCCGGTATGTCGGCCAGTTCGTCCGTCTCTTGTCCCATACTTGAGGAGAGAGGATGCCGAGAGGTGTCCCGCGTACGGTGCCATATGGGGCAGTCGCCACACGTACGAGAACACGGGCAAGGGGAGAACTGTGGGGATTTCGTATGTCCGGAGTCAGCTCCAAATGCTTCACGAGAGTAGCGTTGACTGGTTCCCCTACCGGGAGTTCTACGAAAGGAACGCATTTTTTCGACTGACATTAGAGCAGAGGCATCTCTGGTTTTATCAGGGCCCATGCGTATGTTACTGGATTGTTGAGTACACGTGGCCAGATCGGGTGACCCGACAGTTTGGTCTGGACGCATTTGTCCCGTAGTTCCCAGACCTTGGAGAGGTTGAGACCACCAAACTGCACAAGTAAGTTAAAATTACTTAATTGCTTTCTTACCGTTACTTGTTCAGTTCTGCACGTGATTGACATTCTTTTTTATTTTAAATGTACAGCATGACTAAACACAATAAGCCCAACGTCGACTAGAGATTGCACCACGCAGATCATTACCTCCGAGCACAGTCTCCACATTTTCACATGTGGCAGCCTCCTATGGCCAATGATATCACACTGGGCGCAGGGCCTGGGGGATTGAGGTACTTAGTCTGGTACCAGAGTTGGGGCATGCCCTCGGTATACCTCACGGGTCATTGGGGTGAGACCCTTCGACGGAGGCTTTCTCGTGCAGGGTCAAGAGGTTTTGTGTCTTTCGGACCGATCCAGGCTCGCCAGGTAATTACTTACGAAACTAACATATTTAAAGCATTAAATGTTTATTTATTTTTTCCTAAATAAGTTAAAAATACACTTTGTGCATATTCTTACCGGTATCAGAGGAGTGGCACACAGCTTGGTGTGCATGGCAAAAGAAGGTTGGCGAGCAGTGGGATGTACAATGCTCCAGCACAGTGCTCCTATGGTGGAGGACTCCGGCTTTGATGGCCGCCTCATTGGCATGTTGCATGACAGTGGGGAGAACATAAATTGGCGCGAGATAGAGCCCCCACCACTTGATCCGGATCAGCCCCCAGTCGCTATATACGCTCATGAGATGCCGCCACCTCCTCCAGGTAATTTGATTTTGTCGTACACATTCATTACTCGATAAAAAAACTGTTCTCGTTAATTTTTCGTCAATTATGCAGTGGATGAATCAGGTTGGGGCTTCCACGAATGGGTGTTGAATAATAATGCGTGGAGCGCTTACTACAATGAGCATGGAGTTCCGGTGCAGGTTGGACAGGTAGCAAAAATTTATTATTTATTCAACTTACTATTTATTTGTATGTAGCAAAACTAACATTGTTTTCATTAAGGATGGAGCTCCCCCACGACATGCCACTCCGGAGTTCACTATGGCTGACCTTACCGGAGATTATGCCGGGGATGAGGGACCGAGCCTCCACATACCACGATATCCGGAGACCAGACAGCACGATGACGAGGCCAGTGGGAGTGGAGCACAGCATGCAGATGCCTATGCATCTGCTATATTTGGTACACCGCCTCCTCCACCTACGTATCCATCGACTTGGGAGCCATGGGAGGTGCCTACTATGCCGCCCATCCCCCCACTGGTGGAGGATCCATGGGCCGAGGCGGATACAGCCGCACAGGAGGAGGAGGAGGTTCACGTGAGGTGTGTACAGCCGCCCAGGGACCGTCATCCACCTCGTAGGTTGGATCTCTCTGGTCGTCGCCCTCGTCCTCGTTGTTAGATTTTTTTATGTTTTGTAGTTTGATGGGTTTCTACTTTTGTGTATTCGGTCTGGACTGTTTTGCATGAGTTGTGGACATTTATTTTACGTAGTTTGAATTTTTTTTTATGTGGACTTACGATTTAGATTACATATTTTCCACGGTTTACCACGTTATCCAAATCGACAATCAATACAACAGCCGTATAATCGACAATTATTATAAAAGAATCGACGGTTCTAACGTCAAACGACGCATCCACACTCAACCAAATTTTATTTAAATTACAATAAACAAAAAAACATTTTCATATAAAAATTACAATAGAAAAAATATATCTTACAAAAATAATATAAACTTATCAGAAATATATATCTTAATATATCTTCGTATATGTTGTAAATATATCTTAATAAAAAGATATCTACAAAAAATATATATATTTAATATAACTATAAAAAAATATATATATCTTAATGAAAAGATATTTACAAAAACAAATATATCTTAATATATCTTACTAAAAAAAAATATCCTAACATATCTATGAAAAAAAAAAATTATTACATAACCGCCTGATGGGGGGCGGTTAGGGGGGGGGGGGGGGGTTGGACCGCCCAAGTGTGGGGAGGTTAGGGGGAGTGGACCGCCTGAATTTTGGACGGTTAGGTTAGATTTGAAAATTAGTTCAAAGAGGGGTTATATTTGATATTTTTCTTTTGTTTTAGGTTATTAATAAAAATATCGGCTCTTTACATCACTGAATAACAAAACAACTTGATATTAATTTGCACATATCAAAGCTTATAATATTATTGGGCTGGGCTTGGGCTGCGGCTTGGGGTGGACTAGGCTGTATTAGTATTACATTGAAAATAACATTATATATCATTAGATCAATTGGGGCTGCGTCAACATGAAAATATATTTGGACACTAAATTTTATATATTTATAATTTCTTTATTAGACAGTATAAAATTACTACTTTGGAATGGTTCAGAATTTTTAGATCAAGTGAGTTTCTATCTAAAATATTAGTAAAAAGTTTCTAAAAAATGTAAAATTTAGTCTCGAAACACATTTTTATACAGAGATCATGTTCAACGGTTTCAATCGAATGTTTGGACTTTAAAAATGAAGATATCGGTCCATGGTACGGACTAATCTGCGCTATGCATAGTATCATAGCCTCGCTTGTATATTTTAATTTTGTCTTTTTGTAATACTATTGGTGTACTTATTTAACTGATAAAATTTGAATACTGAGTTTGAGTAGTTTTCAAACTTTTATATTCTGCAGCATACCCATTTCTAATTATTCAAATATGAATTATAAGCAATGTTGCTACATTCTGTTGGTGGATTTGTAATAATTCAGGCTTGAACTCATTCTGCATGCTACAATTCTGTTTCAGTGAGCTACGTACTGGTACATCAACTAGATGACAGTACTATTGGAATTTCAGTTGGCTCAAATTCTTGGCCATAAGAAGTTATGGACCTCATACAAGTATCAATAATTGCACACAAAGAATTACTAGACAGACACATTAATTGTAGACAGAAGAAAGCATCTTCAAAGTGAGCATATTGTTCAGATAATAAGTCACCTGATTGAAATGAGTCAAATGACATCCCCAACAGATAATAAAAGAGCAGAATTTGTAAAACATATATATTACATCATTGATAAAAACAATATATCTTAAATATATATGTTTAAGTAGAGTAAGGCTTACTCTACTTAAAAAAAATAGATTTTAAAACATATATATTACTCTACTTAAATCATTGATAAAAGAACACAATTTAAGTAGGGAATGAGAGTAGGTCCGATGCCCATCGGACCTACCTTGGTTCGATGGGTGTGATGACCATCCGATCTGCATCATGTGCTCTGCATCAAAATCCGTTCAAGACTGTATCAATTTCCGTGCGCATAGATCTTGATGCTAATCGTACGGTGATAGAGCTAATTGAACCTAATTCTAGGTCCGATGCCCATCGGACTTACTCCTATCTCTTTAAGTACAGTAAGGCTTAGATGCTATGGATAGCAGAATTTGTAAAAATATATCGTATAAACTTTCAATCTTCGATCTAAGTAGCTCAATGAATTGGTCATATAATGAACTTGTAGAATATCAATTTTTATAATTTTTGGAATTTTGTACTATTTTTTATGATTTATGAAAGATGGTAAAAAATAACTTAAAAATAAAAGAAAAATGTCAATATTTTAGACTATTTTTTGCTGTCTTTCATAAATCATAAAAAATAGTAATAAAATTCTAAAAATAGTAAAAATCAAGTTTATTATATAACTAATTTACTGAGTTACTTAGATCGAAGTTTGAAGTTTATATGATAGGTTTTTGAGGCCGTAACACGGAGACCTTATGTTATCTATAGCACCTAAGCCTCACTCATTTAAGTAAATGCAATACACATCTAGTATAAACAAAAATCAAGGTTCTAAATAGCGTTTATAGCGTCATAGCGGGAAGGCTAAAAAAAAAAGCTATAGCGAATAGCGTTGCTATAGCGGAAGCTATTCCAAATAGCATTTCTTTTTTTTTACATTCCGTATATTCAATATTTGTACTAAAATCAACATTATCTAAAGTCTCATAGAACCATAAATAACACCAAAGTAATTAAGAAATTATAATATTCATATTAAACCTGTACAAAGTCCAAATTGCGGTTCAAAATATCCATAGTAATATCATAAACTATTGATCTTTCCTATTAAAAATATCTTAAGCATCATGATTCATGACATAATATATTTTTTTTTCTATTCAAATTTTAATTTCGGTTTGGACTTTTTTTCTATTCAAATTTCAATTTTTATTCCCAATTTCAAATTGATTTATCTGTAGCAAGTAGCAACCAATTCAATTTCGGTTTGAGATTTTTTTATCTTTATTTAAAACCCATATAAATTGCTTAAAAGAAAAGCCCATATTTTATATCGCAAATAGCGGACCGCTATAGCGCTGTAGCGGCCGTAGCTCAAATAACGTATTTTGATGTCATAGCGTAGCGTTTGGGGTCCAAAAACGTTATAGCGCGCTATTTAGAACACTGAAAAAAATAGATCATAGAAGAAGAATCAGACAAGGCATCTAGCAATTTGCTTCATTTACCAATTTGACAAGAATCAGACAAGGCATCTAAAAACAAAACATTACAAATAGATAAAATACTATGATCTGGAAGACCGGGTAATTAAAAATTATGGAAGAATAAAGTCAAACATGAAATAGAATAATATTACCAGAATCTCAAATTAGGAGAAAGAATGAATTTGAATGAATTTTTTCATTAAAATTAAAAGAAACGTACTAAACATAAAAGTTGTCAAATTAAGGATGTCAGGATGAAAATACCTTGAACTGTCGACTATCATCTCTTTTCTCTTTCTCACCGACTTCAACTTCAACTTCTTATGGGTTGCTGCGTCTTCGTTGCTTGAACCATTGTAATTCTCATTACTATTTTCAGTTATGAAATTATGGTTGGAATTGATAATCAATGAAGAGAATGGATAGATGTTTGAATCTTCCTCCATGGTATGCACCTTTTGTGAGAGGAAGAAGATAGAAAATGGTGTTAGTTAGAGAAAACAACAATACGCAACAAGGAGAGAGGGAGGGCAAGAACATAGATAAAATGAAACTGGTAGCATGGAAATATACCATTTTTCATAAGTTCGGCCGGAGACGATCAATCACACTTCTATGATGTCCTCTTGGCGATTCAGTGGGATTAGCAAAAATATATTTATCCAATATTCCAATTGCTATTTGCTCTCTAGTAAAAATCTCGCTTGATGATTCAGCGGGATTACCTTACTTGCTATACTGATTGCTTATACAGTAATTTCTTTCGAGTCTGACCCCGCATCAGAAACCCGCTGATTCAGTGCATTACCACAGTAATTTCTTTAATAATTTGAATACTGATTGCTATACAGTAATCTCTTGGTGATTCAGTGCATTACCACAGTAATTTCTTTCGAGTCCGACCCCGCATCAGGTAATTTCTTTCGAACGCATAGTGCATGGTACTTGAAATTCGATCATACGATCGAGTTATTATCAGAATATATTATTGAGAAATTTAGATAATCTACTTACTATCATGCTTGTTCTCGTTGTTAATTTTGATGGAATTGGCTAGGGACTTTAATTTATTTTGGACAATACTGCTCTCGGGACTTATACCTAAACTGGCAAAAGTTTGATTCAATAATTTTTCATTACTATGTGGATAGCCATAAAATCAAAGACGGAATCAAACTTTTGAACTATGGAGATAAAAAATATATAAAGGTCAATCTTATAAAATTTTTGTATAGAGAATATGGATCAATTTTACTATAACATGACTTTTTACTCTAAATTATATATAAAATTATGCATAAATACAAAAAAAAAAAAAATTAAAAATGGAAATCTTACCTCCGCCTCTGCATAAAACCACGAGATGTAACAAACAAATCGATATTCGTTTTTTTTTTTTGGTAGAATACCAAGTTCTTGCGTTATGAATTTCAGTGTTACTTTATTTCAGAGCGTCTGACATTTCTATTGGGGACGCTCAAATTTAAATGTTAAAGATTATCATAACGGTCATGATGAGTACGGGCCATGATGAGATTTACCAAAACGCTCATGATGAGAACGGGCCACACTAGCTAGATATAGTAATTAGTGTGCAACAAAATAAATCAACAATTAGGACCGACGAAATTCCACAAGTGATACAACAATTTTTGTCAAAACTTCCTCATACTTATGGGCAAGTTTGAATCGAGGCCTAAATTTCATTCAATACTTAAGTTTGATTTGTGCATGCAGTACTTCCTATCATTAGAAACCATATTTGAATTTTATATATATTCATTATTTTCTTTCCCTTGTTGAATGCGTGCGTAAAGACCATCGGATCAAAATAAACGACCAAATTATAACATCTTTAATTTTAGTGTGGAAGGTTATTGTATGTATAAATAACACCTTCCTTCATCAATTAAATCTACAATGGCTGCATGGGCCAATCTCCCATCCAACTTGCTGAACTCTATCTCTGACCGCCTCGACATCCTCAGCTGTATTCGCCTCTGCCGTTTGCACCACATTTGAGTCCACTTTTCGCCCTTGCCTTCCTGCCCTCCCTCCCTTCCGGCTCGACCAACCCATACCCTTGCTCCTCGTCTTTGTTGGTGCCTCAAAATACAAACCCAACCACACTGATTTCACCTTCTACAATATTACCACAACCACCTCGTATTGCATTGATCCAGCCCCATCCCTTTCTCCTCCCTCAATTGCCCCCGTTGGCTTGGCTCCAACTCTGGCTGGCTCGTATTTATCTACCTAAAGTTTCAACTCCACCTAATCTCACCCCACTGGGGCTCAGGTCCTTCTCCCCTTTGTCAAACTCCCCCATGGATACCAAGGAAATCTAACCAATTATTGGAACGATTATAAAAAAAACCTTGGAAAGGTACTCTCATGAGAAAGTAATTATCTGTCGTGTCCCTGATCACAGTTCAGGTAGCGATACCGAGCTTTTTCTATTGTGTTTGTTCTGGCCGCATGGTTTAGCAGTTTTGAAGGTTGGAGATGGGAATTGGACCTGGTTAGACCTCGAAGGGCTGTACAAGGATGCAATTTTTTTATCAAGGGAAGATCTATGCCATGGCAAAATGACACTCTCTATTGTTGGGAACGAAAGGGTTCTTCTTTCAAAGCAGAGAAGGTTTTAGTGGAAATGAAATGATTTGCAAAACTAGTTTATTAATTAATAAGTTGGGCTTATATAGACTTCTCTCTATTCTCTATTTTCCAATATAACCCTAACTAAGATACAATTCTCAACACTCCCTCTCAAGATGGGCAAAAGATATCCGCTAAGCCCATCTTGTCACACAACCTAGATAGATCTAATGAACTAAGTCCCTTGGTGAGACAATCAGCTACTTGCTCCGAGTAGCTACATGACCTAGCTCTAATAGTCCACTATTCAGCTTTTTCTTGATGAAAAACCTATCAATCTCCACATACTTGATTCTGTCATGCTGTACGGGATTGTTTGCAATGCTAATTGTGGACTTGCTGTCGCAACACAACTTCATTTGAGCCCCTTGATCCACCTTGAGCTCTATCAACAGAGCTCTCAACCACAACATCTCGGCAACTCCTAATGCCATGGCTCTGTACTCTGCTTCTGCTGTGGACCTTGCAATCACTGGTTGCTTCTTGCTCTTCCATGAGACCAAATTGCCCCCTACGAATATGCAATATCCTAATGTGGATTTTCTGTCATCAGCACAACTTGCCCAGTCAGAATCACAATAGCCCTCAATGCCTAAATGCCCATTCTTTCTGAAGATCAACCCCCTTTTTTGGTGCACTCTTCAGGTTCCTCAGAATATGGTACACGGCATCCATGTGACCCTTCCGAGGGTCATGCATATAGCGGCTCACTACACTCACTGTAAATGATATGTCGGGACAAATGTGGCTCAGATAGATCAGACAGCTTACCAACCTCTGATACCTCTCACGATCAACTGGTTCTCCTTCCTCTACACTCAACTTGGACTTGTGAATGATGGGCGTAACTACAGGCTTGCACCTCAGCATGCCTGTCTCTATGAGTAAGTCTAGCACATACTTCCTATGAGATAGAACAATCCCCTCTGCTCCACGAGCCACCTTAATCCCAAGGAAGTATCTAAGCTGCCCCAAGTCCTTTACCTAAAATTCTTTGCCCAATTTCGCTTTCAGCTGAGCAATCTCCCTCTCATCATCACCAGTGATCACTACTACAAAAAAAGAGATTGCACACGAACATAAACGGAGGAGCTACACGAATTTCCTACCGTGTTTAAATCGAGGGTGTATGAATAGGTCAATAATTACACACGGATATTTACCCGTTGCGATTATAACGATTTCTACACGGATTACTTTATACACAACCGTGTACAAAGACCTGCATGTGTCGCTCTCCATGTTACCGAGCTACACAGATATTACCTAAACAACCGTGTATGATTCTTTTTATACACGGACTTTTAACTAAACATCTGTGTATCTTGCCTCTTTCTACACGGACATTTAACTAAATATCCGTGTAGCTCTCCTCTTTCTACACGGACATTTAACTAAACATCCTTGTAGCTCTCCTCTTTCTACACGGACTTTTAAGTAAACATCCGTGTAGCTCTCCTCTTTCTACACGGATTTTTAACTAAATATCCGTATAGGTTTCTGAACTATCATACACGGACTTTAGTTAAATATCCGTGTAGAATTTTGGCTAGCCTCCTATTTTGCTAGCCAGTATTTAAATTTTTCAGATAGCAATTTAAAATTCATGTACATGAAATTATACAAAATTATACAAATCCATATTTAGTATTACAAAATTATACAAATCCATATTTATCATTACAAAATTATACAAATCCATATTTATCATTACAAAATTCTAATATTAACATATATAACAAAAAAAAGTATAAAAGCATCAACATATATATACATATTGCCTTTTATACATATACAATCCCATGTGATCCACATATAACATATACTCCTCAAGATCCAATACAATGTTTGTAGATCAAGTTACGTCCTCACCACTTAGTTACGTCCTCACTCCTCATGTTGCCAAAACGTTGAGCTATGATCTAGTTTGGACCAAAATTTTATACAAACTAGTTGTATTAGATCCAACATATAAAAAAGGAGAGTGTGCATGTGATCCATGACACGATGCCTCTTGGTTAAAGATCTCCAACATTTCAACTCTAATAAAATACATTGATCAACATATATGTGCATGCATGCATAGTAGAGAATAATTCTCCTTTAAATTCAAAAAAATTTCAAATTTCAAATTTTTCCAAATTTCAAATTTTTTTTCAAACGTGGCCGCCCCCACGCTTCGGCTCCCCACTCAGTCGACTTCCCCCCGCTTTTGCGTGGCTGCCCCCCCGCTTCTGCTTCCTCTCAGCCGAACTTTCAGCCGTTTTTGCATTATCTTAAGAAATCAAGCATGCATGAATTACACATGACCTAAATAGGCAATAATAAGTAACATAAAATTAGAGGAAGAAAAAAAAATATATATATATATAGGGAGCAGCTAAGTTGCTGCCGGCAGCATTTCGGCGAGGTGCTTACGGGGGCATATCTTGCAATTTGATGTTCAAACAACAAATTCAAACCGTTAGATGTTCAATCTATATTAAAATCTACTTGGAGACCAAATTTTACATTTTTTGGAATTTTTTTACTATTTTTTAAGCTGGTTTGAAAACCGCTGTTTTTATTAAATTTTTGAAGCATTGAAAACAGCAGTTTTCAAACCAGCTTAAAAATAGTAAAAAAATTCCAAAAAATGTAAAATTTGGTCTCCAAGTAGATTTTAATATAGATTGAACATCTAATGGTTTGAATTTGTTGTTTGAACATCAAATTGCAAGATATGCCCCCGTAAGCACCTCGGCCGAAATGCTTCTGGAAGCAAATTAGCCATACTCTATATATATATATATATATATGAGTAGAACTAGGGTGCTCCTAAGCTCACCAAGCTCTTCGTGAGCGCGACTCTAAAACCTATCGAATTGATTTCAAACGACATTTCCAAACCGTTAGATGTTCAATCTATATTAAAATGTGCTTGGAGACCAAATTTTACATTTTTTTTGAATTTTTTTACTATTTATTAAGATGGTTTGAAAATCGCTGTTTTTATTAAAATTCTGCACCATTGGAAAACAGCGATTTTCAAACCATCTTAATAAATAGTAAAAAAAATTCAAAAAATGTAAATTTGATCTCCAAGCACATTTTAATATAGATTGAACATCTAACGGTTTGGAAATATCGTTTGAAGTCAATTCGATAGGTTTTCGAGTCGCGCTCACGGAAGGGCTTGGTGAGCTTAGGAGCACCCTAGTTATACTCTATATATATATAGGGATGGGCTATGGTGAGCTATGGAGTAAAACAAGTTTTTACTCCACGCCTCATTATTTCCATTTTGAAAATCCAAACAACCGATCCGAACCATTCAACATGATCTCCATATTGAAATGTGCTTGGAGACCAAATTTTACATTTTTTGAAATTTGTTACTATTTATTAAGCCACTTTGAAAATCGATGATCCATTGGTCCAGAATTTTTTACTGTTTTGCTACTGTTCACCCGGATCAGTGATTTTCAAAGTGGCTTAATAAATAGTAAAAAAATTCAAAAAAAATGTAAAATTTGGTCTCCAAGCACATTTCAATATGGAGAAAAACTTGAACGGTTCGGATCGGTTGTTTGGATTTTCAAGATGAAAATATGGCGTGGAGTACAAACTCGTTTTACTCCATAGCTCACCATAGCCTATCCCTATATATATATACTAACCTTAGAAAGATAAAGAAGAGAAAATAAAAACTTCAAAGATCTCTGATCCCAGTTGCTAGCCTTTGCAGAAATCAGATCAACATTTAATACAGAGAGAGCGAGAGAGAGACAGTATAAAAGACTTGATCAAAACGGCGCTGGAAAGAGAAGACCTTTTATACGAATTAAAACCCTACACAGCCTTTTATACACGGATTTATACTTATTAATCCTAGCTCTCCAAATAATCATACACTGCTATTTATAATAAAATATGTGTACATTTCTACCATTTCTACATGGATATATTATCAAAAATCCGTGTATATATTCCTACACGGATATTTAACAAAAATCCGTGTAGCTCTCTCAATTTTTTCCACACGGTCTTCTTTCCACACGGATTTTTGATCCCTAATAAACTGTGTAGCTCTCTCAAACAATTCTACACTGATTCTTAACTAAATGTCCGTGTATAATTCCTGCAGATTTTTTAGGCTTTCAAAAAATCATATTTGGTACACGATTTTTATATAAAATTAGAAAAACCATGTACAATGTGCAGTGTAGAATTACCATTTTTGTAGTAGTGGATAATCATATCATCTACATACACAGCTAGCATGTTAACATGACCACCCTGTCGTCGGAAGAACACTGTGTGGTCGGCATTGATCTACTGATAGCCCAAGCATACTATAGCTTTCCTGAACCTGTCAAACCAAACTCTAGGAGACTATTTCAACCCATAGAATGACTTCCTCAGTCTACATACCTTGCCCGCTGTCTGGTTCATACCAAAGCCTAAGGGGATCTTCATATACACCTTCTCTAGCAGATCCCGTGAAGAAATGCATTTTTCATATCTAACTGATGTAGCTTCCAACCCTCATTCACTGCAAGGGAGACAAGTGTCCTGACTGTGCTCATCTTCGCCACAGGTGCAAATATCTCATCATAGTTGATGCCAAACGTCTGACTATACCCCTTTGCCACCAATCGTGCCTTGTAACCTTCCCTTCTGGGGTCTGCTTCACTGTGAACACCCATTTGCACCCAATTGCCTTCTTACCTGGTGGTAGTGACACAATCTCCCAAGTTCTGTTCTTATCAAAAGCCCCAAGTTCTTCTTGCATATCTGCTTTCCACTTTGGATCTTCCTTAGCAACCTGCCAACACTTGGGTAAAGCAACAGAGTCCAAAGATACAATGAATGCTCCATGTGCAGAAAATATGTTAGAGTATAAGACAAACTGAGCGATGTCATGTGGGAAACCAAAACGATCAGGGGAAACTCCCGCATTGCTGCGAGAGGTCCTCCTTACTGTCATGGGAGTGGGACGAGAAGAGAGGAATCATATCACCTGTGTATTCTGAGTCTGAGGGTGGTGTAGGTGTCTCAGAAGTCGGAGTAGATCGGGACAAGGGACTAGATGACACAAGTGGTACTGCAGACACTGGCACTGGTACCTCATTCTGCCTCCTTCTCTTTGAATACACTCTCAACTCCCCCTGAGCTTGAGTCCCACCACATATGTACTCCTCATCCTCCTCTTCTTCTTCACTCTCCCTGCTCCTCCTCAACCGATCCTCCCCTCTCAACAGGACAAGGAATCGATAAAGGGATTGATCCCACATTCACCAACCCCTCACCATTCTCCCCCTCTCGCCTTATACCTCCAGTATCAGGCAAGTCACCAAAGGGTGCAGTCACCTCCAGTGTGTAATATGGCTGAAATTCTCGAAAATGCACATCTATGCTCACAAACAGCCTCTTTTCTACCGGGCTCCAACAAACATACCCCTTCTGAGTAGCAGAATGTCCCATAAAGACACACTTCACAGCTATGGGATCAAGCTTCCCTATGGATGGTCTGTTGTCCTTCACAAAACACACACAACCAAACACCTTTAATGGAAGAATCCCACCATTATCTCCCTTTAGCATTTCACACGGAGACTTCCACTCCAACATTCTTGAGGGCATCATGTTGATCAATTGACACAACAACAAAGTAGGCACTTTTCGCGACGGGACTTCGTCGCGAAAAGTACCGTCGCAAATAGAAAAAGCACGTTTATGACGGTAATCCGTCGTGAAAAGTCACTTTTTATCCTCGCGAAAAGTGCCCGTCTTTTGTAGTGTGAGCGGCTGTCAAAACCGCTTGCCCCCATAACTGCTTTGGGACATTCATTGAGATCATCATGCTTCTAGCTACCTCTAGAAGGTGTCTGTTCTTCCTTTCTGTTACCCCATTTTGAGCCGTTGTGTATGGACATGTAGTCTGATGCTGTATTCTTTGAGCTGACAAGTATTCCCCAAATGCTCGGTTGGTATACTCCGTCCCATTACAAAGTCGTTTGCTTTTATTTCTTGTTAATTTCTTGATTATTTCTTGATAGGAGATTATGGATAATAATAGTACGATGATATTTAATTGCTGAGTTGGGGTTTATTATGATTTTGTTTATTATGATATTTAATTAATATGCATCGTTCAAACGCTCTACGGTCCAAAACATGTCCAATGCGTCATGTGGGGCTAATCTAAAGATATGCGACGGCTATACTCGTCCGGTGTTATCTTAAAAAAAACTCATGAAAATTAACAACATGAAATTCTGTCTATCCATCTCAAATACCTTCTGGAGAAGGTTTTTGGCACACATGAATATCCCAATGCCGAATCCGAAGAAGAAGCAATGGGATACATTATTGGCGGCAGGGGCGCCTTGGGCGATATGGCAGGAGAGAAACAACAGAACTTTTGCTCAAAGGTCAAAAATGGTGGAAACCTTAATTTATGAAACGACTCTTGATACACACTGCTAGATCGAGGAGACTTGCATAGGCGCACAACGAGTCAGACGATAAACTATGCGGGTTTATTTGTCTTGATGCTTAGTGCTTTAGATAATACATGAGATGTTTGTAATAATTTTTTTCCAAAAACCAGGCTTCTGGTAATGTAAATACTCCCTTTTTTTATAATTAAGGAATCTGCTGGTGACTAAGTCACCCGCCTAAAAAAAAAAAAAAAATTCTGTCTATCCAATCTAAAACTATATATCTCCCATAATAAAATAATAATAAGTTCTCCACACGCATTGAATTTCAAACAACGTGTGTTTATATGGAATTTCAATTATTCTTTGGATCTCCATTTCGTTTTTTCTTTTCTTTTTTCTTTTTGTAGGGGAGAAGACGGGGTCGATGATTTGATTTGATTTAATTTGGACCAGATTAAAACGAATTTAATTCATCTGATCTATATGTTATTTACTAAATCACATCCAAAAATCTTAACAAAAGAAAAAGAAGTCCAATTTAGCTAGGGGTGTCAACGGGTACGGTAAGAGTCGGATGGAAGCATTTTCATACCCGTATCCGTTACAAATTGTCCTTACCCGCTACGAATTACCTTACTCATACCTACCATTACCCGTTATGGTTGTTGGATTACGAAATGGTAACAAGTAAATAACGGGTAATGCTATTATAATAAAAAAATTTATTATTTACTAAATAATAAATTAAAATACATTCATTTCACAAATATATATACATTATGTTGCACGGATACGGGTACAGGTATCGTATCTGATACGATACAGATATGGCGATACGGTAATTTTCAAAAATTACGGATACGATACGTCTATTATATATAATCTTTTTTTATTATTTTAATTATATTATTAATTCAACACATGTATTATATGAATTAAATATTGCAAAACAATACTATAGAGAAATATATATTAAATATAATAAGTACTCTATTGTAACAACAAAATTAAAGTGGTATAGTGGTAGAAGGCTATAGTTGTTATTCCTCAACTCCCAAGTTCGATTCACAGCAACAGCTAAAAAAAAATTCTTTGGAGCAGTCCACGATGGTCCAGGTGTACCCGGCGTATCCAGGTGATCAGTCAAAGCGTATCGATGACCGTATCAACTAAATAAGGATATGCCACGTAAGCTGATACGCTAGCTGGCGTATCAGATACGTATTGGTGCCGTATCGGGTGCGTATCGGTATCCGATACGGGTACGAAGCCCAATTTGATGTATCGGAGTAACATAGTATATACATGTTTAAAAAGTCTAAACTTTATTGAGATTTGCTGAAATTTATTTGCATGTTTTAATAGTTAATTAAGCGTAACACAACTATCAAGAATAATTGAAGAATTAATATTCATTGTCATTAATATATATAATATATATAATTTTTTTTACAATTACCCGATTGGGTAACGGATACGGAATAGGCTTTACCCGTACCCGTACCTGATAAGTTTATGAAAAAAAACTTACCCGTACCCATTTTATCGGACATGGTACGGGTCGGTTAAACTGATAAAAAGATGCCATTGACACCCCTAAATTTAGCCTTGTAGAAAGTTAGCACGAAATTTTCACCCAGAAATATTCAAGACTAATTTTGTAACAATCTAGGAGTTTAATGATGCTTAGAATAAATTAGGAAATTAGATGAGAGACATTAAAAATATAATTAGTTGGGATGTTTATAAAAGTTAAAAGAGATGGCTATATAAATTCATCACATACTGTAATTGGGATATATATGAAAAAAATGAATGAAAGTTATCAAATTACCTCTTCCATTCATCAAATACTAGCCAGTCAGTGGGGTCATCAAACAAAAGAAAGAAAAATCAAATATGTGTGCATATGAGACATGAGTACAAATATTCTCTACATATAGCACATTTAATTGCTATGATGGTACTATTACGCCATTATTGTGCACATCAAGCCTGACATGCTCTTCTTCAATTTGAGATACTTGAACTATTTCATCCTCTTTTAAACTGGGAGCAACCTTTTTTTGCTCTTTCTTTTTCCTACTCGCTGTTGCACGGTTTCGAATCACAAAAATGGCCAAAATAATCAATGGGGCTCCAAAGCTAAAGACCATAAGGCTCCAAAACACATCAAGTCCAAAGCTCTGCCGCTCTACTCTGTTTGTTGTGGTCCCAAAATTAGACAAGGAAACATTAAACCATTTGCTCTCAAGTTGCTTGATGGTGCCATCTTCTGCTAATGTCACTATTTCATTCGAAAGATCAGCTGTCATCGGATCGCCTTTCTGGAAGGCCTAATAAATAATAGTATGTAAGAAAATTAGGATATCTCCTGACATGGATGCTGCATTAATTGATGCATTATTTACACTGCTGCATCGAAGCATCCCAGCACTCGATGCTGATTTGATCCAATTATTTTAGTACTGATTCAATCGATGTACGTTGCAAGACAATAAACAAATTAAAAACTGATTAAAAAAAAAAAGAACATATGTACTTACGAAAGCGAAACCCCCGAGCATCTGTGTTTCTCCATAGACAGCATAGTCATTGTGCTTTGATAAAAAAACTCGAACATAGGGCAACTCAGTGTATACAGCTGTTATAGTTTTTTTCTGAAATGCAAGCACGTAATCCTCTTCGCTATTAAACCGCACAGTGTTTTCAGGTTTGTAATTGAGCACCTTTTCGAGATAACAGATGACAAATGAAGCTCCATCATACCCAGCTATTGATTTATCTACGACTGGCTTAAGCTTCTCCGTCACAAGAATTGAGCTCAAATTTGCGGTAAAGCAATTGCTCACAATTAAGACAAACAACAGCCATGAAATGATCACAGTTTTCGTATAGAAATTGCCGACCTCTGCATTAGAAGTAAACATATTTATATATAAATAAACAAACAACTATGATTTATTCTTTATATCAGCTTGTAGCAGTTTGAAACTCCTTATGTAAACTTGTTGGATATATATATGCAATGCGGAGAAGGCTTTAGTCTAGTGAAACAAATTAATTAATGGTAACTAATTAACAAAACTAACTTATATATATATATATATATATATATATATATATATATATATATATATATGAGTGAGGCTATGGTGCTATGCATAGCACGGATGACTAGTGTACTACGGCTCAATATGATACTTTTTAAAATTCTAACAGTCGATCCGAACCGTTCAATGTAATAACCATATGAATATGTACTTCCAAACTAAATTTTATATTTTTTTCGAATTTTTTTACTATTTTTTTAGATAGGTAGAATTTTGATGGTCCAGAATTTTCAGAAAACACTGATTTTCCTACCTATCTAAAAAAATAGTAAAAAAATTCGAAAAAATATAAAATTTAGTTTGCAAGTACATATTCACATGGATATCACATTGAACGGTTCGGATCGACCGTTAGGATTTTAAAAAGTACCATATTGAGCCGTAGTACACTAGCCATTGGTGCTATGCATAGCACCATAGCCTCACTCTATATATATATATAGATATAGAGAGTAGAACTAGGGTGCTCCTAAGCTCACCAAGCCCTTCGTGAGCGCGACTCTAAAACCTATCGAATTGACTTCAAACGATATTTTCAAACCGTTAGATGTTCAATCTATATTAAAATGTGCTTGGAGACCAAATTTTACATTTTTTGGAATTTTTTTACTATTTATTAAGATGGTTTGAAAATCGCTGTTTTTATTAAAATTCTGCACCATTGGAAAACAGCGATTTTCAAACCATCTTAATAAATAGTAAAAAAATTCCAAAAAATGTAAAATTTGGTCTCCAAGCACATTTTAATATAGATTGAACATCTAACGGTTTGAAAATATCATTTGAAGTCAATTCGATAGGTTTTAGAGTCGCGCTCACGAAAGGGCTTGGTGAGCTTAGGAGCACCCTAGTTCTACTCTAGATATAGATATAGACACACACACACACACACTGCCACAAGCAAAACCTATATAATCCTATATATCTCCAGAATATAATAAAAACAGGAAGCAAATTTAGGTGGATTATATAGCACTCACTGTCACCGTAGCTCTGGAAGATAGTATTGCCTATTATCCAAAATGTCGCTCCGAGCTGCCTGTACCATGGGCCGTGGAAATCTTCATCCGCCTTCTTGTGATTCCTCTCCAGGTACCAAACAGCACCAAAGTTGTAGAACAACAAGGTGAAGATGGTAACCCAGAGTAATGGGGTGAACGGTTTCGTAAGCATCCAGCCGACATTGTCGCGCTTCATGGGAATAATCATGGCAAGGCCCGAGGATACAAACGGCTGCGTGAATGATACCTTCTCAGATCTAAAGCTTGTTGTTGTTATGTCACCCACGGCAATATCAATATTCTGTGTGAATATAAACAACTTTTTTTCTCAAATCTTGTGTATTTGTTACACTTAATGAAGTACGATGAAAACATGGTATTACTTCTACCAAGATGAATAGTGTAAAAACAATCAAGCAGGATAATTATATGATAAATTTAAGAAAATAAGTGGCGTGACATACCTTCAAGTATACTTGGTTGACAAGATCATCATAACTAAAATTGTTTCCAATCTTAAAAGGAACAAACTCAAACTGGATGAGGGGGTTCAAACGATTTACAGCTGCAGTGAACACATCGATGCAAAATCCGCTGACCAATTTCAAATTTCCCGTTCTATTATCATATTCCACATGCATAAATCCATCCCATGTTGGATTTTTTGGTACTCCTATTTTCAGTTTCTTCAAACCCCCGGGGCACATTTGTGCTCCTCCGGGCCAAAAAACTACATTCAGCTGTTGTAATAATGTAGATCTATGTGAATTCAACTGGGACTCGTCGTTATAAAATCCGAACCTGTCTAACCAAAGTCCTATTTCTTTATAACTCTTGCCGACTACATTAATTACTCGGAAAGCCGAATAACCACCAGCCTCTTCTACATTCCCGATAATTGGCCAAACATTTCCACTTAACCCCGTGAAATTGATTGAGAGCAAGTTATCCACCAAAGATTTGTTATTTACCTTGGCTTTGTTTGCAGCTAAAGTAATTGCTTGTATTGTATCATATGCTCGTGCAGCATATACTCCGGGGTTGAAGACCGTCTCGCCAGTCTTCTCATACTCATCTTTAAAAGCTTTCTGGAAATCAGAATAGAATGTGACGTACTCGCTCGTGGATTGCTTAATGTACGGTTCAACAGCTATTACACCTTGCATGTGGTTCAAGATAAATGAAGAATTGAGGGTTGAATCAAGGAGAGTTGCTACATCAGGGCCGCATATCCACAAGGAGCCTTGCTCCATCATCCCCAATTCTGTTGCCTCCTGAAACAGAGTTACCGTGAGATTCTCAGAACTTCTAAGGACGATGTAAACGGTTGAAAGATGTTTGCTCATTCGGTTCAGTTCCGCTCGAACAATGCTTTTCAGATTTGAAATGGAGGCCATGGGTGGGAACACTGCAGAGTAGTCGAGCTGGATCCCGACTTTCTGCAGTGCAAGTGCAAGTAGTAGTGAGGTGCCTGATACAGTTCCACAATCATCATCTTCATACACTATTATTACTCGTCGCCATTTATAGGATGCAACAAAGCTGGCCAAACATTTAACCAGAGCGTCGTCTGAATTTGACATCTGAACCAACAAAGGCGTCGTAAAAACAGTAGACGGTGTTAGCGAGACGGTGGGGATGTTTGTTCCTTTGCTGATGCCTGAGATTGTGAGTACTTGTGGCCATGTTGTTGTTGAAACCATCACTTCTGTTCCCTGTTGAATTAAAAATTGGGCTGCAATGCAACAAAACCGGGAGCTCACAGTTAATTAATGAATTAGTTTCGCAGAATATAATGATGATGATAATAATGATAATAATAATGATAATAATGATAATGATAATAATGGTAATAATGATAATAATGATAATAATAATGATGATGATGATAATAAAAAAATAATAATAATAATAAAAAAATAATAATAATAATAATAAACAAAAGCTCATAAATCATAACACTTTGTAATCCAAAGAGCAGTATCCAGAAATTAATTGATATGATATGACAAAATAAACAAAATCATCTTTTAAGTAGAACCTTAAGAAAACTACTTTAAGAAAACTTAAGATTTCACAACTACTTTACCATCATAACTCGCTTGTAGAGTGTCGGTGCTTTCTAGTTCGGAAATGATAAGGAGAACAGGCTGAGACGAAGTGTTGAATCTTCTCGCTGCAACCTCGATTGCAATCTTTTGCTCCCTCCCGATCCTGGAGTTGGTATCCAAGAGCGCTCCAATCGAAAGAGCAAACACTGTACTTCTAACAACCAAAGCTACCAAAAGCAAGGGGAGGAGGAGAAATGGGCACTTTCTTGGTCCCATTTTGCAGAGATTAAACTTACAACGCAGTGATTAATTAGTGAATTTGTGTAAGATCAACAAGGAGACTTCGTAGCTACTTCTTTATTTATAAGAGGTAATTAGAGTGTGTTGACTACAAACCACAATTTTCTGGGATTTGTGGTCCTTATTGAAGATAATTTAAATATATTGAGTTACATACTTTCTTGCTGTGGTAATTAACAAAACAAAACTATTGACTTAATTGGAGGAGCAAGGGCTAGCATAATTTCTCAGAAAATTACAGCTAAAAGTCGGTCAAATTATTACGAGGCTTGATGGGCCGGTGTAAATGACATTTTCTTATTAATTAAAAAACCCTGTTGGCGGCACTTCGCCGCCAACCCTCAAAAAAAAAAAAGTCGGTCAAATTAAGAAATGGACTCTTGATTTGGAGGCATCTATAATTAATATCATATAGGGACTTCTTAATTAGGGACTCTTGATGTGGTCCATGTGGAGGCATCTATAAAACTTTCTAGTGTATCCATATAAACTTTTAAAATAGCCAATATCCCCATGAAAACATTATAATACCCTATACCCCCTTTTATTCATTGAACATTTTATTTAGTTATTTTAAAAATTGAATTGACAAATATACTCTCATCTCTCCCAAATAACATGTGCCATTCTAATAACCTCAAAGTTCTGTTAGTCCCAGGTCTCATATTGTGAGCCAACCCGGCCGTGCTTTGTTGTTCATCCTTATATCATTTACTTGCTCTATTTGATAGAAATTTTCATCACATACTTTTGTTTTGACTGACTGGCATTTTTATTGAATGGCAAAATAGCTTTGGGGAATGGCAACATTATTGGACATTGAGACTTAAATCTTATGATTAAAGTGAAAAGGACTTGGACGCTTCTTTTTATGAAGTTCACTGGAAATCATCAGAATATGTGAAAACCCAATCTTGAATATCTGGTCACGGTGGCTGGCCCAAGAGAAAAATGAAAACAAATGAAGGTTAATATGGCACTGGGTCTTGAATATTCAGTCACGGTGGTGGCTGTATCCATGCCAGTAGGTTTACTTTGTTTTTTCAGTTGGTTGGCTGTATGTGATTTGATTTATGATGGTTTTTGGAACTGATGTGTTGTTTTAATCTGATAGTTAAGTAGGTTTTGTATTAGGTTTTTGAGATGGATAATGTAATATTTGGTGAATTGTTTTGACAGGACTGGTACCAATGCCTGGTAACACTTGTATGGTTTTGTTTATATGAAATCGGTGGAGTAGTCCACTTTTATCAAAAATAAATTAGCTCATTGTTTATGAAGTCTTTTAAACCAGCCGGTTGTACCAAAATTCATTAATTGTAGGGTTAGTATCATAGAAGGAAAAATCGGAATCGGAATCGGGATCGGCCCCGTCCGATCCCGATCCGGATCGGAAAAATCGGTCGGGATCGGCCGAATCGGATCGGAAAATCGGACTTTTTTGCCAGAAGCTTGTTTTATACTAAAAAAATAGAAAAAAATTGATAAAAAAATTTAGAAAAATTATTACAATCAAATAATCTACTAATATAATATAATACAAGCATTACAACTAAAAACATACTCTTTCACTCCCAAAAACTATTTCTAGTCTGATTTTATTTGTATTATATTAAGAGAATATACAATCCGTGACTTTTATTTGTATTATATCAAGAGAATATACTATTTCTAGTCAATCCGTGACTTTTATTTGATATAAGTGATATAATTGATATATATATAAATGAGATGTAATATAAATAAAAAAAGCTTGAGTGGTTTGGTGGTAACTTGCTTAGCCTCTAAGCTAGAGGGCGAGAGATCGAATCCCCACGGCTGCAAAAACATTTTCTGCTGCTTTATATTTGTGTTTCGGCCGATAGTTGACTGTAATTGTCCGGAACGGGCCGAAATCTGGCTGAAACGGCTGAAATTGGCCGAAATCTGCACTATCTGTGTAAATCGGCCTGGAATCTGATCGGCACCGTCCGATCCTGCTCCGGAACGGCCGATTCCGCTCCGGAACGGCCGATTTTGCCTTCTATGGTTAGTATGTGTAAAAAATAATAATAATGAAGATGAAATCCAAGATACGATAATCAAGGAAACGATATCTTTTAAACAAATATTTTGCTTAATCTTCAAATCCAACAATTTCAGGAGGATTAGAATCTGATGGCCTGTTTAGGAGTGGCAAGTGCTGAAACCAAATTTAGTGTCAAGCCAAGCACAGGCTATATTTGGGAGAGATGAGGTTATATTTGTCAATTTAATTTTTAAAATTATTAAATAAAAGGGAAAAATATTAAGTTTCTATGACGATATAGAGTATTATATATGATGTTTTCATGAGATATTGGCTATTTTGAAAGTTCATATAGGTACACGTGCTAGAAATTTCCCTAATATATATCGTGTATATATATAGGGACTTCAGACTTGTCTTGGATTTAATTAATTATGTGTCTTCTTTCTTTCAGACTGACAACCAACTTGTAGGAATATAAATAAATTAAGGGAAAAGAATGGGGTTGGACTTACACAGGATTCACATACCCTATTTTTAAGGAATGAAGGTGGATGGATGTCTTAGATATAATGAGTCATGAGTGGAATTAAAACTATATATTAAATCTTTTATGTAATTGGATGTAAGGCCTACGCGCGGGCGTATTTCTGCAAAATAATAAAAAAAATGTCCTTTAACCGTTTAACGTGTTGACCAAACTTCAATGTATCAGACGTAGATATTAATTTATTTTCCTAAGAAAAAATATAAAATTATTTGAGGGCTTAAAAAAATTATCATAGAGTAGACTTGGACTTAATCAAACTCGATTATTTTCAATTAGTAGTACATTTTTTATGTAATAATATTTTCTTTTGCTGCATAGAGTAGACTTGGACTTGGACTTGCACAACAAGAATTCCGGGCTTCAGCGAGGCTAATGATATGCATCTTTCACGAAAGTTGAATTAGCCTCATGGATAAATTATTACCGAGACTAATTTAATTGGGTCGGCAATAAAGGGATGACACGCTCGGGGATAAAGAGATATCTGCGAGGCTAATAAATTAGCTGGCAGTTAAGTTATGCACATTAAATAATTGGACTTGGACTTGGACTTGATTAAATAAGTTATCTGGGAGCCTAATAATTGGACTTGGACTTGACTAAAAATTATCATAGAGTAGACTTGGACTTGGACTTAACCCAAAGTTTTATTTTTCACTTTCGGCAGAAAAGATGAATCTTTCATATAATGTTAAATTACTTGTTTACCGGAAAGGACAAGGTTAATTAAATATTAATTAAATGTCATTTAAAAAAATCATATCATATGACAGAAGTATCATTTAAATCAAACATAGTACAAGTGTCATTAAACTTTAATTTTTAACCATCTAATTGCTTTTAACAGGGGCTTGAATATTATGGAGTGACTTGCTCTTGCTGATGTTTCTTCTTTGTTTTTTGACATTTTGAAGTGTGCTTTTTGTGGGGTGAAACAATTCGTTCAAATAATATGTGAGGCCAGTCGACAAGCTGACAGTTTTCTCTTAAGCAGCTCTTTATTGTTGTCAGCAACTAACTCAGTTGCTGAAACATGTAAAAGTGTTCTATTCTGGGCCTCTGGCAAACTGAATACTAAGGTACTTGTTTTATTTCTGGATCTTTTATTATGGACACACACACACTCTTAAGTCATTCTTGCTGTGGTATGTTCAACACTGTTTAATAGCCTTTTATTACACTTGATGCACTGAAAGAATTTTCTTACAGTGACAACGATTCCGGTACGAATAAGCCAAAATACACATAATGCATGTAAGGAACTAGATTACCGCTAAAGAAATAGATAATCTATATAAAAGAATAATGGTCAAGTTATAGGAATTGGATTGTCCCTTTTTTACCTTCTACTCTCAAGATGGTAAATTTGTATTCATTTCTCACTACTACAGAATTGCAAATCAGCACCGGTTAAACAATACCGGATTTGATGAAACCGGTGTTGTATGTATTTTAGCACCGGTTAAAAGTACCACCGGTGCTAAATATTTGACATACAACACCGGTTTATTTGCCAAAACCGGTGCTAAACATTCAGCACCGGTTTATTACTAATAACCGATATTGTATGTCATACATTTACACTACTACAAAAATGGTCATTGTACACGGACATAAACATGGGAGCTACACGGATTTCCTGCCGTGTGGAGTGCGAGGGTGTATAATCCCTGAATAAATTATACACGGATATTTACCCGTGTGCGATTCCTGAGAGCTACACGGATCATTACATAAACAACCGTGTTCAATTCCTTGCCAAGTGGCGCTCTCCAAACACAACAACAAAATAGGCACTTTTTGCGACGGGACTTCGTCGCGAAAAGTACCGTCGCAAAAAGAAAAGCACATTTATGACAGTTTAGCGTCGCGAAAAGTCACTTTTTATCCTCGCGAAAAGTGCATGTCTTTTGTAGTGAAAGCCGAGCTACACGGATCATTACATAAACAGCCGTGTTCAATTCCTTGCCAAGTGGCGCTCTCCAAAGCCGATCTGCACGGATTGTAACATAAACAGCCGTGTACAATTCCTTGCCAGTGGCGCTCTCCAAAGCCGAGCTACACGGATTGTAACATAAACAGCCGTGTACAATTCCTTGCCAGTGGCGCTCTCCAAAGCCGAGCTACACGGATTGTAACATAAACATCCGTGTACGATTACTCTGTCTACACGGACTTTTAGATGAATATCCGTGTAGCAATAGTTATTCTACACGGCTTATTAATAAACAACCATGTCCAATTTCTTGCTAGTGGCGCTCTACATAGCCGAGCCACACGGATTGTAACATAAACAGCCGTGTACGATTACTCTGTCTACACAGACTTTTAGGTTAATATCCGTGTAGAAATAGTTATTCAACACGTATTGTAACATAAACACCCGTGTACAATTACCGGAGATCTAACCACGGATATTTAACTAAAAGGCCATGTACGATTATGCTTTCTGCACTTACGTCTATCTAACTATCCGTGTAGAACAACTATTTATACACGGATTGTGACATAAACAGCCGTGTAGCTCCGTGTAGAATGGTCTTATTTTTTTCAATTTTTATTTTATTTTTTGGCTAGCCTCCAGTTAGCTAGCCATTAAAAATCAATTCCAAAACAGAGAATTTCCAATATATCATAATACAACCCCTAAACAAAATTCATGTAAACTAAATTATATCAAAAATTCATGTACACTAAATTATACAAATCCATATTCTGGTTTACAAAATTCCTATTGAAACCACTTTGCCCACATACATCTAAAATAATATATTTGGTCCTTGGAGTAATGCCCTGCCTGTTTCTTCGATTTATACTACCAAAAATTCAAAATATGTAGGTTAGAAAAATACAATATAACAACTACATCTCTATTTTGCTTTATAAAAATAAATATTGTAATTATAACATTGCAACTAATAAAACAAATTTAGTAGAATAAAATATTAGAGGAAATCAATATTAATTACATGGACAAGTCAAGGCAAACATATGAATTACAGTTAATATGAATTACATACCGGATATTGTGGAATTCAGATCCTCTGTGTTACTCGAGAAAATAAAATGAGCTCTCAGCCGGTGGATTTAAATTTACACGAATCTCAAAGCACAAATAATACTGCCCCCTCCAATCACCCGAATATCCACCGGCTGAGAGCTCATTTTATTTTCTCGAGTAACACAGAGGATACTGGTTCGATATTGTGGCCATGCGAATTGCATGGATTCGACAAAGTGAAACATATAAATCATCGTGTAATAACCGCATTCCCAACCCTCCAACTGTTGCGGGCACTGAAATTTACATTTAGCAGCCTATGTTAGTATGACAATAACTTTTTGAACAAAATATGAAATTATAAAATTATAGTGTGCTCACCGGCTGCCACCTCCAACTCAACTTATTTTTCTACTTCGCGCTTTGCATTCCTCCATCGTTAATATATTTCAGAAAAGCCCTTACAAAATTGAGTAAATGTAATTAGCAATTCCACAATTTGTTATATATAATTGGAAAAAAAAAAATCAAACCAAGCGAATTACTATTGCTTACTCTCTTATTTGAGTGCAGATCATTTTGGACTGCTGAGGAGTGATGTTTCCTGTGGGCTGTGAAGAATCCATGATAAAAACCAAATTTTCAAGTGGCACAATCACAATCAAACACCAGTGGCTCCTTTGGTGGTATGGCAGGAGAATAAATTTTTTCTTCTTCGAATGAGCCTTATGCATCGCTGAACACAAGTAATCACAGTCTCTACCGGATGATATTCCACCATCGTACCATTAGTTTTGGCGGGGTCCAACAATGCACAGGAGTTCACCTTACCTTTCCCACAATCCACAGCATGTTTTCGGTGTAACATCCTAAAAAATCATCATTTCACATTAGCATATATATTTGAGTGCTATACACATGATATATATGATTTTTGGTCACTAACATGAGGAAAACGGTGAGGACTCCCACATCGAGCCATTTATCGCTTGACGAGCCATGCAGAAAGTCCTTGAATTCTTTGAAAAGCAGCACGACCGTCCTGC
The DNA here is from genome assembly GCA_025461125.1 of Carex kokanica. Classification (NCBI taxonomy): domain Eukaryota; kingdom Viridiplantae; phylum Streptophyta; class Magnoliopsida; order Poales; family Cyperaceae; genus Carex; species Carex kokanica. The sequence goes on from JAJGRX010000320.1 coordinate 768,080, forward strand.
CTTCGTGTAGAAGCATCTCGGGGGGATATCGAATATTACTTCATCCATAAAATCAGGTGCCTTAATCAAGCAGGCATGGAGATTTTGTAAATCAGAAGGCAAACGGCTAACATCTTCTTCGGTGAGCCCCGTACGGTCTACCCGCGCAACTACTGGCGCAACTACTAGCGCATCAGGAGATTCTTGCGCATCAGTCCCGACGACTACTTCCAAGCCTTGCCGTACCGGTGACAAAGCTTCGTCTGCAGTGTTGGAAATGCCTCTTCGGGTCTGTATCAAATTTTGTACCTTTTTCAAGTATTTCAAAATAGTGATTTGAATGTAACATAAGATATCCGTGTTTTATTTAGAGATTACCTGATCCAAAACAATCTGTCTACGGGCTTCATTAAGCAGCAGCATATCGTCGGTAGGGACAGAAAGAGGTATGCGGGCAGCCCATTCGGCCACGATCATGTCAACCATTACGGGGAGATGGTTAGGCCTTAGCTGAGAACCGGCTGGAGGATGTACAATGCCCTTAGCAAGCGTCAAAGGAGTTTTATCGTGCCACATGACGAGGTCGCATGATGTGGCCTCCTGTAATAATTATCAGAAATTAGTTAATGAACAAGTCAAAATTATGGGTAGATTATGAACAAGTAGTGATTACCTGTAGATTGTCCAACACGCCCAGCACTTCGGTCCCGGATGCTTGACTGCTTCACCGAATTCCCAGCAAAATGGGAGGTTGTTGCTCGGATAGCTGCGTAAGAGATGTAATTTGGTTCAACCACCTTGATTCCATCTCAGCCATCCTTCCATCGTACTCCATTCTGATCTCCTCGCATACCTCCTGGCGTACCTACGCCAACCTTGATTCCATCTCGTCCGTACTAACTTTGGCACGTGGTCTTCTTTTTGGTTTTGGTCCGTCGTATACATCCTTCCAGCCACTGTAGACTGAGACACCCCTAACTCGACCCGTGTGTTCTTTACTCCCGAGCGCTGCGGACAAGGAATCATCCACTCTTTCGACAGTCAGGGAGCCCGAATTTACCTCCTCCTCCACATCCAACTGTTAATAAAAAAATTAGTTATAGCAAAAGACAAAGTAATGTACACAAAGTTACAACAAAGACTCTTACCATTTTCTGAGCCACGGGTTGCACGTCATCTGGGAGTACTATCCTCCCGTCAGCGGTTACCTCGGATCTTCCCATGAGCCAGTGTTGGCCCCTACGATTTTGGATCCTAACCACAGGTGAGTCAGAATCTTTGTTTTTCTCCAGTACTCCCGCCCATTCGGCCGACTTACCCTCGTAACCACCTGACCCTAATTTGTGCGGGTACTTGTTCAATTTCGCGATCCTCCTGCCCTCGTCACTTTTTATCTTCACACATCAAGGTATATCAATTAGTTTAAGGAAGATAAGTACATATCGAGAAAGAACAAAGACTAAGTTGGCTAAATTTATATACCTTGAACTCTTCTGTGGACTTCAAAGCTTGAAACTCCTCCCAGTCCTCTTGTTTCAGCCATTTATAGTAGCCTACCGGATTTCTCCCTTTCTCCATGAAATTCGTCTTCAACGTGCTCTTGAATTGCTTCCAAGCTTCATTCATTTTTCTCAAAGTCTTTTTTTTTTCACGGACTTTGGGTCGTCATCCTGGATGTTCCAATGAGCCTGCATGATTGACAACAAAATTACTGTAGGAAGACAACTACATGATGCCTAGCAATTTAAAAAAGTTATTATCTACTTATAAAAGCAAATTCTAAATATGCTAAGGTTAAGACATGGTAGAAAACTTGTATCCAACAAAAAAAGAAATAACAAACAGAAAGAGAATAGGAAAAATGAATATATAATGCATGTAAAGTTTTATATATTTTCAATACATTACTAAATAGTCCTGAAAAATATAACTCAAGAGATTAAAGAAAGAACTACACATGAAGGTTGGTGGGTGTTCAAGTCAAGGATAACGTAGCCATTGTTCCAGTCAAACGAATTAACCAATTACCGATCATGTACAATAATCAAAATAAGGTTTATAATTGTTAGGTACTTTACCTTCACAGTGTTCCACCATTCGTTCTTATCTTTGTCATCGAATTTGTCCCACCTCTCAACCAAGATAGATGACTTTTGCTTCACCAAATTGTTACACCAATTTGTGTACTCTGCCCTACGTGGACCCTTCGGACATTCGATTTTGCTGAACTCGAATTGCAAATCCTTCGCCTCTGAGGTCTTCGTGCACATTGTCGGACCTCTTTTCCTCCTTTCTTCCTGAGCCTGCGGCTCCTCTTCTTCCAATACCATATCTGCCTGTGGTTCCACTGTTTCCAATATCATATCAACATTCTCACCTGACTGTGACATGGTTCTTTCTACAAAAAAGAAACATTATTACAAATGCTATGAATGTAAAATTTAGGTCTGAATTATGCGTTGTTGGGTCCTTTGTTCAATCATAGTGTTAGTTTTGCAATTTAGTCCCTGTAACATTAGGTTCTGTCCAGATCACCAGAGTAGGTCAGTTGAGGGTAACTTTTCATTTAACCAAATACAATCAGAGATAAGGGTTTGATTTAACCAAGATACAGGGAGCATTGCAACTTAGAGAGAAAGAGAAACTTTCAAAGAGCGAATAGCACCGCGCGAGAGGAGCTTAGAGATTCAATTGGTGAGTTCAGAGAAGAGCGGCAGAGATTGGAGACCGAGCTAGCACCGAGGAGAGAAGAGAACGATGGCAGCACCACGAAAAGAGAGAGGAGACTAGGGGTTTAGGTTTTAGGGGAGACGAGGGGATTTTGAAAAGATCGAGCGACAGAGACGAGGCGCGCATTTTATTTCGCGTAAACTAAATCTACACGGACATTTAATTAAACAACCATATAGAAACGTAAGAGAGCTACACGTTTAATTAAACACCCGTGTAGAATTAGTTTACGCGAAATAAAATGCGCGCCTATATATGGTTTTTCTAGATTAATTTTTCAAATCCAAATTTCATATTTTTTAAATTTCATATTTTTTCAAAATGGAAAACTTAAAATAAAAAGGAACCTGATTTAGTTTAATTTAGCTTGAAAATTATTTTATCCATGTATCTTCGAGTATCTAGCAAAACTTATTAATAAATGCAAATAAATATTTCAAATTCTACACGGGCGTTTAATTAACGCCCGTGTACGTTTCTTAGAAGACGATACAACTCTTCAAAATTAAACGGCCGTGTAGAAAGCATTTCGTAAACGGATTTTTCATTAAACGGCCGTGTATGATTCTTAGGAAAACAAAATGACTCTTCAAAAGTAAACTACCGTGTAGAAAACTATTCTTACACGGATTTTTAATTAAACGTCCGTGTCTGTTTTTAAATTAAAAGTTTAATTTGAACAGGTTTCATAACAGAATTCGAGAAGTTGCCTTATCTTTTTAATTCTGAGAAGACGAAAACGACTCTTCAAAATTCAATATAATCTGAGAAACTCTCCCGTTTCGATTACTTTTCTCTGAGATTTGGAAAAAGAAGTTTTAGAAGAAGAAATGGCCGCTTGGGTGCCACCGGAAGACGTTAGTGTGCCATGGCCATGGCCCCCCGGCTATGAAATCCCTCCCGAAGATTCTCATGTCGATTCCATGTTCAAAATCCCTCCCGGCTATGAAATGCCTCCTCCCAACTACAGGAGGACATGGCCATGGCCGCCCTCAAATGTGCCACGGCAAAGCCCAAGGGATCACCCACCACCCAAAGCCCTACAAAAGGAGGGGCAATCCCTGGATCAGGCCAAAGAGACCCTGGATTAGAAGGAGGGGGTCAGGCCAAGGAGCAATCCAGCCAAGCCAGTGAAGGAGTGTTTAATTAAGTTAGCTTTTTTTCGTTTTGTTTTGATGTAATATATTTTGTTCTTAATTTAATCATCATTTGTTTTCTATCCGTTTAACTATTTTGTTGAATACTTCATGCTATCTAAATAAATACTGTTATAGATATAAATTAGCAATACAAAACAACCAACAAATAATTTATTATGGATAATCACCACAAAGTATATATATGATTTTTAAAAAAATTATTTAAAATTAACTTAAATAATATGTCTAAATAATATCATAGAATAAGCAATGTTTAATGCTCTCTAAATAATCCGATTTGAAAACATAAATGAACACTTTACTTTATATGACCTTAATATGGGTTTACAAAATTATAAAACCACCACAGAATAATTTTTCAGAAAAAAAAATACCTTTCTACACGGATGTTTAATTAAACATCCGTGACGAATACATTTATACACGGATATTAAATGAAATATCCATGTAGCTCCCTTTGATTTTCTACATAGATATTTAATGAAACATCCGTGTAGAAAGGTATTTGTACACGGATGTTTAATTAAATGTCCGTGTAGCTCCCTTTGAATTTCTACATAGATATTTAATGAAACATCCGTTGTAGAAATGTATTTGTACACAGATGTTTAATGAAAAATCCGTGTTTAAAAGATTTTGTTTAATAACTAGAAAGATGGATTTTTTTATTTAAACAAATAAAATATAAAATACAAAAACAAGGTAAAATGAACAGAGCCACTCAAAGCTCTCATTAGTACACATCAAATAAACTCTCTGCTTCGAGTCAGATGAGATGGATCTAGCTTCTTGCTCATGATATGCAAAAAAGAAATATTAGAAACGAAATAAAAATATTACAATGAGACAGAAATATCCAGAGATAACCAACCTTAAGTCTTTAGTCTGACTCTTCATTGGGCTCCTCATCTCTGAAATATTATAAAAGGAATAAATATTATACATTGAATTTTTGTTTTCCAAATAAGAAATATTAAAATTTTCAAGTTTAAAAGGAGTAAATATTATACATTGGATTTTTTTTTTCCTTTTCTCTTTTTTTCCACTATTTGAACATCTTCCCATAATCCTTCATTGTGGTCAGATCTAATGTAATTTGCTTCGTCTTGTTCTGCAATTATGTTATCTCAGCTTGCACATCGGTACAAAATTGAGGTATCTCTTCGAACTGGTCGTACTCTTCTTCGTCGGTGATGTTTTCTACCCCAACAATCCTTCTTTTTTCCGGATAGGACGGACACTCCACCTATCATTACTCGGGTCAGTGACATAAAAGACTTGGGTGGCTTGCTTGGCAAGTATGAACGGATCATCAACATACCCGACTTTGTCAAAATCAATGAGGGTGAACCCGTCGTTATCAACTTTAACACCCCGATCTTCGACCCATTGGCACCGAAACAAGAGAATGCTAAGGTGAGGATTGTAAACGAGCTCCCAAATTTCTAAGATAACGCTGTAATAAGACTTTGATGCTATTACAGGCCGGGCATCCCTCGATCTACTGAATTCTTGAGACGTCGCCACCAACGTCACCCCACTATTTTGCATCGTGCTCTTATCACACTGTAATTTAGTGTAAAATGTATATCCGTTAATCTCGTATCCTTGGAATGTTCTAACAACCATTTGGGGTCCTTCGCCCAATAATCTAACAGTTTCATTTACGGGTGACCTTTCGGGTTGTGATTTCACTCTTTCTTTCATCCATCCTATAAGAGAACGGTTATGCTCGTCAGTAAGCCACTTCTGACTTCTCGTGTAGTTCTGTTGCGAAGGATTGCCATGTGCTCATCTATATATGGAGCAACATCTGTCATGGGCTGTAGTACAATAAAATGTGTCTTTCACAAGTCATCGTTATCAGCAACTATGGCTTTCAACCCAATTGTCCCTACACCTTGGAGCCGTCCCTTGTATCGAGATTTTGTGAAACGCCAATAGGACCCACACGGTCATGTAGTTGGTGCAAAACTCAATTACCTCTTCCGTGGAATATCCTTTCCACAATACTACCTTCGGGACGATGTCGGTTCCTTACGTAACTTTTCAAATACCCATGAATCTCTCGAATTGATTCATATACCGCAGGAACGCGGGACCACAGATCTTAATTTCCCTCACGAGATGAACAACAAGGTGAACCATAACATCAAAAAAAGATGGCAGAAAATACATCTCAAGATGGCAAAAGGTAACGATGACCTCCTTTTGCAAAGCGTCCAATTTGAGCGGGTCTATCACTTTGGAATTAATTGTGATATATCGCTTTCGTATCTATATTCCGACCAAACTTGTACCAAAACCTGTGCCCTAAAACTGTCAAATCGTGTTTATTTCATTGAATATCTATAGAATGTGGTACTGCTGTGCATTTGTTCTTAGTTTGCATAAAAAGGGCGAAATCGAGGAAGAATATGGAATTTGAAGGTTTATACACGGTCCATGTACCTTCTTATGCGGACCGTACAACCCTGCCCGACCACGAAACACGACCAGGACACAATCCCAGCACATGAAATTAAAACGGTCATAGATTTTGACTCGTAACTCCGTTTTGAGCGTATAACCACTTTTCGGAAAGCTCGCGAGAAGATCTAAAATTTGAGCTAGAGACATAGGTACACGGTCCGTGTAGAATTTCACACGGGCTGTGTCAACTCGACTCGATCGATGACACAACCACAGATAATCGCTGACTCGACCACAGAAGACACACAGGTACACGGTCCATGTAGCATTTCACACGGGCCGTGTCAAGCATTTCTGGAAACAGATCCAAATTTGGAAATAAGACTAATTGAAGGAAGGTCGGCCAGAAAAGCATATAAGCGGGATTTCTTGCACTAGAGGGTAATTCGGGAGCATAGAAGCATCTTCTAGGGTGGGGACTTGGCGGCTAAGCTTGGAGACGAAGTTGAGAAGTAAAAGACGCGAGTTTTCGACGGATCTTCATTGTTCTTCGAGTTTTTCTATGAACTCCTTTATCTTTATTTGTTTTATTTGCTTTTTAATCATGTTAGAGTAGATTTTTAGTTTCTAGGGTTGTAATGTAATCGAATGTTTTGTTTTGCATGTTAGTTATTGGATTCTTTTGTTGAAATTTGTGTTTGCTTGATTGTATTTGATTTTAATTGCTTAGTCTAATTTGTTTGATTTTTATTGGTTTACTACTAGATTAATGCGCACATCTAGAAGGTATTTGGCCCTTATAATCTCTCAACCAAACTAAGTACATGAGGTAGGATTAGTGATCCGGAAGGTGAAACCAAGTAGTAGCCGATAGGTGAACATTTCCTCATATCGACGGAATGAGGTTACCTTTAGTATACCAAACAAGCAACTAGGTAATTCAGACCAACATACGACAGTTGAGGTCTAGAACCCGACGAGGGCACATATTGCAATTCCATACCAAGTTAATGAACAAACAGACGACAGTTGAGGTTTAGGAACATTAGGTCTGGTCAGTAGAACCCTACACAAAGGAACAACACAAAGAAACTGTAATTGCTGCATTCACTCAAGGGCCACACGGACCGTGTACGGCAGTACCCGGCCCGTGTAGGACACTACACGGACTGGGTACCTCGAGGCAAAACTGAGATGAAGTCATAACCTGGAAATGCCTTTTTACTTTTGATTTAAACCGAGTTGATTTACTTTCTTGCATTTTAATTACTGTGATCGAATTGTTAGGAACTATAAAAACCCAAAACCAACATTTCCAACTTCTAGTCTTTATTTAATTTAGGCAGAATTCTAGTTAAGACTTGAACCGTCCCTGTGATCGATACCCGAATTTATACTACTCGATAGGATTGTATACTTGCAGTTTGAACCGAAAAGTGCATTGAAGGTTAAAAAGTACAGTTTACTGTACTGAAACTTTGTACTATACCTTTTGGTGTAACAAATTGCATTGAAGAAAAAACAAAGCTTTGTAATAGTTTGCCACACTGGCTTCGGTAAAATTCCCCGAATTGCAACAGGAATCATATGTGTCATTAAAACATGTTAGTCGTGGGATTTCGGACCAATGAATTTCAGGTCCTTCATCGACACCAGCTTCTTAATATTTGAAGAATACCCTGATGGGACTTTAATACTATGAAGGCATTTACAAAAGCTCGTTTTCTCGATCTTCGACATTGTGCACATTGCGGGGGATAGGTATGCCTTTTGCTTCCCTTTATCCTGCGGTGCAAGCTCGGGTCGTATTCCATTAATTTCATGTCTTCTCGAACTTTAAGACTCTTTTAGTCTTCTCCGAAATGTTCAATAATGCGCCAATCAAACTGTCACAGACATTTTTTTCAACATGCATGACATCAGGCAATGTCTCACTTCTAAATATTCCCAGTATGGTAGCTCCCAAAATATGGACTTCTTTTTCCAAATATTTTTGGTGGTGCTTTGGCACATTTCCAAAAACAACAGCAAGGTTTTTAACCCGCATGAAGACATTATTCCCATCTAACGGACACGTGCCACTCCAAGCTCAATTTTCCCGTTGAATACCTTCTTCTTCTTACGGTATGGATGATTAACAGGAAGAAACTACGGTGCCCCATAAAAACATTTTTTTACAGTTTTTCAACCTCAGCACCTGCATGTCATCTTCACAGATAGGGCACGCTTTTGCTCCTTTAGTACTGTAACCCGATAAATTCCTGTACGTGGGGAAATCATTTATGGTGCAGAATACCATGGCCCGCAAATTAAATTGCTCTTTGCCGTACGCATCCCACACCCGGACGCCATCCTCCATAATTTCTGGAGGTCCTCAATTAATGGTGCGAGATACACATCTATGTCATTTCCGGGTTGTCTGGGTCCTTGGATTAGTAATGACATCATTATATACCTGCGTTTCATGCACAACCAAGGAGGAAGATTGTAGATGCATATAAGAACTGGCAAGTGCTCTGCCGACTGCTCATGCTTCCAAACGGACTCATTCCGTCTGTGCTCACCCTAACTTAAGGTTTCGTGATTCGCCACCAAAACCTTCAAATGTCTATCAATGTTTCTCCATTGATTGAATCAGCCGGGTGTCTTAGTTTACCATCTCTTTTGCGCTCTTCTTCATACCAACGCAACAATTTCGCATCTTTGGGATTTGCAAATAACCGTCTGAATCTCGGTATTATCGGGAAATACCACACCGCCTTAGCCGGAGGCCGGCCCTTTTTTTCTTCATCGCAATCGTCAGTGTCCTGGTCCTTACGTTTATACGTGAAACACCGCATTTGGGACAAACATGCATGGCCTCGTACTCTCAACGGTACAATACACAGTCATTCGGACATGCATGTATTTTTTGATCTTCAAACCCATTGGACAGATCAACTTCTTCGCCTGATATATTGTACAGGGTAACTCGTTGTTATCTGGGAGCATCTCGTAAAAGCTTTAATAAGGACGTGAAACTCTTATCGCTCCAACCGTTGTCTGCTTTTAAGTTCAATAATTTCAACACAGCTGATAGTTTTGTAAATTTGGTACACCCAGGATATAACGGCTTTTTAGATTCATTAGACAGATACTGAAACTTTTTATAATTTTTATCACTAATTTCATCTTCCACATCACGTAACATGTCCTCTAGATTCTCAGTAAAATCGTATTCTGCATTTTCATCAATATTCATCTCCAGCTCATCATCCTCGTTGCAATCAAGCCCAACATTATCGAAATTTTCGACATTCTCAAAATTCGTTGCATTCAATTCAAAATTATCAACAATTTCTACATTATCATCATTCTCGTCCAAAACAGATTTCTATTGGTACCACTACATTCCCCAATTTTCTCACCATGCATAAACCAACTTGTATATCTTTTCTTAAATCCCCACAAATCAAATGAGCTCTAATTTCTTCCGAGTCCCCAAATCTTATAAATTTTTACAATCTCTACAAGACACAAGATGTCGTCATCTTTTGTGTCCACTCTATAACTCTCAGCAAATTTTATGAACTCATCAACGCGAGCCAAATATTCTGCACTATCACGTCGCAATTCGTACATCCAACTTCGATCCATCTGTAAATTAAATTAAAAAAAAAGATTCCAATTAAACATATATGGTGGTCAGCAAATTTTGGCTTACAAAGGGCCGGTTTACAATCCTAACCCACTCTTTGAATATTATGCCTCATATGTGAACACATATTAGCGATATTTAATTAGTATTTGAGAAAAATTCGGCAGCATTTCCCCTTAACTCCCCAAGTATGCGTAAAAACCACATACTCGTAGGAGCATAAGGAGAAATATGTCGAACTTTTCTCAAATACTAATTAAATCCCGTAATATGTACTGTTCACATCCTAAATGAGACACAATATTCAAAGAGCAGTCCCAAACGGGGGACTATCCAAAATTAATCCCTATTGGATTAATTTTGAACGGGATGGACCTAAAAGCATCAGTAGGTCGGTTATTGGACCACAATACACTAATTATTTACATTATCTTAACAAATCAAGCACGCATGCATTAATAATAATTGACCTAAATAATTAAGCAATATTAATCATTAACAGAAAAATTAGATAAAGAAAAGAGAAATATATGTATGACTAACCTTACCAATAGAGAGGAGAAATGCGAATTAACTTCAAAGATCTCAGATCCAGCCTCGATCCTTGTGCGCATAAATCAGACCAATTCAATACAGAGAGAGAGAGAGAGTATTAATTGATAAAACGGCGCCGAAGAAGGCCTTTTATATAGTTCCAACCCTAAAATAACACTACACACGGATAATTAGCTACAAATCCATGTAGAAATCATTGAGAGAGCTACACGGACTTTCATATAGGTAGCCGTTTAGATTACTCTTTCTACACGGACATTTATATAAATGGCCGTGTATAATTGTCTGTCTACACGGACTTTTATATAAACAGCCGTGTAGAATTTTCTTTTTTTTTCTAACTATTTTTTATTTTTTTGGCTAGCCTCCATTTTTGCTAGCCAGTATTTTCTATGTTTTCAGATAGCAAAACAGATGAAAATATCAATTTGCTAACAATAAAATGGTATAAACAGCCGTGTAGAATTCTTTTTTTTTCCTAATTTTTTTTATTTTTTTGGCTAGCCTCCATTTTTGCTAGCCAGTATTTTCTTTGTTTTCAGTTATCAATTGCTAAACAAATAGAATGAAAATTGCCAGTAGGGTCTACAGATATGGAGATACATGTTTACAGAGGGTATGATGAAGATAAATGTTTTAACAGTAGGCCTTTGTCAGAATCTTCGTATTTCTCCTCTAGATCTTGCTTGCCCGAATTAGTTTAGGACATATGCAAGGAACTAACCAAAAGACTACTTAGGTTAATGTAACCAAAGCAAGGAATACTTTAGTTACATTAACCTAAGTAGCCTTTTGGTTAGTTCCATATGTCCTAAACTAAACACCTTAGCAAGATCTAGAGGAGAAATACAAATTAACTTCCAAGATCTCAGATCCGGCCTCCGGTTATAACATCTATCATCATATTACCCTCGAAAAACACTTTAGCGTAGAAATCAGACCAATTAATTGGGGAAATGAAGCAATCCGCATGGGAATTCGAGATGTAGGTTATCAATTATATCGGACCGCTCATCTGTGAGCTCCCAAAACAGTAGCTCATATTGAGATAATTTGCGATCCGATACAATTGATAAACCTACATCTCAACCCAATTGTTAACTGTGAGAGGGAGAGTATAAATTGATCAAAACGGTGCGGGGGGAAGGCCTTTTATATAACTCCAACCTAAAATAACCTTTCTACACAATAATTATCTATAAATCCGTGTAGAAAGCATTAAGAGAGCTACACGGACTTTTATATAAGTAACCGTTTAGATTACTCTTTCTAAACAGACATTTATATAGACAGCCGTGTAAATTTTCTGTCTACACGGACTTTTATATAAACAGCCGTGTAGAATTTTCTTTTTTTTCCTAAATATTTTTAATTTTTTTGGCTAGCCTCCATTTTTGCTAGCCAGTATTTTCTATGTTTTAGATAGCAAAACAGATGAAAATATCAATTTGCTAATAATAAAATATAAACAGCCGTGTAGAATTCTCATTTTTTCCTAATTTTTTTTTTTTTTTTGGCTAGCCTCCATTTTTTCGAGCAAGTATTTTCTTTGTTTTCAGTTAGCAAAACAGAGCAAGATGAAAATATCAATTGCTAAACAAATAGAATGAAAAGTGCCAGTAGGGTTTACAGAGGGTAACATGGAGATACATGTTTACGGAGGGTAATATGAAATAAATGTTTTAACAGTAGACCTTTGTTAGAATCTTCGTATTTCTCCTCTAGATCTTGCTTGCCCGAATTAGTTTAGGACATTTGCAAGGAACTAACCAAAAGAGGCTAATGTAACCAAATGACATATGTAACTGAACATTAGTCTTTTGATTAGTTCCTTACATATGTCCTAAACTACACACCTTAGCAAGATCTAGAGGAGAAATACAAATTAACTTCCAAGATCTCAGATCCGGCCTCCAGTTATAACATCTATCATCATATTACCCTCCAAAAACACTGTAGCGCAGAAATCAGACCAATTAATTGGGGAAATGAAGCACTTCGCATGGGAATTCGAGATGTAGGTTATCAATTATATCAGACCGCTCATCTGTGAGCTCCCAAAATAGTAGCTCATATTGATATAATTTGCATCCGATATAATTGAAAAACCTAGATCTCAACCCAATTGTTAACTGTGAGAGGGAGAGTATAAATTGATCAAAACGGCTGGAGAGAAGGCCTTTTATATAACTAAAAATCTAAAATAACCTTTCTACACAGCTCTTTATTAAACGTCCGTGTAGCTCTCTCAAGGCTTTCTACTCTGTTAAAAATTAAACAAAAAACCGTATACAATATCTATCTTTCTACACGGCTCTTTATTAAACATCCATGTAGCTCTCACAGGTTATCTACACTGTCATTTAAACATTTATCCGTGTACAATTCTTGCCTTTCTTCACGGTTCTTTAATTAAATATTCGTGTAGCTCTCTCAAGGCTTTATCCATTGTTATTTAAACAATAAGCCGTGTACATTTCCTGGTAAACGTCCGTGTAGCTCTCTCACGTCTTTCTACACTACTTCTTTAATAATTATCCGTGTAGAGATCCTACAGATATTTCAGGCATCCAAAAAATTACAACTTCTACACGGTTTTTATATAAAATTGCCAAATCCGTGTACAATGTGCCGTGTACAATGACCATTTCTGTAGTAGTGTTAGCACCAGTTTTTAAAAATAACCGGTGTTGTATATTTAGCACCAATTTTGAAAAATAAACCGGTGTTGTATGTCAGACATTTAGTACTGTTTTTTTTAACTGGTGTTGTATGTAACTGGTGTAATGTTTTAAACCCTAGACGCCTCTTTCTTTCTCTCTCAACTGATCGGTTCTAGAAAGCTGCGTAAATTTGAATGTTTCATCTCTCTCTCTCACCCTCGGGTAAGAACTTGTTCTCGCTGGACCCTTGCTAAACCCTTGTGACTCCCCCCCACCCCCTCAAGATGGAGCCACCGCACCAGCCGTAGAGGGGCCTGATCTGAGCCAGCGCCGTGGAGGCTGGACGACCGCTTCTTCGCTGCACCACCGTCGTGGAGGAGCCACACAACCGCCGTGGAGGAGCCGCACCACCCACCGATACTTGGCCTTAATTTGGAGGAGCTGCCGCGGGGGCTATAGTTGGTGGCTATCGTAAGTTTTCTCTTTGTTTAAGTTCTGTTTTTTAATTTCGTTTTATTTGAACCGACAGCAATTGGTTTCTGATTAGCAAGGAGAGGATGCAACAACTTGGCATCCTCAATCTATCACACAATGTCAACGGTGCTTCTGGGAGCTCTATTTCGAAAAAAAGGAATAGGAACAAGAAGAAAAAGGCTGATTTAACCCCCCCCCCCCCCCGCGTCTTCTAGGCCCCCATCGAGGTATCATTTACTAAATTAGCACAAATAATTTTATTTTATGAATTATAATTTTATTTTCTGAATTTCTATATTAGCACAAATAATTTTCTAAATTAGCTATGATTGGATATGACTTGCATATGATCTATGGTACAAAGCAAAATACATTATCTGCTGGAATGTAGTAAAAAATTAGTTTTGTTAATTATTTTTTGTTAATTACAGGATTTTTGCATCATATAAATCCTTGGGCGGACAACACAATAAAAAAGCCAAGGAAATAAAATATTCAATTAAACAGGTAAAATATGCTTCAAAATATAATCCTTTTTCTATATTTGCTACTTGCAATTTTCACAATACTAATATTTTTTTTCTGAAATGTGCAATACCCTCAGCAAAATGACGATAAGAAATATGGATTCTATGTGATGAAGTTAATGATGTCTCTAGTTACTACATTTTTCGATGGTTTTCCAATACAGGTATAAATCTATTTCATAACATAGTTACTACACTTTTAATATCTTTGGTTGTCACTTTTAATATCTTTAAGTTCAACATCTAAATTAACAGTTCAATATAATTTCATGCAGTGCTTAAGTTCATCACCGTATTCGATGGAAGATCTTAAACAATTT
>JAJGRX010000162.1:600000-791022 GCA_025461125.1 Carex kokanica
ATTTACTCATCCTTCCCATCACGGAAATTAAAATTAAAAAATTAAAAAAATCTTCCCTAGAACTTTTCAATTGAATTATTAGAGTAGTTTTGTTAAATATGGTATATTTATAATATATCTGCTCTGAAACAACCCAAAGAGAGTTAGGTGGTATAATTTCACATGAACCATGATGTGTACCAACATATGAAGCCTTTAATTTTCTATCAGATATTTTATGTGTACTTTTCATTCTAGAATAGCACATTAGATGGCCATCTATTTTATAAAATTATAATTTCAGGCTAAGTAATAATGAGTTAGTTTTTGCGAATTTAAAGTCAGAATAGTCGATCTGAACTGCTCAACATGTCACCCGCATATGAAAAGATACTTCAAACTCGTGATGAATAATTTTTAAAAAGTAAAATATTGAAGGAGAGAAATAATATTTGAAAAGTAAAATATTAGATATGGTGATTTCCTTTTTTTATAGTTCTAAAAATCTATAAATGGAATATTAATACTTTTTTGTTTCAATCAGCGATGAAAGCAATAAATTTCAATGATCTGTGTAGAAAGGCATATTATGGTAGACATTATTCCATTCAACAAATTAAGGCAAAAGACGAGTAGCGTGACATTTGATTTAAAACAAATGAAGAAATTAATTATTAATCTATATATGATATATATTATGATTTATTTCTTAAAAAATACTACAAATATTGTCTTTGTATAGTTATTAATCTATATTTTTATATTAAATAATTATAAAGAATGGTATTAATTTTATTATTGCATGGGATATTTATACATGTACCGGATCGTGTTCGGTTATGGGTCGGATAATTAAATCAAGCCAACATCCTATCCGTTACAATATTAGTTCTAATTCGGATCTGCATCGAATATTAAAGTATTAATTTTGTAACATTATTCATAATTTAACCAGTTATATTTTTTAAACCATACCCTATCCAAATTAATCGGATAAAAGTAGCACCTCTATATGGAATTCGTATACTCTGCATTAACTCAAAAAAGAATCTTTTAAGTTAATGCATATGCACCGTTCAATCTGTTTTGAGATCCGTGCAGACTAGATCTACACTAATATTTAAGGATCCTTAGCTTTATAGGCTAGAGCCGGATTAACTCTGTTTAAAATCAGACAGCCGAGATACATTAACTCAAATTGTGTGTGTGTGTGGGGGTGTGTGGGTGTGGGTGGGAAGGGCAATATGCATTGCAAATATCCAGCTAGATGGTCAAGCCGAAGAAGAGGGCCCCAAAAGCACAGTACCAAACCTGATTTCTCAAATAGGAGCGCAGAATTTGATTTGGACAGCTTAATAAATAATAATGCATGCTCTGAGATATCTCAAACTTTGCGTGACTTTATTGAAAATCACAACCATTCAAATAAGATCTACACGAATCTCGAAGAACAAATAATACTGGCCCCCGCGCTATCCCCAATTAGGCACCGCACACGTCGGTCACGCAAAATTTGAGGTATCTCAGAGGATACGCACTCCTCAAATACTGAGGCCACGTGCTTGATGCTTCCATGTTCCATCTCATGTGCATCGTTTTCCTTTTTCTTTGCTGTCTTTTATGACGAGAAAGCTGGGCAACAACTTTCACCATGCTCTCGTGCATCATTAATTCATGATTTTGATTTTAAGAACAAAATCATTATTGGAGATTTTTTTTTTTTTAAAATTTTAGTAATCAGTAAAAATAAATTTAAAATTTAAATTCAACATTACAAATATAATATACATTATCTTCGCATCGTGTTTATAAAAAGTAGTGAGATCCGGTCTATGTTTCATCTATTATATTACTACGATGTATATTGATTTTCATTTGCACATCAATTAAATATTGTTTAATTATGGAATTACGATTTTAAATTGTGTGAGAGAATGCCGAACAATTTCATACTTTCACCAAATTCGATGTCAACAAGTTTATATTTTTATGGTCATTCAAATTCAAAGTAGGTCTGATTGTCCATCAGATGTATTTTGGTTCGACGAATTTAATTACCGTCTGATCTGCATTAAGATACGTGGACTCCAGATTAAAATATGTGCGTGCCTACTTCAATTTCTGTACGCACAAACCTTAATATTGATTGAATAGTGTTGGAACTAGTCGGACTCAAAAGTAAGTTCGATGGTCATCAGACCTACTCTGATCTCCAAAAAATATTTAATTACTGTCTCCATGCCATAGAATTCAGATCACCTCAGGTTACCTAACTGAAGACAATTATGATCGGACGGTTCTTTTAACATGGCACGAATCTCAAAACAGACCCCTACAGTCTCCATAGGCACCGGATTGAGTTTGATCCAGATAGGTTTAATATGAACCGTCCGTTTCAATTTGCTTGAGTCAGGTACCTGGGAGGATACGGATCCCATGCCATAATCCCATAATCCCATTCCGATTGAATTGGGATCCTTTTTATTCGTTCCAACAATTGTTGGTTGAATCCAGAGCTCCAATCCAATCCAAGTACACTGCTTGTTGTTCTCGGCCAGACAAGAAATTAAACAAGCGAGTAGTGCGCTGTGATAGGCTGCAAATAGCAAATAGGTAGGTATTAATAAGAACTGATGCTAAAAATGGCAAGGAATTAATTATTGCTTTCTTCAGTGATACTCACTCAATTACCTGTGTTGTCAATTTGTTT
This sequence comes from Carex kokanica, assembly GCA_025461125.1. Lineage (NCBI taxonomy): Eukaryota > Viridiplantae > Streptophyta > Magnoliopsida > Poales > Cyperaceae > Carex > Carex kokanica. The sequence continues at coordinate 602,690 of JAJGRX010000162.1, forward strand.
TAGGTCATTAATTGTTTGTAATGTTTGATCTCATAATTATTGCTTAGTGTCTTTTCATATATAGTTTTCATTAGTTGGAAAAAGTTTTTATTTTATATATAAGTTGGAAGAGGAGGATTCCAATACCTCATGTTTTATATCTATGTTTTTAAAGTTCAAACTGTCGATTCGAACCGCTAACATGATATTCATACTAAAATATGCTTGGGGATAAAATTTTATAATTTTTGAAAGTTTTTTACTATTTTTTAAGATAGGTACAAAATCACTGTTTTTGAAAAGTTCAAAAACAGTGATTTTGTATTTATCTTAAAAAATAGTTAAAAGTTTCCAAAAATTATAAAATTTAGACTCCATATATATTTTAGTATGAATATCATGTTGAGTACAAACATAGATATAAAATATGAGGCATGATGAGATATGAAAGGTACGATGTATTGGAATGAACCTATCTAATTGTTTAATATCCGCAAAAATTCTCCATCTAAATTTTAAATAATTTATTTTGAGTGAGGCTATGGTGCTATGCATAGCACGAATGGCTAGTGTACTACGGCTCAATATGGTACTTTTTAAAATCCTAACGGTCGATCCGACCGTTCAATGTGATAACCATATGAATATGTAATTGCAAACTAAATTTTATATTTTTTCGAATTTTTTTACTATTTTTTCAGATAGGTAGAATTTTGATGGTCCAGAATTTTCAAAAAACACTGATTTTTCTACCTATCTAAAAAAATAGTAAAAAAATTCGAAAAAATATAAAATTTAGTTTGCAAGTACATATTCATATGGATATCACATTGAATGGTCGGATCGACCGTTAGGATTTTAAAAAGTACCATATTGAGCCGTAGTACACTAGCCATTGATGCTATGCATAGCACCATAGCCTCACTCATTTATTTTTGTAAACAAAAGATGTCAAAATGCAGCACCAACAAAACATACATCTCCCGTAATAATATAAAAAAAAATAAATTATAGCTTGTTAACCATCCTATCTGATCTCTTTTTATATTTGAACCCAATATCAAAGACAAACACAGCGCAATGAAAACAATATCTGATAACAACATAACACCATTGTTAGAAGGGATCAAATACATCAAAATCAATTTTATAAAAAAATTATATAAACATAGAATTCAATTTTACAGTACCCATAACATTTTACTCTAAATTATATAGAAAATTATATATAAATACACATCTTTTAAAAATAAATGACGGTCAATTAATCCTCCTTTTCTCTTAATGGATCTGCATCTAAGAACCAAAATTTCTAAATTTGCAAAAATAATCAATATTACGCAAAGATTGCCGCTGCAAATTATGAACAACAATCGAACCGTCATTGATACATCATCAAATAATAACTAAATTGCATAATATTTCATTAGTATATTATCTATACAATAACATATCTATAAATTTACTTTTTTTTTAACTTTTTAATTTATTTGAATTTTTTTAATTTACTGTCAAAATTAATAAAATAATCTTATCAAGTAATTTTTTTTATTAATAACATATGTAATTGTGGAGGATTCAAAGGCCTTTATTTATTGTGCCTCCATCATGCCTTTACTTTTCTAATTTTCTAATAAAAAAATTATAAAGTTTATATGTCAAAATAGAACCGTTAGATGTGAATTATATTATTATGTACATAAAAAAATTATCACTTTGCGATTTTGATTTTATATGAATCAATAAGTTCAAAATTAACGTTCATATTTGATTCTCGTATGTGTATTTTTACAAGCTCTTGATGCTAATTAAAACAAAATCAGAATGTCATGATTTTTTATGTGTTCATAGAGAAAATAATATAGATCATATATAACGGATTTATTTTAACGTTTAAGTTTTTAATTTGAGTTGTTTTAGTTTTAAAAATAAAGACATGATCAAAATACAATAAATGAAGAAGAGGAGGGTTCAATGCCTCCATTTTTTTTTTTGTCTCTATTATGCCTCCATTTTTAAAAACTTTAATAATTCAAAATTTGAAACTTAAAAGTCAAATAAAACCGTTGGATATGATTTACATCATTTTATCTATGCACATGTAAAAATTACGACATTTCAACTTTGTTTTGGTTGTCATTGATCAATAGCTTTTAAAAATGTACTAATATGGATAATTTCTAGACGTTGATTTTTCAACTTATTGATTCACATAAAAATAAAATTGAAATGTGATAATTTTTTATGAGCACATAGAGAAAATAACATATATCATATCTAACGGTTTTATTTTGACTTTTATAATTTAAATTTTGAGTTATTAAAGTTTCTAAAAATAGAGGCATTATGAAGGCACAAAAAATGAAGGCATTTGAACCCTCCTCAATGAGGATCCGACTTTGCTGCTTTTCTCTTAAAGAAAAACAGGGTCTTGCTTTTCCGATCCCAACTATTCAAAATTTTCTCTTTGCGTATCTCGATAAAGAAATTTTTTCATGTACAAATCTCAACGTATTTGAATAGTTGGAATCAGAAAAGCAAAACCCTGCTTTTTTAGCAGAGTCCGTTCCCCTCAATGAAGAACCCTCTTCGTAATATATAATTTGTGTCATTTATTATCTAAGGCACCGTGATGATGTTGAAGTGCAATAATTAGTGAGCAATCCCCCATATATACTTTTAAAGACTTGTATTTTGTTCTTAGCGTGCATTATAAAGACAAGGAAACATAGAGGTCAAATGCAAGTCTGATGTCCACAAATCATGCCAAAAAAATAATAATTAAACCATTAATTTGCGAACTTAAATTCGACTGACCATTAATAATTAAGCCATTAAAAATATCATTAGTTGCAACAGTAATTTTCCAAAAATAGGACAAATGTTTAGATCTATATGTCTGTACTATTTATTCTCAATAATTGCGTCCCCTATACCAGTTACTGTTGCTTCTTTTATTGTTTTCCATTAACACTTACTGTTAGGTTATTAAATCTAAATACTATGAAACGGGCATCATCCTCTTTTAAAAGAAATCAGCACTATAGCATTTTCAGACCATAAAAAGCAATGGCACTATTGGCGCTATAGCGTACAAAGAATACTTGGTATAATTAGAGCAGAACTAGGATGTTCCTAAGTTCACCAAACCCTTTTGTGAACTCAACTCTACAACCTATCGGATTGACTTCAAACGATGAATTCAAACCGTTGAAATCCTTCTATCTTACGAGTGATGCATCTACATGTGAAAATTTTAAAATTTTAAATTAGTTTTGTATAGAGTCAAAGTGGTCAAAAGGTATCCAAAAAATGAATGCATTAAAATTAATTTATAAATCTTCTAATTTTGACCACTTGACTTTATACTAAATTAATTCGAAAGTTTAAAATTTTCACATATAGACGTATCATCCGTAAGGTAGAAGGATTTCAACGGTTTGGATTCGTCGTTTGAAGCCAATCCAATAGTTTTAGAGTTGAGTTCACAAAGAGGCTCGGTGAACTTAGGAATATCCTAGTTCTACTCGGTAAAATTATACCCTCATCTTTAAAAATATTATATTATAATTATTTTACTACATATTATATTGTACTTATCATTTTTTTATAAAGGACTCATTAAATGATTATATTAAAGTCATTTGACCAGACCACAATACAACTCCCTCCTGAATACACACACACACACACACTGTGAGTACAATTAAGTGCCATATTTTGTAACTAACTCAATTAAATATTATATCAGCATTGTAACCCCCTCATGAATGTTATTACTATAACTACATTCAGCTGATATATATAGACTGGCTAATGTCAAAACGTTTGTTCCTAGATCGTGAAACAAATACTTCGATTTTTACATTTTCAAAGTCCAAACAGTCAATTCAAAAAAATTTAATCGGCCGATTTTTTCTAATTATGACCGATTATTTCTGATCATTTCCGATTAATTGTTTGACAGTTCCCTATCCGTCCGACGAGCACATACTGTTATTTACAACACTGATCTACACACCACATCAGTGAACTATAGTTATCAGATCTATTAGTTACAACCGATAAACTTAATTATCTTCATGAAAAATATATATATGTAATGAGATATTTGGCTGCCTTGAACATCAATTTATCGCCAATATTTGATTAATTAGTCACCAAACGCAGTTAGTCAGCTGTCAATTCGGATTATATATACTAACGAGTGAGTCTTGTGATGCGCGCCATTGTTCTTAATAAAATATACAAATTAATTGTCATATTCTTGATATTTTGTTAGTAATTTATTCTAACAGTACTTGCGTTTTAAGGTTAAGCGATTGTTTTAAAACTGTAACTTGCTCTCTTAGGTTATGTTTGGTTGTGAAGTAAGAGGTGGAGTAAACCCCTTACTCCACACTTAGGTAGTCAAACGAGAAGTAAAAGAAGAGGAGTAAGGTGGAGTAAGCGGTGAGTTAATCCGGAGTAAGTTACTCCACCACTTCAGGTGGATTAACTTACTCCACACTTTCTCCACCTGTAGGGCCCACTATCATAGGAAGAGGCTCAGTTTCCAACACTTTACTCCTCTAGGCGGATTAATTTAAGCTATGAGTTATACTACCAAACAAGATGTAAAATATGTGGAGTAAGATGGAGTAAGCCATTTAATCCTCATTAACTTTACTCCACAACCAAACATGACCTTAAACAATTGGCATTTGAATTCTCAATAACAGCTCACAGTGGAATTTTCTTAAATTATTAGATTGATACGGATCGAATCAGATATTTATTAAAAAAAAAGAAAATATTATTAAAAATACTAAAGTTAATAATATTTATCTAATTATAACGATGAATAAAATATTTCTTCAAGATTAAACTATATGGTATATCTACTATTCAAAAACAGATAATTGAACGTAAAACCATATATGTATTCATATCTACACGGATATTCAGATATCGAATATCCACATCTAATTTTTTGAATACGGATCATCCACACTGTTTTCACCCCTATCCACATATCATTATTATTCACTGTAAAGTAAAATAATAATAGATAGTTTTTATTGAATTAGACATCTATTACCCTTAACAAACATTCCAATTAATTATCTATATATAGAGAGAAATTAAAATAATTTAAATCTGCTAAATTATTTTAATAAACAACATAATAATTAATCCATCTGTCAAGTAATTTTTCTTTCTGAATAACAAACTAGGCAGAATTATATAAATATATGAAAATAAGGAGTCTGGCTAGAATGACATCAGCGTCATTTCAGCCTATATAACACCAACTCCAAAATCTATCGAATCGACTTCAAACGGTGAATCCAAACCATTCAAACTGATCTATTTCATTAGTTGTGCGTTTACATGCAAAATTTATAATTTTTCGAATTTATGTAGTATCAAGTTAAGCGTTCAAATGTGTGAGTTTTTAAATTAATTTTAATGCAATTCATTTTTCAACATTTTTGACCTCTTAATTTGATACTAAAATAACTAGAAAATATAAAAAATTTACATGTAAACGCATCACTCATAAAGTAAATCAGTTTGAACGGTTTGAATTAGTCGTTTGAAGTCTATCCAATTAATTTTTTAGTTAGTGTCATATGACACCAATATCAATATATCATACTAGCCGGACTCGAAATTAAGCTCTCTCTAGTTATTACTTATTAATATCCTTAATTGTATTAGCGATGCAAAACTTGGTTTTATTAATTAATTCCTCTACAAGCAAAATAAGAAAATAGACACAAGTCATTATATTTATTTATTTAAATATTCCACATACGTACAAGCGGGAAAGCTGTTCGAACTGTCGACATTATCATTAAAAAAGACAAATTAATTAAGGAACAAATAATTCACAGAATGGCCACATACAGGTTACAGCGCTAGCTAATGATTAATTGTAGGGGTGCAAAAAAAAAAAGTTCGTACCGCGTAATTTGATTGAGTTGGATTCGAAAAAAAAGTTCGGTTTGAAACGAATCAAACCAGTTCGGTTCTAAAACGAATCAAATCTAGTTCAGCTAAAAAATGGTTTGAATCGAACTCGAACTCGGATTGAGTTTGATTCGATTCAATTCGAAACTCTTCTTTTTAGTTCTAAAGTTTGTTTCAATTTCAAACTAGTTTGGTTCGAATTGCACCGAATCAAACTCGAACTCTTCTTTTCAGTTCGAAATCCTGTTTCAATTTCGAACCAAGTTGATTCGAAATTGGTTCGAATTCGAACTCGAAATGGGTTAAGTTTGATTCAGTTTGATTCGTTTGCAGTCCTAGTTGATTGGTTCTCTTCTCCCAATAAATCACCGAGTTTATTTTGAATCCTGGAAAGATGAAAATGAAATTTTTATAATTTCACAAGGGTTCGTGCAGCGAAATGATAATATTTTATTTCGTTTTTGAATTCTTCTTAGAGAATATTTTTTGAATTCAATTTGGCAGTCTGGAGACTGCAGCAGTTGAATTAAAGAAAGAAGCTAAAGAGAATGTATTGGAAAATTTAAAGTGTCAGTGCCGTAAATTTGGAAGAAGCTAAATATTAATATAGGTCCCTAGCTACCAACCAAATTGGAAGTTTGTGTAGAAGAAGACAAATTTGTAACACGTCACCTAGGATCCTATGACAATCCATTTTCTGCTAATCAGGTTTAATTTAATCTAATTTAACCTAATCACTTTCATTAATTTATCATCCAAATTCCCATTTTTACCATTTCCCCTATACTCATTGTTAGGGTTGAAAACAGTATGGATAATATCTAATTCGTATTTCGAAAAATTAGATTTGGATATCTGATATACGAATATCTGTGTAGATATGAATACTGATATGGTTTAACGTTTTAATTATCCGTATCTGAATAATAGATATATATCATATATTTTAATATATATTATGAAAAATCAAATAGATCTATATTATACTGTTTGTTTTAAGAAATGCATATGTCTGGAAAAAAAAAATTGTTTCCAAATGAATAGGAATCATTGCAATCTACATATAATATATCTGAGAAATTTCAAATTTTAAAGTTATTTTTCAAGGTTCCTGGTTGCCGATTTTTTTTAATATTCTCCAAAAATTAAAAAATTCCACATATGCCCTCCATTTTTTTATTTTTAAAACTGCTCCAACCACCAGAATTTCTGGCAGTTCTAGATTTTTTTTTTTTTTGGAAAATTGAGAAGTAATTGAGTAGTAAAATTGTTTTAATGATTAATATTATTAATCATTAAAAAAACAAAGAACCGCCAGAAATTCTGATGGTTGGGACAGTTTAAAAAAAAAATAAAGGGCATATGTGAATTTTTTTAATTTTTGGAGGATATTAAAAAAAAAAACGGTCCTGGTTGCTTCTGAAAAAATATTTCCCATTGTGCAAATTGCCACAGAGAATCTTCTCAAGGTATTTCACAGGGAATCAGAGTAGGTCCGATGCCCATCGGACCTACCTTGGTTCGATGGGTGTGATAACCATTCGATCTGCATCAAGAGTCGTGTGATCTTATCAAAATCCGTGCAAGTCTATATCAATTGCCGTACACATAGATCTTGATGCTAATCGTACGATTCTAGAGCTAATTGAATCTAAATGTAGGTCCGATGCCCATCGGACCTACTCCTATCTCATTTCACAGACAGCGTGTGTGCATCCCTCATAAATTAATGGTACTGCATTCCTCGAATACAGCGACTTGTTTATATTTTGGACTGCGTTTCCACCCGTCTCTCTGTGACAATCACTATGTAGATAACTATACAACACCAATAACCCTCCGCAGTGTCTTAGACAGATATGTAGGTCCCACAGACAAGGGATTTGCGATACACTTATACAAACATTTAAGGATTCAATAGAGGAGACTCTTGCAGTTATTCCCGCCTTTTTACCTCTTTATCTTTTCCAGAGGAGCATGGTTTAAAGTTTAAACTTCAAAATCAGACCCAGCATCCCTCTGGGCCCCACAATTCGCCACGTCACTGGCACCGAACAAGTCACAAGAGCCAACCATCGTGATCGCGGTCCATCATTCCGTCTGTGAACCCGAACAAACTTGAAGAGTTGAAGTCTTGAAGATCAACTTTTAACTAATTTAAAATATTTTATACTTTCGACCCTAAGAGTTTCTGAATTTTAATAATGGACATCTTGAGTGTGAACTTTCTAACGGTTGTATTAATGAAGTTATTCGTCATCTAAGTTCGTATTTTTATCTTATGAATAATTTACCTTATTTATATTACCTTTTTCACGAAATGTATTTAATATTTTTATAATAAAAATACTCATTATTAAAATTCACAGTGAATAGTTTTTTTTTATAAAAAAATGATTAACATAACAAAAGTTGTGCAAGTAAGGATTGTAAGTTTTGCGAAAATTATTATACTAATTTTATTTTCTTTCATCTTCTAAAAATTACAAAATAAAAAATTATTCATACATGTAGAATATGTTGTACCAATTTTTTTTAAAATTTTCATAAAATACTATATGTTGGAATCAATTCTAAAAATCAAGGTTCTAAATAGCGTTTATAGCGTCGTAGCGGGACGGCGAAAAAAAAAGCTATAGCGAATAGCGTCGCTATAGCAGAAGCTATTCCAAATAGCGTTTTTTTTTTACATTTCGTATATTCAATATTTGTACTAAATATCAACATTATCTAAAGTCTCATAGAACAATAAATAACACCAAAGTAATTAAGAAATTATAATATTCATATTGAACCCGTACAAAGTCCAAATTGTGGTTCAAAATATCCATAGTAATATCATAAACTATCGATTTTTCCTATTAAAAATATCTTAAGCATCATAATTCATGACATAATCTTTTTTTTTTCTATTCAAATTTTAATTTCGGTTTGGACTTTTTTTCTATTCAAATTTCAATTTCTATTCCCAATTTCAAATTGATTTATCTGTAGCAAGTAGCAAAACATTTAATTTCGGTTTGAGATTTTTTTTATCTTTATTTAACACCCATATAAATTGCTTAAAAAAAAAAACTCATATTTTATAGCGCAAATAGCGCTGTAGCGGCCGTAGCGCAAATAGCGCATTTTGATGTCATAGCGTAGCGTTTGGGATCCAAAAACGCTATAGCGCGCTATTTAGAACACTGCTAAAAATTGTAGTTGTGCAATAAGAGTCAAGATTGCATTAAAGACAAATTGCATCATTTTAATAACTATTGTCCGGTGAAAAGTTGGACGAAACACATCTAAATTCACAATAATTTTGATAAATGATGACAATGCAAATTCATTTTTCATATTTTGTATTTTAATCTGATGACAAAATAAGACAAAAATATTAGAATGGTTAGCGTACGTGGTGTATTCACAAATTTGAGAATTTTAAGGATGTATTAAGAAAAGAAGCCACCACAAATTCGAATTCAAACGAAAGTAATTCCGACAATTTATAAAAAGAACAGGTCTACTGACAAACTCTATCTCTTCCCCCACTGCAAAGTACGTCCGATGCCCATCAGACCTACTTTAGGTTCAACGAAGTAAAGACCGTCCGATTAGCTTCAAGATGTGTGCCCAAGCTTCAATATTCGTGCAGTTTCGCGTAAATTTTGTAAACACGGATATTAGAGCGAATCGGACGGTTATGGAGACATTAAACATATAATTAGATCCAATAGGCATCGGACCTACTCCTTTTGTCTCCTTCCCCAACCTGCCATTGCCCTTTTCTCCTCACCTCTCTACCACACCGAGACCCCTTTCTCTCTTCTCTTCTCTTCCCTTCTCCTTCAAGCCAATAAAACTCTTCCTTTAAAAACCAGCATTCTTCTCTCTCACCTCTCTTTCACTTTCCCTTTCCTTTTTACTACATACCATGTGATCTCTGACCTTCTCACCCACTGTCACTCCACACTTCCCTTCCATTGGTGACTCGCCTTCTAGAAAACCACCAACACCTTGTCTGGATCGTCTATCCAGACAATGTACAGTTCATCTTCCTCCAGAGGTCGAAGCAGTTCACCTTTCAGCTACCGGAAGCCACCGTCTCCTTCTTCCTTTTCCTCCTCCTCCTCGTCGACTTCCTCAGGTTATAACAGCCGGATTATCCCCAAGTCTTCTCCTTCCTCTGTTTCTTCTCAGTACTACGGATCTAGTAACGGTTTCGGGACCCGACCATCCACTCCTAACAAGTCCCGATCCATGCGGACGCCACCTCCACCGCCATTGCCGGTGGTCCCTTTTCCTTCAGCCGATGAGCTTATCATTGAAGACACTTCTAGATCTGGAGATAGTATCTCAGTCACAATCCGGTTCAGGCCTCTGAAGTAAGTGTGAAATGGAATTTGGATCTGGTTGACTTCACATCGGCATGTTTTGGCTGATCTATGATTTCAGTAGATTAACTTTTTTCCTTTGAATATTGGTTTGGTTTAGTGAGAGGGAGATACAGAGAGGAGATGAGATCGCCTGGTACGCTGATGGAGAAAAGCTTGTGAGGAGCGAGTTTAATCCAGCTACAGCTTATGCATATGGTAAATATTTCGATTAAATTTGATTGTTATTCGTTTCAATTTTGAAATGAGGTACAATGTTGGCCTTAGACACTATTGGTCCTAGAATATCTCAACTTGAATTTGAAGCTTGTGAATTCACATCAAATTTGAATCCCTGCTTTGTCACATAAAAATTTTGGTCCAGTTTTTCTTTGCCTTTAACTTATGATCAATGACATAATTGGATTCTGCTTAAATTTATCTCTTTAGATCGAGTTTTTGGTCCCTCCACAACAACTCCGTCTGTCTATGATGTAGCAGCTCGTCCGGTTGTTAAAGCCGCAATGGAGGGCATTAATGGTATTTTTCTTTAATCAATGATTTGGTAGATTTACATCTTCATTAATTAACATGCCTCTATCTTTTTCATGGCTCCTAGTAAGAGTTTTTTTTTATTGTTTCAAATTCAGGGACTGTCTTTGCCTATGGTGTTACTAGCAGTGGCAAGACCCACACAATGCATGTAATTTTCTATAAACAGTTTGATTTAATTGAGTTCAAATATAGTTAAATTTCTATCTATGTACACCTCTTTTTTGACTGCTTACTGGTCCTTACTTTTTCTAGGGTGATCAAAATTCTCCTGGAATTATCCCCTTGGCAATTAAAGATGTGTTCAGCATAATCCAAGATGTAACTATCTCATACAAATATCTTTTATTTGTCATGATCTTTGATAACCTTTTGTATATTGATATACTGTTGACTAAATATGCCTTATTATCATGTTACAGTCACCTGGGCGAGAATTCTTGCTCCGTGTCTCTTACATTGAGATTTACAACGAGGTTTGTTGTGATCAAGCTTTACATAAAATTACTACTAATTGTACTATTTCTATAAGCCAGCACATGGATTATTGTACTGATTGCACCTTTTGGAACAGTTCTATAAAGGGATAATGGACCTATGCATAAATAAATGTAAATTAAACCCTAAACAGTAACCAAGTCTTGTAAATGTTTTATTTTTACTCCAGGTGATAAATGATTTGCTTGATCCTACTGGTCAGAACTTGCGAGTGAGAGAAGACCATCAGGTGCAAAAGCTTTTATATCTCCGCTGTCTATTTAAAGTTTGTCTGGCACACTGAATTAAGTGGAGTTGAGTTGAAAAGGTGGAATAGATGGAAATTTTTCCAATTAAATCCCTCTCTATTCCTTCTAGATAGAATAAGATATTCTCGGGGGATGGAATATCTTATGCTATAGAAAGAATGGATTAGAATGAATTATCCATTTGCTTTGGAATTAAATTCCACTTTGCCGAACACCTATGATATAACTGAACATGTTTGGTATTAATCAGAGGCTTTTCTGAACTCACTATCAACAACTTTCTATACAAAAGATGTTATATATTAATCTGTATTATTTTTTGGGTTCCTAAAATTCAGATATGGATATTTTTAACAAACAATTGTTCCATCCCAATGTTAAGTTTATGGTATAGTGTCCAGAATCCCAATTTAAAGGACCTAATGAAATAAAATAGAGGTTCTTTATTACGAAATTCTTGGTCTATTGTTAGCAAATTTTTGGGGGGTGTTCTCTTAACTAAAGTCAAAAGTTTTAAATTATTAAACACAGGGGACCTATGTGGAAGGAATAAAGGAGGAGGTTGTTCTTTCTCCTGGACATGCACTTTCTTTCATTGCTGCTGGTGAAGGTGAAGTTTAAATTACTTATTTTCTTTTATTTACATTTTAGAGAAAAAGCTGCAACTTATTGTGAACTCTAGTAATATTTGGAGGACCTTTGCTTGACTGGTGTAAGAACTTTTGAAGAATTAATTGCAACTTTGGTTTAACAAATGCTAATGTTATCCAACCTCAACAGAGCACCGCCATGTGGGATCGAATAATTTCAACTTGTTTAGTAGTCGTAGCCATACAATCTTCACACTGGTAAATCCTTTATACACATCCTGTTTTCTTGGACCTCAATTTATGTTGTTTTAACAGCTGCATATGAAATCATCTTTTCTAAACTCATTTTATGTAGATGATCGAGAGCAGTGCCCATGGTGATGAGTATGATGGTGTGATGTACTCTCAGCTTGTAAGCATCTAACCCTAATTTATCGCATTCTTTTACAAATTTTTATTTTTATATAGTCATCAATTTATCTTAATTTCCGCCTTGTTTATCTAGAACTTGATTGATCTAGCTGGTTCAGAGAGCTCCAAGACAGAAACAACTGGTCTAAGGAGAAAGGAGGGTTCATACATTAACAAGAGTTTGTTAACTCTTGGCACGGTAATGTATACTTTGTTTTGGGTATTTTTAAAATGCTTTTCTTATACGTGCATCAAATACATTTGAGTCTGATGTTTACTTGATACTTATATTTGAAGGTCATTGGGAAACTTAGTGAAGGGAAAGCCTCTCATATACCATATCGTGATTCAAAGTTAACTCGTCTTCTTCAGTCTTCGTTAAGTGGACATGGACATGTATCAGTAAGTTACTGCAAATTTACTTTCCCTTTCTCCTTACACTTGTCATATGTTATCTTTATGTTATTTCACTTGACTTGTTTTCACTTTTTTTTTTTTTATTAACGAATCTGCCTTGGTTGTTTCTGCAGCTTATATGCACTATTACTCCAGCAACTAGCAACATGGAAGAAACACATAATACCCTGAAATTTGCAAGTAGAGCAAAACGGGTTGAAATATTTGCTTCGCATAATAGGGTAGGACATCACATTTTTTTTTTTTTTTTTATATTGCCGATATATATTTGGTATGAGATCCAAAGGGCAAAAATCATTTTAATTGATTGATTGTAGATTATTGATGAGAAGTCGTTGATAAAAAAATATCAAAGAGAAATTTCCACCTTGAAAGAAGAGCTTGATCAGTTTAGGAGCGGAATGCTTACTGGTGGTGTCAGTCATGAAGAAATCATGACATTGCGCCAACAGGTCTCTCTTCTCTCCTGCTATAGATCATTACATTTATTCTGAAAATCATCACATGATACTAAACTTTAATTGATGCTAAATTTTTATATGCGATTCTTATTGCTTGAGCAGCTGGAGGAGGGCCAGGTGAAGATGCAGTCGAGGTTGGAGGAGGAAGAGGAAGCAAAAGCTGCTTTAATGAGCCGAATTCAGCGGTTGACTAAATTGATACTTGTCTCCACAAAGAACACCATTCCAAGTGTTCCCAACCATCAGCGGGGCCAATCTTTCAGCGAAGAGGATGTGCGTCATCATTGTTTTTCTAATCTCATATATTAAATTATATATTGTTTCCTTTATCTGATCCTAGATAATTATGCTATTTCAGAAGTTGGATATTTTTAGTGGAAACTCTCCACTGCTTGAGAATGAAAAAGACACATTGTCATCTGCCCTGTCAGATCCATTGGATCCAAGCAAACTAAATGAAGACTCTGACGAAAATAGATCTGGCACAGAACATGTATGTGTATTTCTTCTAAAATTCTTTTGAACATATGTTCCCTAAAAAATATTTTCGTCTATTGTAGAAATTTGGGTATGTTTGCATTCATCAGACTTACAAATATACACTGACCAATCTTACTTTAAGCTCATTTTGGTTCTGACCTAACAACAGCCTGTCTTCTGGTATTTGACTTTATCTGCTTGGGTACTGGTTTTACTTTGTAATTTGAGGAGCTTTGATGTTGTACTAAATTTTTTTTAGGGCTTTTGCACATAGTTGAACCTATTACAGCAAGTCCCAAAGTCCCATTTAATATACTTAACAAAAAGACAATGATGCAATTTGATCATTGTTTGCATTTTGGAACATGGGAATTCTGATTTCTTGTTCATCCTAATTTGTTTGATTTATTCTCTTTTCAGGCTGAATTTAGTGCAACAGATCAAATGGATCTCCTTGTCGAGCAAGTTAAGATGCTTGCTGGAGAGATTGCCTTTAGTACTAGTACTCTTAAGAGACTTGTGGAGCAATCTGTTGATGACCCTGAAAGCACAAAAGCGCAGGTATAATCCTTTATATCTAGCTTGTTATCCCTAGTGATATTTTGATTGATGATCAGTCATGTTAAACATTGATTTTCATTTGACATTTTTGGATTTCTGCACTTGTCATGCGATCTCATAAACAGATTCAGAATTTGGAGCGTGAAATTCAAGAAAAGCGGAGACAAATGCGTTCCTTGGAGCAGAAAATCACTGAGACTGGTGAGGCCTCTCTTGCAAGTGCCTCTATGGTTGATATGCAACAGGTCCAGCTTTTTTATGCTCCTTTTGTCGTGTCATAATACACATTACACAGCTGCATCTTAATTTTCAGTTTTCTTATCTTTGCTTTTGGCTGTTCATTTTTTCTTTTGTGTGATCTTTTGCTACTTATGGCATCTTAGTAAATGAAACTTTGTGCATGAACTGAGAGAGACACTCTACTTGCTAGGGTGTACCTCATTGTATATACTGGTATGACGTGGAGTTTGTCTTCTTTGGTGGATGCTCCATTGCTCAAGTTATTTGGATGGTCTAATTGAATAACATTACTCATACACATTGTTTTTATATTTTCCAGACTATATCAAAGTTGACAGCTCAGTGCAGTGAGACAGCATTTGAACTTGAGGTGACACGACGATGATTGATGTTTTATTATCTGTGATTTGAACTGTTTTGCAGTTATGTATATTTCTATCTTATGTGGAAAATTTAAATCTGTTTTAACTGTGATGTGCAGTTAAGAACTGCTGATAATCGCATCCTACAGGAACAATTGCAGCACAAGGTATATATATCTTTTTTTACGGCTGTTTTCCATGATGCATATTTTGTTGGTAATGTAAATCTGTTTTGATATTTCCCTATGTAGCACCTTAAAAGTTTTTTAATTCCTGGCTTTTGGTGCAGTGTGCGGAAAACAATGAGTTTCAAGAGAGAATTATACTCCTTGAACAGCAGCTTGCCTCTATGAAGAGTGAAAAGGGACCTGAGCAGCGTGGATCAGATGAAATAGAGTACTTGAAGTCGAAACTTCACTCACAGGTTTCTAGTTCAATAATTTGTCATCTTTAGTTGATCCATTTAGTCATTTTTAATTCTTTTTCATTATTGGCTATGTTTGCTTTGAAGATACGTGTGGGGATAAGAATATAACCTTTATTGGGCAATTCTTGATGGAGTCATCCCTATAATTTGGGTACCAGCTTGACCGGCCAACTTTAAACTATTATTGGTTTAAGACAGTGTTGATAACTTTGATGATTTCCATGAAATACTTGTTTGTTTGGTATATCAAATTACAACACATACTTATGGCGCCCTTTGTTTCTAAAATCCTTCATTATCTTTTTCTGAGAAATTCTCGTTAATAGTAAGCTTTACTAATGATGAAGACTACTATCATGGAAAGTAAAAACACCATGAGATCATTGGATCTGTAATGTTTTCTTGGTCCTGTTTACTTTAGTTGACATGTTCATTCTTTGGTTTTTTCTTCTTCATTTACCCCTTGAAATTAACCTGGTTGTATTGCAAGTTTTGCCTGATAACTAGACACACAAGTTATATAGGATGAAAATCAATGTTTTGTACTGTATATCATCCAATCTGGCATTGATAACTCTAACATTTCTAAGGACCTGTATTGTGAAGCTCACCTGAAAATATTCTCACGATTTTTGTTTTTTATGCACAATAGGAGAGTGAAAATGAAAAAATAAGATACGAGCTCTTGCAACGAAATGAGGATTACAAAGAATTGATAAACCAAAACCAAAAGTTGGCCGATGAAGCCTCTTATGCAAAAGAACTCGCCTCTTCAGCTGCAGTGGAACTAAAAAATCTAGCCGAAGAAGTCACCAAGCTGTCCTTGCAAAATGCAAAACAAGCCAAGGAACTGAAAAACCTACAAAGAAGCCGAACTGGCAGCAGGGCTAGCCGCGAATTTAGTAATTTCTCCTTAGATGAAACTTCAGATTTGGATAGTTTGAAAACTGAACTCAATGTTAGAAAACAAAGAGAGGCGGTTTTAGAGGCGACTTTGTCTGAAAAAGAGGTGATAGAAGAGGAATATAAGAGAAAATTAGATGAGGCGAAAAAGAGAGAACTGACCCTAGAAAATGACTTGGCTGGTATGTGGGTCCTGGTTGCCAGACTAAAAAGAGGGGCTTTGGGTGCTCCGCAAAAGAATGGCCATGATGAGAGATCAAGTAACGGAGACATGATGAATGGTGATATGAGAGAGGAAGTGGATAAGGTTGAAAACAAAGATGGAGTTGCTGTCTTGGTTGATAAACCGGTTGTTACCAATGATTTGATAAAGGATAAACGCAAAGAGGATGTTAAGAGTGGCCAGTTTGAGCCTGTTTTGTTTCGCCTGAAGGTAACTTCAATATATCAACTAAATTTTTATCTTCTCTGTTGAGTTTGTGTTTTGATTGCTTTGTATTTTTTATTTTCTTGCTTCTTTATTAATGAAAAAAATTGGTTGGCTCAAATTATCACCCTAAGTCTTGATGTCAAGTTGCCATGTTAACATGTCAATGTCCCATTTTGGCCTGATGCACATACATAGGTTGACTCTGATATGTCAGTATTTGTCATGGTAAATCAGTTCATTCAGTTCTTATGTAGTTTGGAGTAGTGTTATGTTCTAGGCCATTTTATCTCCCCAAAACCAAAAACTGAGCTACCTCTGATTGTGCTATCTCTTCTGGGGGTGTTCCAACGGTCGGTTCGGTTAAAACCAAATTAAATAGCCAAACCAAAATTTTATTTGATATTTAAAAATCTAACCGAACCAACTGAAATAAACTTGTCAATCGAACAAAAAAAAATTGAAGTAAATTTCGGTTTGTTTGGTCGAATCGAAATAAGAGAGATTAAACCGCACCAAATATAAAAAAACCGAAGTAATTAAAAAATTCAACCGAACTGAATCATTTAAACCGAAAGCCTGAACCATTAATCCAAAATTTGTCAGTTCGATTGAAAATCAAATAAACCGGATCCAATGAACACCCCTAATCTCTTTTATCATCAAGTTAAGCTGCTTCTGTTTTTTTGGTAATAGTTGAATGGGAATTTGAGCATAACAAATTGTTGAAATTCAGGCTAAAATCCAAGAGATGAAGGAGAAGGAGATTGACTCGCCAGGTGAGAAGGATGCAAACTCTCATGTATGTAAAGTGTGCTTTGAGTCTCCAACAGCTGCTGTGTTACTCCCTTGCCGCCATTTTTGCTGTAAGTTTTTCGTACTGTAATACAATTTTTGGTATAGACTTGCTCTATGATAAATGCAAATTTTAAACCTCAAAAGGAAGTCTGATTTACATTTATTGTTTTCTATACATTTTCCTTACAGTATGCAAACCATGTTCACTTGCCTGTACAGAATGCCCTATCTGCCGAAGTCAAATTTCTGATCGCATCATAACTTTTACTTGATGCACTGAGATGGAGGTGAGAACAATAAATCCAATTATATGATCTCGATTTTTTTTATCGAATTTTGGAATTTATGGTGTATGTCAAAAATCTATTATAACTCAATTGTTGGAAATTACAAGTTGGTAGATTGAAAAACTAGATATCCAATTTGGTTCGAATTCTAGTTTGAACAATACTGTAAACGATATCAATTGGATGTACCATAAAACACCAACAGCATCTTCAATTTAAACTCTAATATTACTTATTGACATGATTTTGTTTTATATATACTTAATTACTGTAGGTGGCTAGAAATGTGGAGTTGCCTCATTTTTTGAAGTGCATTGTGAGATTCTTTATTAGTAGGGAAGGACTTATTTCTATTCCTTATACCTCTCGTTGTATTTGTCTTCTCTTCTCTGACAGTATCAAAACCTTGGTTTCTTTTTTAGAGTTACAAGGCAAGTTCTTGTTAAATTGTATAGATATGGTGCTAAATAGTTTGTATGACAGCATTGGTATGAAGTATAGTGTAAGCAATTATATATCGGGGGAATGTTTTGTTCCCGTCTCTATTTGGTGTCTTTATTCATAAAAATTTAATCCCAGCTAAAATGCACCTGTTCGGTTAATTGTAAGTATAAGAACAAAGACTTAATATGTGTAAAATATAAATTATAGTTTGTAAAGATTTAAATGCCCTTGCACATTGACAAACAGCACAAAAATATAATTCAAAAATAACTTCTTTCATTTCTTTTACTGTCACCTTGTCAAGCTGTGGCAAAAAAATATATTCAACAAGACGGTTCAAATGCCTTCATATGCCTCCATTATGCTTCTATTTTTAAAAACTTTAATAACTCAAAATTTAAAATTTAAAATTCAAAATAAAATTGTTGGATATAATGTACATCATTTTATCAATGCACGTGTTAAAAATTATGACATTTCAATTTTGTTTTGATTGTCATCAAGAGCTCGTAAAAAACGTACTAATGTAGATAATTTCTAGACGTTGATTTTTTAATTTATTAATTCACATAAAAATAAAATCAAAATGTGATAATTTTTTATGAGCACATAGATAAAATGATATATATTATATTCAAAGGTTTTATTTTGACTTTTAAGTTTTAAATTTTGAGTTATTAAAGTTTTTAAAAATAAAGTCATGGTGGATGCACAAAAAATGGAGGCATTTGAACCCTCATTCAACAATACGGAATCCGAGTAGGTCCAATGCCCATCGGACCTACCTTGGTTCAATAGGTGTGATGACCATTCGATCTGCATCAAGATTCGTGTGCTATGTATCAAAATTCGTGCAAATCTGTATCAATTTCCGTGCACATATCTTGATGCTAATCGTACGGTCCTAGAGCTAATTGAACCTAAATGTAGGTCCGATGCCCATCGGACCTATTCCTATCTCCAACAATACAAGCATTTGAACCAAATTAAAATTGTTTTCTAATGAAAAATATTTCTTTCTGTGCATACTGCATACACATCAGACATAATTCCAATTTTATATTCAAATCCCTCTAATAAGAGATAATTACCAATACATACAAAATTTCAATTCTTAACTAACTGATCTCAACCATTCAAACTCGTTGAGATTTGTGCATGAAAAAATTTCTTTATCGAGATATGCGAATAGAAAATTTTGAATAGTTGGAATCGGAAAAGTAGGACCTTGGTTTTCTTATAGAAAAACAGCAGAGTCAGATCCGGTACTGATTGATACAAGTGCCAGAATCGTAACAGCAAAAATTCAACTGGTACAAATTTAAATTAATTTACGGTAAAGTAGAGATTTCTGCTGATAGATTGGTATAAAACTCATTGGACTTGAATTTATGGATTTGAGACTTATAATTTAGACATCCAATTAATTTACGGTAAAGAGAGGAGACTACAAAGCAAAAAAAAGAAAAAAAAAAGAAACTTCCAATTGATTTATTGAACTTATAATTTGGACTTTTATTTGATTTACTGTCCTCAAATTCTTGATCCAAAGAAAAAAAAAACGAAAATTAAGAAACACCTAAATTGTAATCCAAATTCTGCAAACTAAGAACAACAAACGAAAATTAGGAACAAAAAAAACAACAGAAATCAGAGAGAAAAGGAACAGAGGAAAAACCCATCAAGACGGATGTCAAATGAAAGAGCAATTCAACGGCAAGCCTTACTTATTGACATGAGTGTTTTTTTTTATATATATACTTAATTACTGTAGGTGGCTAGAAATGTGGAGTTGCCTCATTTTTTGAAGTGCATTGTGAGATTCATTATTAGTAGGGAAGGACTTATTTGCATTCCTTCTACCTCTCGTTGTATTTTTCTCTTCTCTGACAGTATGAAAACATTGGTTTCTTTTTTAGAGCTACAAGGCAGGTTCTTGTTAAATTGTATAGATATGGTGCTAAATAGTTTGTATGACAGCATTGGGATTGAGTATTGAGTATCATGCAATTATATATCTGTGAATTGAATATTTGGTGTCTTAATTAATTCATAGACTCTATATAGTTTATTTTTGCGTATATCAATCCAAAACATGTAATACCTGTCAGAAATTTTTGTATATAAGCACAATTTTGCAAAGGCAACAACCAAACATAAGATCAAAGCAATATAATCTCATATCAATAAGATCCCATGTGTATCTGAACAATACATAAGATCCAACGTGTATCTTGGCAACAACCAAACATAATATCCCACGTGTATCTGAACAAAAAATACAAAAAGAAAAAAAAAAGCCCACAAGAAACAAGGGGCAAATAGAAACCTATATATGATCAAAGATAAAAAGAAACCCACGAAATAATAAAGCAATCAAGAAATGCCTATCAAGAAACAAATAAAGCAATTAAGAAATGCCTATCAAGATTGATCTGGAGTTGCGTTGTTGGCGACTGGCTCAGGTGCATCTACCGACTTGTCAGGAGGTGTTGCGACAGGCTCAGCTGCATCTACCGACTAGAAGGTGTTGCGACTGGTGCAGGTGCATCCGACGGAGGTTGGCAGTGGCCGAGCAGAAAGCCACATCGTGGGCTGCAGGTGCATTGTTCGATTCATATATGAATAACAAAACAACATACAAGTAAGGCAAACATAAACCTATATATCGAGATCCCATATATGAAATTGTCATAATAAAATTGTCGTAATAAATTCTAATTTTGAATAGTTGAAATTTTTATAATAAAATTGTCATAAAAAATTACCAAATAAGTATAGTTCATTGATTTTCTCTAATCTCTTAATTCAATTTTTTTAATTAGTGCAAATATGATTGATAAAGAATTATTGTTATGATACTATTTTGTTAAGACAGCAAGATAGACATATAGACTAAATTTTTTTAGATGCAGCAAATATATGTTCAATCGTAAGTTTTACAAGATACTTAAATAAAATATCAAGCAACGCATGCACGAAGCATGATAGATCATGCAAAATACCCGATTCATTTTAAAGCCTATTCTAGGTTTCTAACATCTTAAAATAGAATACAAATCGGCTGTTATTCTATTGGAATAACATGACTCTGTTATTCTAATGATAATTGTTCAACTTTGTTAAGATTCGTGCCTGAAAAAATATCTTTGTCAAAATTCGCACACGAAAAAAATCTGAATGGCTATCATTGAAATAACAGGATCATATTATTTCAACGGAATAACAACCTACCGATTTGATCTTCTGCGGCACAACTTTCTGCAACCCGTGCAATTGTATTTTTTCCTGTACAAGCTGCAAATGTCGATTCTCATTGTCAAAAACTTTTGTTTATCCCATTTTATTATTTTTTAATAACAATACATTTGTTATAATAAACTAAGAGTGAGTCTATGGTGTTACGCATAGTACGGATTGATTCGTAATACGAATTAATATTTTCGTTTTCAAAATCATAACGGCCAACTCGAACCATTTAACATGATCTTCATATGAAAAAAAAAGCTAGTACAAGCATAAAATAATTAATGGAAAAAAAAATTACCTATCATGTTGATTGGGGGTCATGACACGATTCAAAGAGAATGCCAAAGCAAGATTGAATGCGGCGAAATTGAGAGAGAGAAAGAGCTTTAGGCGAGAGAAAAAATAAGGGAGAGAGAAAAGTAAAGAAAATAAGGTGAGAGGCAACTTTATATATCTTTAGCTCCCTTCCAAAATTTTCTCCCAACCAAGTATAGAAAAATAAAAATAAAATAATTAAGGTTCCTGAATATTTGTGTGGGAATTCAATCAATCACCAAATCTAATTCTATTGGAAAGAGCTTAATAATAAAAAAAATCTAACTCTTGCGCAATTCCCTCATTCTCTTGTTGTCCATAAGACCGGAGTACGTATCCTCTGAGATATCTCAACTTTTGCGTGACCGACGTGTCCGGTGCCTACCAGTATTATTTTTGCGATAAACTTATACAAACATTTAAGGATTCAATAGAGGATATTCTTGCAGTTATTCCCGCCTTTTTACCTCTGTATCTTTTCCAGAGGAGCATGGTTTAAAGTTTAAACTTCAAAATCAGACCCAGCCTCCCTCAAATGCGCATCCCCTGAGATATCTCAACTTTTGCGTGACCGACGTGTCCGGTGCCTATTCGGAGATAGCGAAGAGGGCCAGTATTATTTGTGCTTTGAGATTCGTACAGAATGTATTTGAACGGTTGATATTTTCCAAAAAAACACGCAAAAGTTGAGATATCTCAGAGGATGCAAATTCACAAGACCGGCTCTCTTTTCATGATCTTTTGTGCTCCTCAAATGTGCAATAAATCAATAACTTCCTTGTTAAAGTTCTTCCAAGCCAACCAAATTGAAAATGAGGGATCTAATTACATTATTTATTTTGAACAGATTGTGTTTGATTGTTAATTGTCAAATTGTTTAATGAAAAAATAATTAGTTTTTAAATTGCACTAATTTCGATACTAGATTAAGGGACAGATAATACATTAGAATTTTTATTTTTTTATTTGATGAGTAATTAATTTGTTGTCACTATTGTCAAATATAATTGTAATCAATATAATCCATCTTACTAAAAATACTGTGACATGTTCAGGAACTCTATTTGATCCCCATATAATAATGTATTTTAATTAAACTTTAATCAATTTGTTAACCCAAAATATGAGTTACTTAGGTGATATTAATTCCTCTCAACTTTGTGGCCTAGGTGACAATATACAAAAGAGGAGAAATCAAATTATTCTATAATAAAAACAGATTGGGAGTACATCATGTCTAAAAATTGGAGTCATATATATTCTACTTATATTCTCTATTTAAAATACATAACATAAAACTATAAATTATTTTTTCACATTATTTAAAACCGTATTTAAAATTTTAGGAGTATAGAATATAAGATGAGACAAATTATTTTAAACGACAGAAATAGTTTAAGATATTTAAGACAAATTATACAAACCATCTTATCTCATAATTACAAAAAAGATACGAAAAGTTAAGAGTTAGGAGGAAAATTTACTTTTGTAATAAATTAAGAGTGAGTCTATGGTCCGAATTTTTTATTTATATCCAAAAAATAAATTAAAAAACAAAAAATAACCATGTTGGAGGTGAAATTCGAAATCTACCCAAACCGGAAATTTTTTTCCCAGAAATTCAACTCTAATTCCGGAAATTTTTTTTCCGAACTTAACAAATTTTTTTTTTAGTTTTTTTTTTTTAGAGATTCCGGATAAAATTTTTCCGAACTAAACAAATATTTTTTTTTTTAAGAGAAAAATAGCTAAAATACTGAAATCTAACGTTAAAAAATCGAATATTTTTTTTTACATATTTGTTAAATTAATTTAAAA
Organism: Carex kokanica; assembly: GCA_025461125.1. Lineage (NCBI taxonomy): Eukaryota > Viridiplantae > Streptophyta > Magnoliopsida > Poales > Cyperaceae > Carex > Carex kokanica. The sequence continues at coordinate 626,470 of JAJGRX010000162.1, forward strand.
AATTTCAAATTGGTGTAGAATAATTTAGAAATTATCAAAATGGCTAAAATACTGAAATCTAAGACTAAAAAATCGAATTTTTTTTTTTAAATATTTGTTAAATTAATTAAAAAAAATTCAAAATGGTGTAGAATAATTTAGAAATTATCAAAATAGCTAAAATACTGAAATCTAACACTAAAAAATCGAATTGTCTTTTTAAATATTTGCTAGATTACATTTTTTTATATATAATTAACATATTTATACTAAAACACGCTAAATTACTTGATTTATGCTGAATTACACTAAATTACAATAATTATGTAGAATTATGCTAGAATACGGTAAAGTACGCTAAATTACGTACGAATAGGGATGATATCTTACTGAGAAGGTGAAAAACGACGACGAAACTTCAAACAGCCATAAAACGGCGCTCGAGTGTCTGATTTTAGTAAATGACCACTTTTCGGAAAGCTTGCGAAAATGCGCATGCGTTCGGACTCACTTTGCTAGTTTTCCAAATTCAAAATCGCCAAAAAACAAAGGGAAGAGCCTCAAAACTTCAGTTGAAGTTTCCGATTAAGATTTTCATTTATATTATTCAATCTACGTAGCTCAGTAAATTAGTTATGTAATGAACTTTTAGAATACCAATTTTTATTATTTTTGGAATTTTTTTACTATTTTTTATGATTTATGAAAGATGCCACAAAATAAGCCCCATTCATACGTAATTTAGCGTAATTTATCGTATTTTAGCATAATTCTACATAATTATTATAATTTCAGCATTTTAGTAAATTACCGATTTTAGCACAAAATCGGCCCTATTCGTAGTAAAAAAACAATTCGATTTTTTAGTGTTAGATTTCAGTATTTTAGCTATTTTGATAATTTCTAAATTATTCTACACCATTTTGAAATTTTTTAAATTAATTTAACAAATATTTAAAAAAATAATTCGATTTTTTAGCGTTAGATTTCAGTATTTTAGCTATTTTTCTCTTAAAAAAAAATTTGTTAAGTTCGGAAAAATTTTATCCGGAATCTCTAAAAAAAATAAAAATAAATAAAAATTGTTAAGTTCGGAAATTTTTTTTCTGGAATTAGAGTTGAATTTCCGGAAAAAAATTTTCCGGAGTTAGACGTTGAATCCGGAAATTTTCCGGTTTGGGTAGATTTCGAATTTCACCCCCAACATGGTTATTTTTTGTAATTTAATTTATTTTTTGGATATAAATAAAAAATCCGGGTCTATGGTACTATGTATAGTACGGATTAATATTTTTGTTTTCAAAATTCTAACGGTCAATTAGAACCGTTTAACATAATCCTTATATTTATGAATATGTACTTGCAAACTGAATTTATATTTTTTATATTTTTTTCACTATTTTTTAAGATAGGTAGAACATTACTGTTTTTGGATGGCTCATAATTTTCAGATCAAGTGATTTTCTACCTATCTTAAAAAATGGTAAAAAAATAAAAAAAATATAAAATTCAGTCTGCAAGTACATATTCATATGGGGATCATGTTGAACAGTTCGGATCGACCGTTAGAATTTGGAAGTGAAAATATTGATCCATATTACGGAGCACGTATAAATAAAATTATAATAAATATAAAATTTGATCTGCAAGTACATATGAAATGGGAATCATGTTGAACAGTTCAGATCGACCGTTAGAATTTTGATAACGAAAATATTAATCCGTATTACGGATCAATCCGTGCTATGCATAATACCATGGACTCACTCATAAACTAATAATGAAAACCCATTGTTGGCTATATAAAAATTAAGCAAAACACAGTCAATTAAATACCCAAAAGTCTGCTTTTGTGATAAGTTGCAAGTGGTTTCACTTTAGCCGCCATGTGAGCCTTTTTTTCTTTTTCTTTTTTCAAAGAATTCCATCCTATCTTGCTCTGGCAAGCATTATATGGGGAGATAGGAGTAGATCCGATGGGCATCGGACCTACATTTAGGTTCAATTAGCTCTATCACCGTACGATTAATATTAATATCTATGTGCACGGAAATTGATATAAACTTGCACGGATTTTAATACAGAGCACACGAATCTTAATGCATATCGGATGGTCATCACACTCATCGAACCAAAGTAGGTCCGATGGGCATTGGACCTACTCTGAATTCCTATATGGGGAGGGACCTTATGCTATGTTATCTTGGTATGTGTTATGGATCAATTTAATATCTCTGTTTACAATGTTTAAGGACGTTTTAACATAATTTTTATATAAAAATATACTTAGAGATAAATTTTACATTTTTAATTTTTTTTACTTTTTTCTAGAGAGGTAGAAAATATCCCTATATAAAGATTTTGAATCATTCTAAAATAGTGATTTTCTATTTATTTAAAGAAAATAAAAATTTGTTAAAATATTGTAAAATTTTGTTTTTAAATACATTTTCATATGAAAGATCATGTTAAGCAGTTCAGATTGACTATTTAAACTTTAAAAACAGAAAAATAAATTCATAGCACGGACGATCACACTTTGAAAAGTACCATAGCTTCGCTAAGTGGAACTAGGATGTTCTTAACTTGTCAAATCTTTGATGAGGTTAATTCCAAAACTTATTCAATTAGCTTCCAACGACGAATTCAAACCGTTAAAACCGATCTACTTCACAAGTGATACATTTACATATTACTCAAATTAATTTATTATAAAGTGACTAAAAAATAACCAAATTGAACATATCTAATTTTTTTTCTGCTTATTTTTATATTAAGTTAATTCAAAAATTTATAATTTTAATAGGTAAACATATTATTTTTGAAGTGCAGATCGATTTAACGGTTTGAATTTTTACGTTTGAAATTAATTCAATAAAATGAAATTTTAGAGTTAAGTGTGGTCGCTCTATATTTCTAACCAGTGTTGTAAATAACGGTATGCGGTCGTTGGACGGACGGGGTACCGCCAAGCGATTAATCGGTATGCGGCCGATTAATCGGAATTATGCGGACAATTTAACGTTTTTATTAAATTTATGTATATATATCATAATTTATTAAAAATAATTTATTTAACTCATTAATTTTATCAAATAAATTTAATTTAACTTAGTTTTATTATTATAACATGACACTACTCTTATTTCTTCTTAACACATAAACATTTTACATGTGTAAGTAACACATTTAATGAAAAAATAAATTTGAGAATCAAGCCTTTTCAAATACTAATAACATATTATTTGAAAGAAATGAAAATTTCAACATAAAATCACTAAATTTAGTTTATGATAACAGCTTAATTTCATAAATGAACACGTCGTACTAATTGAAAAAAATAAATAATAGAAGAATTAATCAATTTCAAAGTAAGTAAGAAGAAAAAATATATATAAAAAATATTATATGTATATCCAAGCACAAATAAAACTACAATACATAATTTATAAATCATATTATCACACGCTATCACAGAAAAAAAAAACAATTTAAAAATAAATATTCACTGAAATAAACAGGCGATTAAACAGTAAAATGGCCGATTAATCGTTTTCATCCGCAAATATGCATCCATTAAGTGTATTCGTAACAGTTTGACCGCCGTTAACAATTAAACGGCTGACTAATCGGCCGTTAAGACCGTTTTTTACAACACTGTTTCTAACACGTGCGCCATCTTCATTTTTTTTAACCTTTGGGACGTTCCTCATTCTCTGAACATTTTGAAATCAGGGATCCGGACATCGGGGCATTCGAATCGCCTAAGGTAACAGAATATTTCTGTTTAAATCTGGACTGTCCAATTCGAATCCGCACGACTATTAAAGCATCCACGTGCGTTCCTCTTCGGGCCGGATTGGCCCGGATTCCAATCGGACGGTCGTGATCTAAACAGAAACATTCTGTTACCTCAGAGGATTTAGATTCGATGATTGCTCCTCAACGAAAAGAGAGAGAGATTAGATAAATTATAAATAGGAACTCGGATCTCACCTCTCTTTTACAGTTTTACTCGAGATCTCGATAGTTCAACAATGGAGTCACTGCGAAGACAAGCCTCTAAGCTCAGAGAACAAGTCGCCAGACAGCAACAGGCATCTCTCCTTTTCTCGATCTATCTTAATTTCCCTATCAATCATTATATGCTTCTTTGATTTGACCCCTATAATTGGGAAGTGTAGCTATCAAAAATCTGATCCTAATTTAAACAGGCTGTTCTTAAACAATTTGGTGGATATGGAGCCTATGACAATTTATTTACTGATGAATCAGAAATACAGCAACATCAGAGATTAGAGAAGCTATTCACATCTACCAGGACTGCTAAGGTTTCGATTAAATCTTTTCTCTTATCACTTTTGCATTTCTGGGTATTTATTATATAATGATAATTTTGCATTTTTTTTTTTGTAAATTTTCAGCATTTTCAGCGGGACATAGTTCGTGGTGTGGAAGGATACATTGTAACAGGATTCAAGCAGGTTGAAACAGGTACGGTATGAAATGTTTTCATTGGTGGAATTTATTGTTTATGTTACTATAATGGGATTAAAAATTTAAAATCATTTATGTAGGAAATAAATTGGCTGAGGAAAGCAAGAAATACGGTGCTGAGAACACGTGTACCAGTGGGAGTACTCTATCAAAAGCTGCTATGTGTTTTTCCAAAGCACGGTTTCAGATAGAGAAGGATCGAAGAGAAATGCTCAGCTCCCTTGGCCAGGTTTTTTTTTTTTTTTTTTTTTCTATTTCAGATGAGGTCAAATGGGTAACATGATCAATAGTAGGTTTTCTTGCAGTTTATTATGAGTGATATTATATATATATATTGAGTTTGAATGTATGACAGGTGGCGGAGACACTGAGAGCAATGGTGATGGGTGCACCTCTTGAGGATGCACGCCACCTGGCACAGAGATATGACCGCATTCGCCAAGAGGCTGAAGCTCAGGTTTGTCTCATCATATTAGTTTTTTGGCATGCCTGTGTGTACCGGTTGGTACTGTTTTGGTACCAGTCATGGCCAGTGGTCTGATCTTTTCCAATTCTTTTATTCAAATCAAGTGAGAATTCTGTTCGTTTGGGAATTACATATCAAGTCCGGCCATATTGCCATTAAACCACATTTTTAGTAAGGGGTTATACTAATCTACGAATATCATACATAAGTTTATGTACACTTGTGTTAATTGTTCAATGAATGGCAAATGCCATGCTCTAATTCTTCATATGTACAAATCTATGTTATCTTGATATGGAAAAGTAGCTCCTGTAACCGAATCTGTTATGGATACGCCTATAATTTGCAAACAGTACATATCAGATACGCCAGATGGTGAATCTAATATTTACTATTTAATTTTAGCCGGATAATGTAAAAGATACTACCAGATTCTCTAAGTACAAAGCCCTTGTTTTTATAGAGAGGTACCCAGATCAAGGAAGTAAAACAGTTGTTGTGGGACTAAAATAATTCCAATTGGAATGAAAAGTGGACCGAACCCTGGTAATAAACTCTCCAATTATATAAATGAAATAGTAATAACTTTGCTTTTCACTTCTAACTGAGCTCATCCTCAAGTCAAAGCTAAGCTTTTGCAGTGCCACTGATTTTCAAAAGTGAAAATCTAAAATTTACATTACAGTCCTTGTAAAAAAATATATATATCTTTATGCTTTTTCTATCCCATTATTGAATTAACACATTTGTAATATTATCCATTAATAAAATTGAATTTTTTTTCTTAAATCGTGCATCCTTCTAATACTCTCTTTAGTTAATCAAGCCACTGATACATATGTACAATTGTACTTTATTATCCTTAAACCATTGATTTCCATACTTCTGATTTGTTTATTTTCATACTTCTATTTGGAAAAATTAAAATTTTTATTTCATTGACAATATATAGTTTCCTTTTGGAGGAATAATAAAAACCACAATATGTATATAGGAATATCATATCCCAAGTTTTTGTAAAAATGCCATATTGCTGTATCCATATTATATCAGATACGATACTCATATCCGTGGAGCATAACTAAAAATAATAACAACATTTCTCGGACTAGGGCTGAATATTATTCGATTCATTTGCAAAAGGCTCAAAATTTTGTTAGGATAGTATTCTTCACACTTTTGTCCCCAACTATTACAAGTGTTTATCATATAGTCCTATTGAAATTTAGGAGATAATGTGTACTCTGGGTCTCAAAATTTATCTCATTAGGAGATTCAAAAGAAAGTATTTAAAAAAAAAGCTTATTGCCAATTTGGTTATCTTTTGCGTATTTCAAGTTTCTACAGGTGTTAACCCAATCTTTTTGTTTCTACTGCAATATAACTTGCAATATAACATGAATAATTAAATCACTTTTGAACAGGCTGTAGAAGTCTCAAAACGGCAAATGAGAGCAAGAGAATCACCTGGAAATAGCGATATATATTCAAAATTAGAAACGGCTGAGTCAAAACTTGGAGAACTGAAGTCAAACATGGGGCGTTTAGGCAAGGAAGCGGTTCTGGCCATGGCTGCTGTAGAAGCCGACCAACAGAGCACCACTTTAGAGAAACTCATCACCGTGGTATCAACTGTTATTATCAAAACTTTCGGTTCTTTTTACTGAATTACTGAAAAGGTCCTAGTTTAACACCATGTCACATTTTGATTCCTGAACACTACTTTTGGTTGAAGTGTTTTTGGGAAAATACTAATCAAGTGATGCCTTGTTAATGCGGTATACACTGTCTCTTTTGTTTGTTGACTAATATACGTACGATGCTAGGCATGACAGTTGATTTGGGAACCATAACAGTTGTTTGAAAATTGAGGGGATTTTGTAATTTGATCGAGCTATTATCAGGAAAATATTTATGAGGGGGTTTATTTGTCAGTTTAGGGTTTATTTGCCTCAGACAGTTGAGAAAGCAAAAATAAGAAATAAAGATGGAAAGAAAAAGTCAGAGGTAGTTTTCCAGCGATTTCAGCAAGGACCACCTATGTGTGCCCAACCTTCTTTTATACTTTTATTTTCCCATATATTTCTGCCGAGGTTGTGCAAATCTGACAGCATCATATAATAACTTTCAGACTTTGTTTTCTTATGTATCTACATAACTCAATGTGCCATTATGAAGTCTGACATGATTTTTGACAAACAAATTTCTTTGTGAAGGTTGAATGTGAGCGAGCATACCACCAGAAAGCGCTACAGATTCTTGAGCAACTTGAAAAAGAGGTACTTGTAACTTTTAAATTGCGTATGCTGTACTTTCGAGTTAGTTCCATTTTGCTTCCTTTGCAAAAGAAGGGTTTTTGACAAACAACAAGAATTTGCAGTATATGCCACTTGCAATTTTTTCAGCGGAGAATACAACTCAACCTTAAAATGAATGTCATAAAAATGTTTTGCACTTTATTGATTGATGACAATTTTCACTACTTTTTAACTCAGTCTTTCCTTCTATATTCTTAAATTTTAATTATGCTAAATCAAATAAAGAGAATTTCAATACTTGACCTGTTTGGAGTTTTAAGCAAAGGAAACGAAGTTTGTGGGATGTTGGATATAAAGATGAATTGTATGGACTTACCTTGACCTGTTTGGATGCTGAGCTGTTTTTTTTTTTTTGGTTAGTGCTTGGGGTGTAATTTGGACAAAAAATGAAAAAAAGTGTGTCACCAAGAAGTGTACTTTTGTTTCCAGATGGTTTCAGAGCGTCAGAGAATTGAGGGGGCCCCACGACCAGGGCTGCTGGATTCAGCGACACCTCCTCCCTCTTATGAAGAAGTCAACGGGGTGTCTGCAAGTGCGACTATTGGTCAAGCAATCAAAACCATGGAATACTACTTAGCTGAGGTTATACATTGGCGTTAAATTTAAAAAAAATTCACAGAATGTCCCCTGCTGTTACTTTTGTTCAGTACTGTTAGTTTTATTCATAGTAAGCTTAACTAGAACAGAACGACAGTATCAACCACAGTTGAAAAACATATATTAGCGTTTTCATTAAAAACTTGTTACTAACAATATTGCATCAATGAACCTTGAAATAGATATGTCTATAATTATACTATTGTCATTTGTCACATCTTATTCATGATCATATAATTAAAAAAAAACACCATTGTTTTAAGGGACCTATTTTTAAATTTTGTCGACAACAGGATTTTTGCAATTCATTGATAATGTAGTGTCTTTCTTCAGTTTTCTTTTAATTTATTGAAATTTGCACTTGTATTGAGAGGTAATGCTTTATCTAGTTTTATATACTCTTTTCCTTAGGTCATTCAATCATACCAAGCTGAGAGCGATGTGGAGCTTAATTTGTCTGTTGGTGACTTCTTGGTTGTGCGCAAGGTACTGTTTTCTCTGTTTTGATAAAAAAAAAAAAAAAATGAGCAGACCTGATCAATCCGATTTAGAATTTGGGGGGCCTTTTTTATATGAATCTGATCCGTTTGTTTCAATCTCACAGTCCAAATTTGAATAGTAGGTATCTAAGCAGGTGGATACCAATCCTATTTCGCAAACAACACAAGTGGTTCAGGACAAAGCCATAGTCTTCTTAATATTGTCAATTTTGTCCCTCTTTTTTTTTTTTTTTTTTTTTAATTTTCATAGAGGATGGTCCCTCTTTTTTTTTTTTTCAGTTCACATTCTGTGTTGATCTTAACTTGCTGTGTTTTTTTGCGAAGTACCCAACAAGGCTGGTACTGGTACTTGTTGCAAAATTCCTTTTTATGATATGCACTTTAAAGCAACAGTTGTTCAACTGTATTTTGTATGGTTATTTTTAGTTATCGAGCAATGGCTGGGCCGAAGGGGAATGCCGAGGAAAAGCTGGTTGGTTCCCTTCTGACTACATTGAAAGACGTGAGCGTGTTCTTGCCAGTAAAATCACTCATATATAGAGGATATATGCATATCAAAAACAAGTTTTGCTTTATTTCGGTTCCGAAACATGGCCGATTTTTTATTCTTTGAGGGCTTTCTCGGCCTTGGTTAGAGAAGCACATGTGCAATCTGCTGAAGCCGAAGGTGGAGGGAAGCTAGGTTGTTGAATAAGTTCTTTGCATATATACTGTCTGAAAAGTTTGTATTTTGTGATGTTTGTATAGATTTATTGATTTTGCTAGCAGTTCACATTTATTGATTCTTTTAACGGATGATTGTTCATTACTTTCAGTGAAGTTTTTCATTGATTTGGCTATAGATTTTTAGGTGTTACGGGTTTATAGATTAATTCGATAATATTAACAATAATTAAAATTAATTTCTAATTATAAAATACGACATTTTTTTAATGTGATTTAGAGCGTATGTAAATTATGCATATAAAAAAATGATGAAACTTGATGTAAATTTTACAGCGGATCAGAACTTGAACTTTGACAAAGAAAAATAATCTATTAGACGACTAATATGTTTATAATTTTTTCCTTAAAAATATTTTTTACTTAAAATATTTTTGAGATTGTCATTTGTCAATTTAATTCATTAGCAATGGATTTTAACTTTTATTTTTAATTCAGCTTGTGTAATCATTTAGAAAGAAGGAATGAAGTGTAATCACTTGTAAATTTAAAGCACAGCTGCTTGGGTTGAGTCTGAACCTCACTAGAACTTTAATGAAATGAACAAGAAGCCCCAATCGTGCAATCATAGATATTCAATTTTGGACCGCAAACCAAACTACAAATTCTAAATGACACTCCATGTAGATATGTTAACAAGCCTTTCTATTTTGAAAGTTTGGATGGGTACACCGGAAAATTTCCCTAAAGATTAAGTGTCCAAACAACCCTTGCTGTATGCATTACAACAAGCCTTCAGTTTTTCTCAACCTATCCCAACTGACCTCATTATGCCAAAGAAAATGGAAATTCGACAACAAAAGAGGAATTTTTTCAAACTGGTACAATGCTATGGAAAAATAGGACACTTAGTTTAAAAGAAAAAAAGGTAGTACCTAAAAAAGGCTCTCAATTACAAAAAGACAACACATGAAAAGTTACATGTTCTAATGGAACTTGAAACTACCAGTCCCTGAGGGCCTGCTCATCGTAGTGCTGTTTCCTCAAACTACTGTTAGTCATTCTCAGGTAATCAACATGATTTCATAAATCATAAATGAGTTATGTATTACTGAGTTCCATTTATAAATTCAATTTGATAATATCTGCTGACAAAATTGATAGCAATCAAGTTAACAAAAGGGTGGGTTGGACATCACCAAAGCCGGATAGAAATTAGTAGCAATGGGTGCAGTTGGGTCTAGTTCTGGTCAGGTTGATACCATGTTCTTATTAACTCGGATAGAAGGGAGTGAATATTATTAGCATCCATATGTTTCTAATAATTCTTATAGAAAAACTAGCAGATACATATGAGTTCAGGTTGGATCCAACAGCTGAGCAATCAAGACATTGATTTGTAGTTTGTACCAAACAGTAGGTTGATAAATCGAAGGCAAAATTCAAGGATCATCCTAGTTCACACATGTTGAAGTGCCTCGTTGGTAGAAAAGAACAAAGAACAATACATAAAGTCTAAGTTAGGAAATACATGTATAAGTACACTAACAGGGATCAACATCGGGTGGCAGTAATAAAAAAACAGCACATATAACAGATGCACTTTATCAGCGGCTTAGCTCCGAATTTGAAGACCATTTTTCTGAAACAAAAAGAAAAGGTTAGTAACTTTCTTTAAAATGCTAACAGTACTAAAGATCAAATTTGCTACTGACACACAGAGGCAAACTACAAGTAGGTAACAGCTCCAACAAATGAGCAATTAAGGCCCCTGAGAAACCTCAATTATGTCCAATCAATGCAAGTAGCACAAATTTACCCAACTCTACCACTTACCCCAATTGTGCAATCATAGATATTCAATTTTGGACTACAAACCAAAATTACAAAATCTAAATGACACTTTCTGTAGTTATGTTAACAAGCCTTTCTATAAAGATTAAGTGTCCAAACAACCATTGCTGTATGCATTACAGCATGAATTAAGCTTCAGCTTTTCTCAATCTATCCCAACTGACCTCATCATGCCAAAGAAAATGCAAATTAGACAACAAAAAGAGGGAGTTTTCTCAAACTGGTACAATGCTATGGAGACAATACCATCCCTTTTCAACGACACACTTAATTTAAAAGAAAAAAGGTTGTACCTAAAAAGGCTCCCAATTACGAAAAGACAACAGACTTTATCCACATGAAAATACTTCGGTTTCCATCAAGATGTATATTTACATCAATGCTTAAATCATTCTCTACAGAAAATACTTCATTCTGTCATCTCTTCTCATGGCATTATAAACTGCCTGGACCTGGTAATAAATGCATGCATCCAATCAAGTGATATTGTAATTATAGAAATGATTTTCCTGAAAAATTTGTTGTGATCGAACATGGGATATCACATTATGCCCCTATGAAAGAACACAATTTTGGCAACTTCTGAATACACTGACAATAAGATTTCAACCATAAAAATATCATCCTTACTTTATGAGAGCGTATCAGACATTTTGACAATCCTCTTTTTTCTTTGAATATCACCTTTGATATTCGACCATTTTCTCTTTAATTGCTTTATTAGATCAAAGAAGTGGTACCTGCTCACTGGAAATGACACGGATTGGTCCAATATTGACAGAGACATATTTGCCCCTTTTTGATAGCCTTTGAGACACCCTACCCTGATATATGTAAAAAGCATCCATGCAATTAGAATGAAACTAAGGGTTCAATGGTGTAGAGATTGTGAAAAAATAAACTAAAAATAATTTGAAAAACCAAACTTCAAGCACAAAACACTTGACCATAAACTAAGTTGTTTATGTATCTTTCAAAAGTTGATGCACATTAGAAAGTTATGTACAAAACAGAAATATAATAATGGTTCTACAGTATGAGGGAAAAAACACCTCAGGGATTGGTTCTTGAAGGACTGATTCAACAGCTACCACCATTGATTGCACAAAATCATCACCTCCAATACCAATGGCAGTAAATCCTCTTACTGTTGGATATGAGTTTACCTGTTGGTTGATTGTGAATATCTCTTTTAAGTAACTATTCAATTATTAAAGTATAGGATGTTAAGAAACTATGTAATAACGATCAATATCGTGTATATTGTAATAACATATACTAATTGGACTGAAATGATAAATGCAATAAGCAAAAGGATATTTGTTTCCAAAGTTATATATCTATTCACCATTGCAGATCCTAAAGGGCCAATAAGCAAAAAGTGCTACAAAAGACTTGCATATAAATCAATCCATTTCCTTTCCTTTGCATGAGTGAAGTATCCGGCTCAAGCGACCCCCAGTTTTATCTCAAAATATATGGTATTTTTAGGCTCAGGGAAAATCTTGTATACATAACTATGATTAACCCCCATACTGTTTACTAAATGTCTCCACTATTGATCCCCGTACTTTTAAAGACACCAAATTCAAGCAATGAAGAAAGCATATGATTCGAATGCTTGCTAAAATTCATGGCACCAAGGGATACTAGTGCATTAAAGCGTATTGACATAATTTAGTGCATATTAAAAATGTACCTTCTTGTCAAGAGCTATCCATTCGTTTGTCGAATCATCAGCCACAGTACCACCTATTATGACATTTGTAGTTTGTGCCACCCTTCCTTCCGACTTGGACACCTCTGGATTTAACCATAAATTATCAGAATCTTTTTTTTTTTTCCATTTCAAACAAATGTTTAAAATAGATCCTGAAACCTGACCCTAGCACTACAAGTAGCTAATTCACTCAATCAACCTCTAAATCTCAACGTAAAGCTAAAATTCTAGAAAATTTGTAGACATTTCACCTGAAATTGCTTTCAGCACGGCCTCCTGGGGTGGGTCCTGCTCGTCAGAGGAAGCGGGATGTGAATCGCCATGGCTGCATCGCAACGGAAAGAAAGGGCTCTGGCGCGGAACCCTGACTCTACACGGAGCGGATAGGTGTTGGAAGGAGGAAGAGCGCCTGCATTCAGAGAGAAGTACGGAGGAGTAGCGAACGAGGGTTCGAGTCGCCATGGCTGATATTTTTCGTGAGAGGTAAAGAAGATGTGAGAGAGTGAGAAACGCTTTCTGTGCTTCCTTCTATTCCAATCTTTTTTCAGATTCTCTGTAACGTGTGTGCACGCATCTCAGTGTCTACTGAGTCGCCACATACCCAATTTGGAAAACTATGCTCGGATAGTGGTAAATCTGTTTTTTGAGATACAGATATCGGATAACTTTAAATATTTATATAAATATTTTGCATAATATATTATATTAAATTTTACGGTATATATTTACTATTTAAATACGGATAATTATAATTCAAAATTATATTCGTACCACTGTCTGCACAGATATCTGTATATAATTTTTTTAATATGGATCTGGATTCAATCAGATAATATCCGATCCATTTTCACCCCGACAAGCCAAAAACTTTTTTAGTTACCACCTAAATATTTCAAAATTCTAACTTTATCATTAATTTGTACAAAAATTTATTATATGTTACCACGTGTGCATCTTCGTGCTGTCAAATTTCTTCATTTGTGTACTGAGTCGTGATTTATCCAACTTGAAAACTATGCTCCAATTTTATTGGTGTCTGATGAGCCGAAAGAGAGATTGTTTTTATAAGCAATCTTCATTTTTAAATATTTAGAATCTTGGTTATATGTTTTGCAAATTATCCAAAGAGAGATTGTTTTTATAAGCAATCTTCTTTGCTATTTGACTAATTTGCAAAATATATACTCATTGAATTTTACAATTTCTCTGTTTGAAATGATTTCAAACAGATTTAATAGTTATGATCAAAAGTAAAAACAAGTTAACAATTCATATACTATTTTGATAATAAAATGAGGAGGGATCCGATTACACCTTTTTTGGTGACACACTTTGACACCTACCATTTTCAAAGTCCAAATAGTCGATTCAAACCGTTCAACATGATGGATATATTAAAATGTGCCTGGAGATCAAATTTTACATTTTTTTGAATTTTTTTGCTATTTATTAAGATGGTTACAAAAATCGTTGTTTTCAGACCATTGAAAAACAGCGATTTTGTAACCATCTTAATAAATAGTAAAAAAATTCAAAAAAATGTAAAATTTGATCTCCAAGTACATTTTAATATGGTGATCATGTTGAATGGTTCGGATCGACTGTTTGAATTTTGAAATCGCAAAATTGACCTATATAAAAAACGGTGTCATGATGTGTCACCAAAAAAGATGTAATTGGATCCCTCCTCTAATAAAATAAGCTTTTATAAATTGGTGCGCCGTGAAAAGGAAACCTAATGTTAAGTTCCATAGCTCTGCTTTTGCTTTGGCTAGGTTACTTTTCATGCTGGGTTGTGGTACTTTAAATTGGGGTATGACTTTTCTTTCAAAAGAAATTTGCCTTCTCTTTTGAATTAAAAAAAAAATTGCATTTCTAATTTGATGATAGCTTGGTACAGCAAGAGCGGGGTTTCTTCTTTTTTGTTACAATAAAGCATAATATTATTTTGACATTTGAGTCAAGAGCCAACAGGGCGCGAGCGTTAAGAATTTGAACTGGAACTAATCTTATTGCATACAACTAAGCAATATATAACTCATCTCTTACAAACTTTTGTTTTGTGCACATATCAAATTTGTTCTACAAGCATCTTCTTGTTCTTTTTTTTTGTACACTACGGATCTATTCGGTTGTCACAAAATTTAGAAACGCAATGGCAACTCTCAAGATTTATTAGATTCCGTTGGACACCAATCCAATGGCTGGGAAGGTGCCAGCACTGAATGAATAGTGCAAAATCCATCCAGTATTATATATATAAATAAAATAGATTTTATCGGAGGAAATTATAGTTCGTGATAATATCCTGAGGTAACAGAATATTTCATTTTAATATTCGTGCGGATTCTGATCGAACGGTCCGGATTTGAACAAAAATATTATGTTACCTGAGGTGATATGAATTCGCCCGAGTACCTCACTCCTTATCCATCGATCACTCTCACAACCATTTCATCAAACACCATGGCCGCACTCTCCCTCTACGCCCCACTCCTCCGCTTCTCTCTCCACCGCCCCATTTCTCTACCTTCCCGTCTCTTCTCCCCTCTCACCTTCTCTAATCCTCTCCATTCCCCTCCTCTTCGCCACATCTCAACGCACACCGCCATCGCCACCCCTCCTCTTCTTGATACCGATGCTAAATCGCCCGAGTTGGAAGTCTCTGATGAAAACAAAGAACAGGAAGAAGAGATAAACGTGGTGCTGCCTAGATTTCCAGTGCCTCAATTGACTGTCAAGGAGAAGAAGGAATTGGCTTCCTATGCTCACAGTCTTGGTAAGAAGCTCAAGTACCAGCAAGTCGGCAAATCTGGCGTCACACCTGCTGTTGCTGCATCTTTTGTACAACTTCTCGAGGCCAATGAGCTTCTCAAGGTCTCTCTCTCCCCCTTTTGAATTAGCATTCCCTAGTTAAAGAATATTAAGATAACCTCAAATTTTTACTTAATTAACTATATGTTGTAGTTAGGCCTTGTGTTCAAGCAAATTATATTAAAGAGTGAGGCTATGGTACTATGCATAGCGCAAATTGGTTCATACTACAGATCAACATGATTTTGATATGAAAATGCACTTGCGGACTAAATTTTACATTTTTTTAGAATTTTTTTACTATTTTTGTAGACATGTAAAAACTCCGTACTATTGAATGATCTAGAATCTTTAGATCAAGTGATATTCTACCTATCTAAAAAATAGTAAAAAAACTTGAAAAAATATAAAATTTGATCTATAAGTATATTTTCATATGGAGATCATGTTGAATAGTTCAGATTGATTGTTTGGACTATGATAATGGAGATATTAATCCATAGTATGGACCATTATGCGCTACCATAATACATTATAGAAAAGATGAGCTGAAACTTTGGCAGTACATAACGTACTATAATACAAACCATAACAAATGGTTAATCCCTGGTTTAAACAGTGCTTTTAATTCATCATTGTTTTACTACTGAATCATAAATAACCAACTGGCACCTGATGGTAACTGCAGTTAAAGGTGCATGGCAACTGTCCTGAAGAGTTTATAAATGTTGTAAGACTACTGGAAGAGTCAACAGGTTCAGTTGCAATTGGTCAGATTGGTCGATCTATCATTTTATACCGGCCTAGCCTCTCCAAAATGAAAAAGGAAGAGACCCCAAAACTCGCTAATAGTGCTAGAAAACCCAGATCTTATAAGAAACCTTATACTACAAATTCGAGGTCCGATAAACCCGGTAATACCTATAAATTTGGAACTAGTAAAAAGGGCCCAAGATCTTCTTGGAGGAAGCCTTGATATCAAAGTAAGATATTTATGTTTGGTATTACAATTTCGCTTGCACTTGATGCTTAGGACTAGAGGAGTTTATTAGAGTTTGGTATCATATGCTTTTTACACACAATTGAATGAGTTACTTCACTTGTATATTACTGAAATTTTATTAGTAGTGGAAGTAGATTCAGATGCCTAATTTTGATAAAATTGCTCTGTTGCCGTGTGCTTTATTTGTTTATTTGCATGGCTATTCCAACTCTTGAAGGTGTTTGTTGAATTTTTGAAAGAGGAATTAATTTGGTAAACAAGGTGACAGGTTGTTTATGTTAGTTTAATTTCTAAATTAGATGGATTACAAAGTAAAAAAGCAATGCTTGGGGGGAACACAAAGCAAGAGCATTTTTTTTTTTTTTTGAAAAACCTGATAGTGGCTATCTACATCCACTGTAACAAACTACAGGGATGATTTCAACATAAAAAAAGAAACAGACCCGCATATCTAGCTAATTGCAGTATTTAAACCACAATTCTCCCAAATGTACTGCCATTGGCGCCAAGCAGTGAACAGACATCTTAGATGCATGAAACACCCGCGCATTTTTTTTTCTTTCCACAGCATCCAACACACAGCCATGAATGCTGCATTCCATTCTTTGAACCTCATTGTGCCCCCTGTACATATAACCCTCCACGACTTCCGCCAAGTGTCTTGTACTGAGTCGCCTAGGGTCATCCAACTTTTGCCCCTTAGCAGAGCCACCCTATACCAAGTTGCCCTTGCATAGGAGCACCTAAAGAACAGGTGGAGAGCAGTTTCTCTATGGCCAACCGAGCACATGACACATGATGTGTCGCATATAACACCACGCCTTTCAAGTACATCTCATGTCAGTGTTTTATCTTTTAGAGTAAGAAAAGCAAAAATCCGCACTGACGGTGGAACTGCATACTTCCAAACAACCTGAAATTGAGAACGAATCTTGCCTCAGGGGTGAGAAAATAATTCATAACTTACTAATAACTTGTTCATTATCAACTAGTTTGTTAACTTAATGAACTGAACATGAGCAAATCTCAACTCGCTCATTATCAACTCGAGTTACATGAAGTCATGCCACATTCAATCCCAACCGAATCCAAATCTAAATAAAAAATGCAAAGGATTCAGCACCAACATACCCTAACTCATCGACTATCCCTTTCCTTCTCCGTTTATAGTCATACTCTCTCAAGTCTTGACTTATATTAAATTATGTACTGTTTGACTGTTAAATTATGTTAAATTCAAAATTTAGTATTTTTGTTTTTGGTTAAATTTTCTTTCTAGTATGTATTATTTACGACTTTCAGTTTTAAGAAATTCAAATTGCTTAAAATTCAAACATTAATTAGTCTTAAGTCTTAACGAGTTACGAGTCAACTCAAGTTGGTAACGAGTTGAGTTGTCAACTCAGTATTGTCTTCTCAACTTAAGTTGACTCACTCATTAACTTAATGAACCGAGCACTAGCATACCCTGTCATGAATAGCCCCCTCCCCCACCCACCAATGCTTCATATGCTTATTTGCTTGAGAAATTACCCGAAACCTCCCACCGCCAAATTAGCACATCAGCCCTGTCAGAGAAGGACACAGGCTCAATCATCTGAGGGGCAGCTCATGCCTGAAATCATAGGCATCCTTTAGGCATATAGGTTGAAATCATAGGTATAGTGTTTAACTGTGGACGGGGGTTCCCTTGAGATCTGACAAACAAAAGTGTCCCACTCCAGTTGTCATGCCAAAAGGAAATGGATGTCCCTGTACCAATCAACCACCTAGTGCACCAGTGAAAACCGAATTTGAGCTTGTTTAGCTGGTTCCAAAAGAAGGAGCCTTACATTGAGCTAGCATTGTTAATGTAAATGATTTCAGCATACCATAAATTCACACCGTAAGATATCTAGTAAAAATGCGACGAAGGACAGGGTTTGGTATCTTTCACTTTTCTTATTGAAAAATTTGACATTTTCAATCAGAGAAGATCGTAATAGTTTATCATATTTTGGAGGTGTCATGTGTACTGATAAAAATTACATACAAGAAGAGTAATTTTTTTTTTATTATTTAAATAAATGGCAAGTGAAGGATGAAGCGAGCTATTTATTCATTCAAGTCCTATCAAAAGAGGAGTGATTTTAGACAATTGCATACAAGAAAGAGTGTATATTTATATTATTATTGAACTAAATGACAAGTGAAGGATGAAGTAAGCTATTTATTCATTTTAGTCCTATCAAAGAGGAGTGCTAGTTTTCAATGAATTAAGAGGATCAAAACTTCATTTCATCCATCCAAATTTACTTCAGCTGGTAAGGTGTAGATACTTTTACTTCGTCAAAAGTTGGCTTTTTTATGACTCTATATCATGCTCCCGCATTTTAAATTTTGATATCAGCGAAAAGAAAAAAAAAAAAAGAGGCTGTACCAGTACGTACATCAGTCATTATTATACAAATACCAGTACATCAGTCACATATTACAACTTATCAACTTCCTCTAGCTAATACCTTAGTAATGAGAAAAAGAGGAACCATCAATTTATAACAGCTATGGTAGGAACATAGGAAAACTATAACTTATATAATCCCACCCCTCTAATCTTCCTTTTTTTGCAAGATAATCAGCCAAAACGTTTTGGCTTCTAGGAACATACAAACATTTGAAAACCAGGTATCTCTTTGAATGCTTTCCAAACATTGAACACTTGTGTGAAGGCTCTCCGGTTCATACCAGTTGGAGGTTGTAATTCAATTCCACCTTGCCAACCTTGTGACCATGAACCATCAATCATGCAAACCAACGAATTTGAGACTGGAGAAACAGTAGCTAGTGATCTGCACCTGTTGTCGTTGGAGTGTGCATGTAGAAGAATTAGCAATTGAATTCAGAGTAGGTTCGATGGGTGTGATGACCATCCGATCAGCATCAAGATTCGTGTACTCCGCATCAAAATCCGTGCGAACATGTATCAATTTTCGTGCGCACATATTTAATGTTAATCGTACGGTGATAGGTTAATTGAACCTAAAAGTAGGCTGGCCCATCGGACCCACTCCTATATCTTAGCAATCATGGTTTACAACTGTGACATGTTGTAGAGTATGTACATACACCAGCGCCAAATTGAACGTGTCATGTTTTGTAAAGCAATTAAAAAGATATATTATCATATGTTATCATATAGATCTCTAGGTTTTAAGTTTTTGGCTTATTCTGCACCTACAGATTAGTTTCTGAATTTTTTTTATTTATATGGGGTTCTTCTTCCAATAATGACATATATTAATATATGTATCATTATTGCAATATATATATTTTTTATTATATAAAGTCAAATGTGATTGTATGGCGTTTCTGTAAATTAATCATAACTTCTTGAATCATCAAGATGCTTGCTCTTGGTATCCAAAAATAATTATTTTAAGTACAATTTCTGAATTTGTATAAACGCGGACTTAGTGTAGTGGTACGATTCATCATTTTTCTTTCAAGAAGATGCGTGTTTAATTTTCGAAAATAACACCTAAAAGATGTTTAAATGTACCGGATTTCTTTAATAAAAAAAAATATACAATTTCTGAATTTGTGATACCTAAATAAATCACTGAGTTATATATATAGTATAGTAAAAGGACATGTCACATATTGTATTCCAAAAAGACTACAATTCTCGAGTATAACAAACAATCTTAAAATAAATGTTTAAATACCACTGGTACTTGTCTTGAAGACAATTTTAATCTTTTACAATAAATTTAATTATATTATTTTTCCGTAATTTTGTTACAGAGGTATTAAATAAGTTTTTTCTTAGAGCAGGCCATGCACAGATTGTGATTGTCTCAAATTTATCTTCAAGTCAATTTTAATATCTTGTAGGAATAATTAAGACATAATACTACGTATGATGGTGATACATTTTCCAGGTAACACAATTTTAATTACTAATTCTTTTATCATCATCATTATTATTGTTATTAAAGTGTTATTATCAAAATATTACCATTTGAAAGTTGTCTGATAACGCCTAAGTGTTATTTATTTGAAGAATTGATTTGATTTGAAATATTGTCCTCTCTTATTGTTGTCCTTATTGTTATGATTAATGTTGAAGTTATGAGACCTTTTCGTAGCTTGAATTTTAATTGGTCATTTGAAATTATGAATTTATGACATGATTGAATTTGACTTTATTATAGAATTGATTTTAAATTATAAATTTAGAAACTTTGAAATATGCATAAAAAAAATTAAAAAATCGGACTTATTTATACATTATTTACTCACTCAACACAACTAATAAACAAATGAAGTAAGAATACAATTAAATCCGACAAAAGTTTAACTATTGACAATTTTTATTCTTGCTATTTGATTTATTTATATCGAACATAACGACAATTTAATTATTTTTATTGAAAATAATTTCATCTACTTCACTGCTATCAAACATTAATATTTACTTCTTCTTTTTTGAGTAAAAATAAGGATCAAAGTTAGGTTTCGAAGTGAAACCTGTTACAGAGTTTTGAGAAGTTAGTCAACCTTGTTGAGTATTTTGTAAAAAAAAAAACAAGGAAGAAAAAAAGAAGAATTTGAAAAAGTAGAAGTGTACACATGTAGTGATTCTTCATGTGATCACTGAATCTCCATTTCATTATTAAGCACGTTGGGTGTCCGATCCGTCAACGGCTACGATTGAAAGATTAATTTTTGAATTTAATCTCAGCTCTCCAATTACATAATCTATCTTTTTTTGATTAAATACATCTGTTTTATATGTAGAAGTTTAAATTTAGCTATAAACATACTCGCCACACATACCGCCACACGATGCGTTACAATTAAAATTAAACAGACTCTAAAATTTAGCGATATAATTCTCCGTTTCCTTTTTTTTTTTGTTTCCTTATTTCTCCCTCTCCAATTAAAATTTTCTATACGGCGGATCACAATGCAAATCAATTTTTTGTTCACTTCCTTGTTTATCTACTTTCTTATTTCTATACATATTACTGTGATAAATGTATAATATATTTCTAATTTTTTTTTTATAAAAAGTTGTCATTTTGTATGAGAATTTTTTTTGTTATCTTATTATATATTCCGTTGCAACGCACGGGCACGATACTAGTAATATTCTATTGATCTTGAACTTCTCTTGCCAATTCTTCTCTAAAAATTCTTGAACACCTCTCTCTCCAGCATACAAATAGGGATATTAGTATTACCTTCTCCTTTAAGTTTCTCTTTCCAGTTCCTTGCTGGAGCTTGGAACAGATTTGTTACAGCTTCATATAATGCCAGTGAACATGTGCCTGATTAACTCACTGTTCTGTCTGCAAAGGACACACATACTGGTAAATTCCATTCTCTCTTAGTCAGGTTTGCAGCTGTCAATATCTTCTCATAATATAGTAACCAAGCAAATATTTTCATCCTTGAAGGAACTTTCATTTTCCTTACTCTCTGAATAAGAACTTGTATTCTTGGTTCATCTTTTATACCCTTGTATGCTTAGATTATGAGATGTCATCCTGGTTCTGATTCAGAGGATCTTTTCTATTCAAAATTGTGAGTACTTGTCTATACTAATCCAGACATGATTGTGAATTAATGGAATTGAAAAGTTCTGATACATTATGTGTTTGAATGACTTGTTTTACCATTATATCTTGATCAATTGCCTGATTGTATATATATTTAGAATTCATATTCCAGAAAACAATATAATGATCAATAAATCTTAAATTAAAATTAGAGTATTTTTAAGCTCATCAAATCTCATGAAGAGTTTAATTAGAAACTTTTCGGATTGAATTCATTCAAAAATCACTTTACGAGTGATTTGTATATTAATTAATTTTAGAATTAATTAGTATAAAGTTAAAAGGTTAAAAAAACAAATGTATTAAATTTAAATTACAACTTTTTTTTTCTTTTCTGATCGCTTGACTTTAAATTAATTCGAAAAAATTAACCTTCAAAAAAAAAAAATTAATTAGAAAAAATTATAAATTTTGCATATAAACACATACTCGTGAAGTAAATCAATTTCAATAATTTAATTTTTTTGTAAGATTCGTGCTGAACTCAACTCAAAATTTGAGATATCTTTGAGGAAGGGAATTCGGATTAACGAAGAATACATGGTTAAAACCAAATAAGGACCTCTTAATTTTATATTTTCAATTTACTTTTGCTGTATGACCCCCACCTCTACATATTCTTTCCATCTCAAGTAACTACCACTGAACCAAACTTAGAAATTAGAATCCTGAGACAACAAATTATGACCATGGAGTAAGTGTAACTACCCCACCTCTACATATATTCTTTCCATCTCAAGCAAGTATAACTACCACTGAATCACTAGTTAAACTCACCAAATCAAACTCAGATTCCTGAGACAATACAAACTAATTAAGACCATGGAGTTGCTTCAAGACCCAGTGTTGTTTCCAATTATATGCATCACACTCTTGATTGTTTTCAAGGTCTGGCGGGACTGGCACAAGGCTCCGTTCCCTCCGGGACCACTACGACTACCCATCATCGGCAACATGTACATGCTAATGATGGGTGACTTGACGCACCATCGCCTGGCAGCTTTGGCCGAGCGCTATGGTACCGGTCTCCTTTATCTTCGCCTCGGCTTTCTCCATGCCTTTGCTGTCTCCAGTCCAGAGATGGCGCGCCAGGTGCTTCAGGTACCAGTTACTCAGTCAATTACTCGAAAAGCATAATGTTTTTTTACCACTTTTAAGCTACTACCAACTAATGTTTTTTTCTGAATTTGCCATTGTTAAAAGGTTCAAGATAATGTCTTCTCGAATCGTCCGGCCACCATTGCGATTACTTATCTGACATACAACCGTGCTGATATGGTGTTTGCTCATTACGGACCCTTCTGGCGCCAAATGCGCAAACTTTGTGTCATAAAGCTCTTCAGCCGGAAGCGGGCTGAATCCTGGGCCTCAGTTCGCGACGAGGTCCGTCTACTCCGATGATATGTTTTTTTTTTTTTGTTTATGATGTACGAATTTTAAACAAATATGGTCTTTCTGAAAGCTAAGTTTTAACCCTTCATGTTTTAGGTTGATTCAATGATTCGTTCTGTTGCGAACAACACTCCCGGCACTGCTGTAAACCTCGGTGAACTCATATTTAATATGGCAACAAACATAACCTTCAGAGCAGCCTTTGGAGCACAAGGAAATGAAAACCAACATGAGCTCATATCAATTTTGCAAGAGTTCTCTAAACTCTTTGGCGCATTTAATATCGGAGATTTCATCCCGTGGCTAGGTTGGATCGATATACAAGGCATCAATAAGCGACTCAAAGCAGCGCGCGAGTCGCTTGACCGGTTCATTGATAAGATCATAGATGAACACATGAAGAACCGGAAGAGTAGTGACGACGTGGATGCCGATATGGTGGATGACATGTTGGCATTTGTGGTAGAATTGGAGGATGGTAAAGGGGGAGAAGATGGAGATAATTTGCAAAACAGCCTCAGGCTTACCAGAAACAATATCAAAGCTATCATCATGGTACGCTCTAATATAATTAGACCATATATGTACTTTTGTGTTATTATTAACATGGAATTAATTAATTAATTAATTCTTATACTTACTGCTACACAAAACAGAACTTCTAAATCTATATTATGATTTGTCTTACAAAGAACTCCTACACAAAAAAATAATTATACTAGTAAATTATGATTTGTCTATTTTTCTTATTGGATCTAAGATAATTATACCTTATTCCTAACTGGTCAACCCTATACGCCTACCATGGGGTGTACATTGCCATAGTCACAAGGTTACATGCACCGGATTAAGTAGTAACATAAAAAATAAAGTGCAGAAAGAATTCAGATCAAACGCAAATGATAAATATAAATAAACCTCTAGATTAAACTTATAAGAATTCAAGATTAAATGCATTCACCCTAGAAAGGTGTTGCCTAGCCGCTCATGGCGAGTTCAACAACACAAGATACAAGAGACATAATTAAAGCAGTAAGAGGAAGAAGAAGTAGGAGGAATACACCTAGAGAATCTCCTTATCTCATACATGCCGTCTTCACGTCTTGTATCTCTCTTCTTCTAATAAATATATATTTAACATGGATATCATATTTTATTGGAGAGGTAAGAGTTCTTTAAACCTATTCTGGCTCGTGCGTGTGGCATGAGCCATAAACTGCGTGGATGATTGTAGATCAAGTGGTAAGATTGTACTCGCGATGACATAAAATTTTAAATTGTACCTGCTTTACCGTGAGTCATTTCCCAACATGGTGCACGGTTTTGAACCATCCATCTTGGAATGAACAAGAAGCTTACGAATGTACTTTGGTTGAGAGAGATGAATGCCATGGGATGTGGGAGAGACTTGAATCCCCAAGAAATAGTGTAGAGGACCAAGATCCTTGAGAGAAAAGCGAGAAGCAAGGTCACCAATGAGAGAGGTGACATGGTGATCATGAGAGCCGGTGATAATGTTGTCATCCACATAGACAAGCACAAAGGTGAGGGAGTTGTTGAAGGCACGAATGAACAAAGATAAATCAGATAGAGAGGCCTTGAAACCGAGGTCGGTAAGAGCGGAAGTAAATTTGTGGAACCACGCACGAGGAGCTTGTTTGAGGCCATAGATAGCTTTCTTTAAGAGACACACATGTGAAGGTCGAAAAAATCAATAAACCCCGATGGTTGTGCCATATATATAAGCGCTTTCATGAAGATTTCCATGGAGAAATGCATTATTGACACCCAATTGTCGCATTGGCTATCTGTGAGAAACGACAAGAGATAGAACAACGCGAATCATGGTAGGTTTGACCACATGGCTAAATGTTTCATTGTAATCAATGCCTTCTTCTTGGTAAAAGCTTTTCACCACAAGGCATGCTTTATGTCGGTCAATATATCCATTGGCTTTGCATTTGATTTTGTAAATCCACTAACAGCCAATGATGTGGTGATCAGCTTGAGGAGGACCAAGAACCCACGTGTTCTTGTGTGCAAGGACATTTAATTCGTTTGTCATTGCTTGATGCCATTCGGGAAATTGATTAGCACTAGTGAAGGAGGTTGGCTCATCATTCTTCCGAGTTTGAGTTCTCTGTCTCGTAACCATATGGTGCTGAGAAGTGTGAGCTGCTACAGCAGGGGCGGACCCAGATAGTCCCAGGGGTGGTAGCTGCCCCCCTCTGGATTTTGAGTTTTAGTAGAGATCTATCAGTCCTGACCGACTTTGCCCCTCCTTCCGAAATTTTTTTTGCCCCTCTCTGGATGTTTAATTTGTAATTCGGATTAAATTTAGAATTAAAATTGAAATAAATTTGTTGAATTTTGATTGGTAATTAGAATTATAAGTTAGAGCATCAAAAATTACAAGTCAAAGCATTGTAAAGTATAAGTTAAAGCATTGTTTTTTATTGAGTAGTCAATTAGTTAACGGATTTAAATCTGATTAGCTATTTAAATCCGATTTGATATTTTTTTTACTCTCCCAACAAAAATCCTGAATCGCCCCTGTGCTACAGGATTTGATTCGGGTTGAGGCGCAGGAGTAGCAGGTTCGGTTTCAACCTGGAACTCTTCAGCTGGGCCAGAGGAGAAATTAATTGGGCTGAGAAGTAGCAGTTTTTTCGGCAGAGAAGAAAAATTGTACAGTGAGGATTGCATTTGAGATGTTTAATGGGCGCGAAAAAAATGCTTCTAATTTTCTCGATAAGATATCTAATGGTAAAAATAAATGCTTCGAAAATTGATTGGTCTAATATATGTCAATTAATTCGCCACTTGGGTAAAGCAAAATCTTACATTTGGCAGTAGTTTTCTTATCTTAAAAGATAAATTTTAATTTTTGATTAATTACTGTTTGTGCCATCTACTTTATGCTTCAATTTCTTAGTAAGAACTTATAGGTAAGCATCTTACCGTTCATCAGGTAATTAATTAAAAACTAGCATTAATAGTACGTAAACAAACAATTCCTGCTGAGATCCTAAACATAGGTAATACATTAACTGTTGGAAATTTAAGAATTGTTTTTTGGGACATTATTTTCACTGATTTACTAAATGTTTTTTTTTTTCTCGTTGGTGCAGGATGTAATGTTTGGCGGCACAGAGACGGTAGCATCGGTCATAGAGTGGGCCCTATCCGAGCTGATGAGAAGCCCAGACGACATGCAGAAGCTCCAATGCGAACTCGTGACCACGATCGGTCTAGACCGAAAGGTCCGTGAGACCGATGTGGACAAACTTCCTTTCCTCAAATGTGTCATAAAAGAAACCCTCCGCCTTCACCCGCCGGTCCCTTTCCTCCTGCATGAAACAGCCGAAGATAGTGTTGTCGCCGGCTATCAGATCCCGAAAAGATCCCGTATCATGATCAACGTGTTTGCTATCGGTCGCGACAAGTCTGCCTGGAAGGATGCCGACACTTTTTACCCCTCGAGATTTAGTGCTACGGGCGATAGTGCCGGAAAGGATTTTAAGGGGAGCAATTTCGAGTTCTTGCCGTTTGGGTCGGGCAGGCGATCCTGCCCGGGCATGCAGCTAGGTATTTATGCGATTGAGTTAGCCGTGGCACAGCTAGCGCATTGTTTCAACTGGAATCTGCCCGACGGAATGAAACCCGGAGAGCTTGATATGAGTGATGTGTTCGGACTAACCGCACCGAGGGCGGTCAGGCTGTCAGCTGTGCCAATGTCCAGGCTCAGCTGCCCGTTGTGCTGATTAGTGAGAGCAAGCTGCTTAGTGATGGTTTGGGTAAAACAGGAACCTTGTCGTTTCAAGAAAAAAAGAACATGCATGTTATGTAAAGTGCCCTAGGATATTGGGTTCCTTATTTGTTTTTAATTAGTTTATTAGGCTTCATATATATGGTGAAGTAAGCAAGTGGTAATAAGCATGTCATATTTGTTTTTTTCTTTCTTAATAATTTCTTCTAAATTTTGAGAAAAATGAGGAAATGAAAAAAAAAAAATTGTAATGACTTTGAGCCGTCGACTTATCCGAATTATTATTGATGCCTTTTTTATTTATTTGAAGAATTGTTTTGATTTAAAATATTGACTTCTCTAATTATTGTTGCCGCTATTAATTGTTATGATTAATATTGAAGTTATGAGACCTTTACTATATTTTACTATATTTTAAGATAAGTACAAAATCATTATTTTCCAAGAAATTGTAAACCATCTAAAAACAATAATTTTGTACATATCTTAAAATAATAATAAAAATTCAAAAATTATAAAATTATAAAATTTGGTCTTAATCATATTTTAACATGGATATCATGTTGAGCGATTCGGATCATCTGTTTAAACTTTGAAATTAAATATAAAGATGTTGATGTATGATTGGGGCATAAAACAATGGTACCTCCTCTATAATTTTACTACTGATTCGAACTTGTGACTTGTGAGTTCTGGAGACATCCTCTGCATTTTCTTTAAAAAAATATTTAAAATTCCTTTTCCCGCGTGATGGTAGAACCATGATTAAAGTCTTTACTATGTCTATAAATTAACTTTGTCGTACAATAGAAATATAATTACTTATTAGCATGAGGTGAAAGGAGAGGATTAAATTAAAAAGAGTAATAAACTATGGAATCGTAGGAGAAATATATTATCATATTTTTCATCATCATATTTTAAGAGGTTACAATAAATTAACAAAGATCCTCTATTAATTTTAGCCTCTTTTTTCTGATCCCCCAAACTACTGGCCTGTAGAGTAGAGCTTTTACCTCTTAATTTTGTGGGCTACACGAGAGAGATTAGTTACTTTCACAAATCTTGTTGAGTGAGTCTATGGTACTATGCATAGCACAATTTGTTGAGTAGAGCTTTTTTCCAACCTCTTTTAACTAAATTAACCTTGGTAAGTATTTTATTTTGTTTTACCAACCATAAAAAAATTTTGATCCTAAGAGGATCTTACCTTTCCAAATTGTAATATAATTACAATTAGGGAACCCTCCATAATTAAGCCAGACATACAAAGAGTGTATTGTGAAGATACCAAATGTGGACCATCTTCACACTAATTGATCATGAATTCATGATAAAAAATATAAAAAAAAAGTTAGAGAATTTTGTTGGTAAAGTCTTCCATTCACATAAGTAAATATCTGTAAGTTGTGAGCTGTTAAAGTATAAGTTTACTCTATTGTTTAAAAAGAAAAATGCCATTCAGATTTTAAAATCTCTGGCAATAAAAAAAAAAGATGGAGAAATGTGGTATGTAGTTCATATTCATCAATCAATCTATTCAACTAAAACATAGTGTATTGTAATTGCCTATTATTTTACTAGTAAAGCCTTCCATTCCTCCCACTATTATCTATCAAATATAAATGCCTCTGATTTATTAAATAATTAACCAAGAAAACAATCAAACTTTAATTGGCGAAGGGGGGAAAAGGAAGAAGCTCATGCTCTATTTAAATTGGAATAGGAGCTTGGTTTAACAAGGGTCACATGGTGAAAAGCAAATTAACAACCTCTTAATTTTATATTTTCATGTAACTTTTGCTGCAAGATTCTTGTCTGCATGAAAAAAATAATTAATTAATTCTTCAATCATCCAACCTATAAATACCTACACTCTCACTAACGACACATTAGTCACATCGTGGCCAAGGCATGTTGTGACCACATATGTTGTGTCCGAACGTGTCTGGTTATAGTTTATTTAATATTTACTATTAAATCAAGATCTAATGATCTTGATCATTTGTGACTCAGTCACGTGTGTCTACGTGCCGTACCATGTTAATTTTTAAAAAAAATATCATGTCACACGAATAATCACAATACAGGACACACGAGTCCTGATATGTAACCAGCACACGTACCCTTTTTTATATAACTATAAAGATCACGTGGTGAAAAAAGCAAATAGGAACCTCTTAACTTTATATTTTTATTTTTACTTTTGCTGTAACACACTTGCCTACAGGTTAAAAAATTAATTAGTTCTCCAATTCTCCAAGCTATAAATACCCCCACCTCTACATATTCTTTCCATCTCAAGTAACTACCACTGAACCAAACTTAGAATCCTGAGACAACAAAGTATGACCATGGAGTTGCTTCAAGACCCAGTGTTGTTGCCAATTATATGCATAACTCTCTTCATTGTTTTCAAGCTCTGGCGGGACCGGCACAAGGCTCCATTCCCTCCGGGACCACCACGGCTACCCTTCATTGGCAACATGCTATTGATGGGTGAGTTGACGCACCGCGGTTTGGCAACTTTGGCTGAGCGCTACGGTGCCGGCCTCCTTTATCTTCGCCTTGGCTTTCTCCATGCCTTTGCTGTCTCCACTCCAGAAATGGCGCGCCAGGTTCTTCAGGTACCAGTTACTCAGTCAATTACTCCAAAAACATAATGTTTTTTTACAGCTTTTAAAGTAATTTTTTTTCTCTCTCTCTTAACCTTTTTTTTTTTTAATTTGCCATTTTTAACAGGTTCAAGATAATGTCTTCTCGAATCGTCCGGCCACCATAGCAATTACTTATCTGACATACAACCGTGCTGATATGGCGTTTGCTCATTACGGCCCCTTCTGGCGCCAAATGCGCAAACTTTGTGTTATGAAGCTCTTCAGCCGGAAGCGGGCTGAATCCTGGGCCTCAGTTCGTGACGAGGTCCGTTTACTCCGACGATGATATCTTTTTTTGTTTATGATGTACAATTTTTAAACAAACAAAATCTTACTGAAAGCTAAGCTACCCTTCTTGTTTAATTAATTAGGTTGATTCGATGGTTCGTTCTGTTGCGAACAACACTCCTGGCACTGCTGTAAACCTCGGTGAACTCATATTCAATCTGACAATGAACATAACCTTCAGAGCAGCCTTTGGAGCACAAGAAAATGAAAACCAACATGAGTTCATATCAATTTTGCAAGAGTTTTCTAAACTCTTCGGCGCCTTTAATGTCGGAGATTTCATCCCATGGCTAGGTTGGATGGATCTACAAGGGATCAATAAGCGACTCAAAGCAGCGCGCGAGTCACTGGACCGGTTCATTGATGAGATCATTGATGAACACATGAAGAACCGGAAGAGTAGCGATGACGTTGATGCTGATATGGTAGATGACATGTTGGCATTTGTGGTAGAATCAGAGGATGGTAAAGGGGGAGAAGATGGAGATGATTTGCAAAGCAGCCTCAGACTCACCAGAAACAATATCAAAGCTATCATCATGGTACGCTCCAATTAAATCATATATATATATAGTAGAACTAGGGTGTGATGTGCTCATCAATTTTTTTGGTAAGTATAACTCCATAATTTATCAAATTTACTTCAAACGACACAAATCTAAACTGTTCAAACCGATTTACTTCACGAGTGATGCATGAACATGCAAAAGTTTAAAATTTTCGAATTCATTTAGTACAAAGTCAAGCGGTCAAAATTGATGAAAAATAAATGCATTAAAATAACTTCTAAAACTTCATTTTGGATCTTTCATTTTTCATCAATTTTGACTGCTTGACTTTAGACTAAATGAAGTAAAAAAATTCAAAATTTTGCATGTACGTGCATCACTCGTGAAGTAGATCGGTTTTTGACGCATTATGCACGCATCACTCGTGAAGTTTGACCGAAGTTTGACCAAATTTAAAAAAAATGTACGCACATCATTCGTGAAGTAGTACGCGCATTTGTTTTTCCCACAAGGGAGTAATTTGGTCAAAGTTTGGTCAAAAAATTTGCATGAACGTGCATCACTCGTGAAGTAGATCGGTTTTTCTCAAATTTTGTAAATAATTTGGTCAAAATTTGATCAACTGAATAATTCGACATTTGATTCGCCATCACAAAAAAATAAATTATTCGTGAATAATTCACAAATAATTTACGAATCTTAATTATAACTATGCTTAGTACTACATAAAACAGAACTTGGAAATATATACAGCTGGCGATCACATATGAAAAGACATAGGTAGAATAAAGATAAAGTGTGGATGAAACTTTGAAATTAATGATTTAATTCTATCTAGGTATAAAAGTCCTTGAGCTTTAATTTCTTTTAGGAAAGCCCAAAAAGTCCGGAGTGACGGTCAGTCACGGAGACTTGAAAATGATTGAATGAATGAATGAATTTGTCAGTTTGCATCTCGGAAAAGAAACATTTGTAGAATCACGCTATTGAATCTTGCGCCATTTATTTGACTAACCAAAACCAAGACAACTAAGACCTTCATTCTAAGTTTCTCCTTATCCCAAATTATTTTATATATTTTAGTTTCTGGTAGTGGGAAGATATTTTATTTATTTGCTAGCCGGGAAACATGCTCTTCAGTAGTCACATGAAATTTATTTATCGCCTAGTGTATACGAGGCTATTGCTATATATATATTGCTAGCGAACTCAGATAGGGGTCACAACGAGCTGGATCGAAAAAAAAAACGAGAGCATAGTTAGATTATTCTTTTTTTTTTTTTTATCGAGCTGGGATTAGGGGTGGCGACGAACCCAGTTCGTTTAACAACTGAGTGAGCTGGATCGAGCTGGGATTAGGAGTCTGAACCATAGTAACAAATGAATTATTCGGGTTCGGTTCGGTTAGGTCAAAAATTCGTGATTCGGAAATAATTCGGGTATAATTCGGAAATGATTCGGTACAACAAGAAAGCAAAAAAAAAAAATTCCAAAATTTAATTTATATAGAGCGCTACATTAGTATGATCACAGAAAACTGTCTCAAATTCATTATGCCTCTCAAAAGCTAAATTCGCATCCTCTGAGATATCTCAAACTTTGAGTGACTTTTTGGAAAATCTCAACCGTTCAATTACATTCTGCACAAATTTCATGGCACAATTAATAGTGGGCCCCTGCGCTGCCCCCAATAGGCACTGTACGCAGTCATGCAAAAATTGAGATATCTTGAGAATACGCACTCTCAAAAGCTTTGCCTCCTCAGCCCCACGTGGCTGCAAAATTCAAAAATTTTGCTTCAGTCCACGTGGCTTTGCCTCAGCTGCCTCCAAAATTTTCAAAAATTTTCAATGCTACGAATTTTTCGAATAAAACGCGAATAATTCGTAAAAAAACGTTTTATTCGCGTTTTATTCGCGAATAAATCGGTAAAAATTCGGTCAACCGTTTTATTCGCTGTTCGGTTCGGAAACCTCCAAAAAACGTTTTATTCGCGAATAAAACGCGAATCATGTTACTATGGTCTGAACTAAAATTTCAGATTGTAATTGTCACGAGCTAGTTTGTAATCTAGACCGAGCTGGTTTATTGGATTTGGCTAGACTTTCTTATTTTAAAAAGAAAATAAATTTTACAAACTTTTTCAGCCGAGTTAGACAGCATAAAATGCACACAAATTCATAACTAGCTGAGCTAGTTCACGAGCTGGCGAGCGAGCTAGGTCCCATATCAAACTCGTTTAATCTGGACCGAGCCACTAACGAACTGGCTCGTTAACAGTTCGGTTCAGTAACGAGCGAGCTATTAGCAAACAAGTCAGATGCGAGTCACGATCGAGCCACCCCTAAATAATAATAATAATAATAAAAAAAAAATCAGGGAGTCTTTTCCATCTTAATTAAACTACAGTCAATTGTCAAGATCTAAATTAAATTCCCAAAAGAAAAAAAAATCCAAGTTCTCAATTGCAACTATATGTAGCTCTCGAAATACTGTATTGTTTCCTTGTCTTGTCAACTCATTTAATATATTATTATTTATTAATTGACAATGAATGCCGCACAACAGTGAACCCTACCTCACCATTAATTATAGAAACATTGCAAAACAGATGACACGTATATTTTCAGAAATTATTTTTACATAGAATATTTTGCACTTCTTATTACACTTTAAAAATATTTATATTTAATATACAAGTTGTTCATATTCGAATTCAACCATGCATATTTATAATAATATGCATAGTGTTTATTATTTTTATTTTTAAAATTTTCATAAAGAAGTTAAAGTTGAACATTTTATCAAATAAGTAAAAAGTAAAGTTTTGAACATTTTAGCAAGTTATAAATAACTTTATCATCAAGAAAAACTCTTTTAAGTTAAATTTAAATACATCTAAATTGCTATATCGTTAATTTGATGGTATTATTTCCAACAAAAGAGATAGGTGACATCCTTAAAAGTCTTGAACAATGTTTCTTTGTATACTGGTAAAAAAAAAAATTCAAAAGGCCTAAATATTTTAGATAAGATGTATACTGGTAAAAAAAAATGCTTTGAAAACTGATTGGGATATCTGTCAATTAATTTGCCACTTTGGTAAAGCAAAATTTTACCCTTTCGGCAGTAGTTTTGCACTCACCTTTTTACCTGATAAGTTCAATTCAAATGCAGCTGTCAATGTCAAAACATGACAATCAACCACTCTAATTACTGGTTGCCGACTTACCTTGAAGTTAATTTTTTTTTGCTTCAGATTTGTTTTTACCTGTCTGTCTGTTTTTTCTATCTCGTAAAAAAAGGATGTGTAGATATATAGTAAAAAATTAATATCCATTTATCTGTCTATCTATCTCGTAAGAAAGATACATCATACATAGATAGTATATTTACTATATGCTCATAAGAACCTTTTTTTATTCTTCAGTATCTATCTCGTAATAATTAAGATACATGAATAATATATTTACTTTATGCTCATAATAAGAAACTTCTTATTTTTAACTTGTACGGATCTATCGTATATTAAAGATACATAGATAGTATATTAACTGTATGCCATAAGAAATGTTTAATTTTTAACTTTTGATTAATTACTGTTTGTGCCAACTACTTTAATGTTTAATTTTCACTGATTTACTAAATGTGTTCTTTTCTCTTTGGTGCAGGATGTAATGTTTGGTGGCACAGAGACGGTAGCATCGGCCATAGAGTGGGCCCTATCCGAGCTGATGCGAAGCCCAGACGACATGCAGCAGCTCCAATCCGAACTCGCAACCACAATCGGTCTCGATCGGAAGGTCCATGAGACCGACCTCGACAAACTTCCTTTCCTCAAGTGTGTCGTAAAAGAAACCCTCCGCCTTCACCCGCCAATCCCTCTCCTCCTACATGAAACAGCCGAAGACAGCGTTGTTGCCGGCTATCAGATTCCAAAACGATCTCGTATCATGATCAATGTATTTGCTATCGGTCGTGACAAGTCTGCGTGGAAGGATGCCGACACTTTTCGTCCCTCAAGATTTAGTGTTACGGGCGATAGTGCCGGAAAGGATTTCAAGGGGAGCAATTTCGAGTTCTTGCCGTTTGGGTCGGGCAGGCGATCCTGCCCGGGCATGCAGCTAGGCCTTTATTCGCTTGAGTTAGGCGTGGCACAGCTAGCGCATTGTTTCAACTGGAATCTGCCCGACGGAATGAAACCCGGCGAGCTTGACATGAGCGATGTGTTCGGACTGACCGCACCGAGAGCGGTCAGGCTGTCAGCTGTGCCCACACCCAGGCTCAACTGCCCGTTGTGCTGATTAAAGAGAGCAAGCTTAATTAGTAGTAGGTTTGGTAAAACAGGAAACCTTGTCATTTAAAAAATAAACATGTTTCGTAAAGTACCCCAGGATTGTTTTTTTTTTTTTTTAAATTTTATTAGGCTGCATATGGTGAAGTCAGCAAGTGGTAATAAGCATGTAATAGGAGCACTGTGAAGTGCCCCAGAATTTAGTGCCTAATTTTTTCTTAATTAGTTTATGGCTTCATATGGTGATGTAAGCAAGTGGTAATAAGCATGTAATAAAAGCACTGTGAAGTGCCCCAGAATTTAGTGCCTAATTTTTTCTTAATTAGTTTATTAGGCTTCATATGGTGATGTAAGCAAGTCCTAATAAGCATGTAATAAAAGTAGATGATTTCTCCCAGTTGAACAATATAATATATCAAATTTGGAATACATATATAGAGATAGAGTTTCATAAATATGCAATATATTAAATTTAGTATAATTTATTATATTGACTTTAAACGATGAATAATTCAAACCATTGAGATTAATATACATTATGAGCAATATACATTTAAATACAAAATATATAAATTTTTGAATTAATTTAGTTTAAAGTCTAACGGTAAAAAAAGAAGGTTTATATGTTAATTTTAATGCATTAAATTTTCATTATTTTTGATCGCTTGACTTTATATTAAATTAATTTGAAAAATTAAACATACTACTTATGATCATAAGTAGATTGGTTTCAAGAATTAATTTTTTTTAATATAAATCATTTAAAATTCATCTAATAAGTATTGAAGTTAAGATCAGCTTGATTAATTTAAAACACCTAATTCTACTACATATTTAGATCTCTTTTATTAGTTAAAAGGCGCAGAAATGTAGTAGTGGAAGAGTACCCAACATCTTATAATTAGGTGTGGAATCATTCCAAGTTCCAACAGCCAAAGTATAGGATCTCTTCTTGTTAATATGTATAATATGTGCTTGTTTTATTAAATGAATTCCAAATAATTTTTAATTATTTTATGAACAAGTACGCTACATGAGATATAACAATAACAAGATCAGCAATTAATTCCAGTTTGCCATTTGAAATTAAATATTAAATTATTAATAAAACATAAAATACACAATAATCATTACTACAAAAATGCTAATGATACACGGTACATTATACACGGATGAGAGAAATTTCCATTAAATCAAGTAAGAATGCACACCTGAAAATGAGTTCCACTATTTATACACGGTTGTGGTTAACTTAACCGTGTATAAATGAGTTTCAACAATTATACATGATTTCTTTATACCAACCGTGTGTGAATGCTCTGCAAAAATTTTCAGAAAAAATTATACTTGTAATCATACATGGCTTTATTATATAATCCGTGGGTGATGAAAGAAACATAAAATGTTCCGTGTCATCGATCCATGTCTTCATGTTATAATGCATCTCTGTCTATCTTTTATAAGACATATCTATCATTTCTAAAGTACTTATTCCCTGTAAATATATTTCTCTAAGGTACCTCTTCTAAAAAAGGCAAGGCTAGGACGAGACGTAAAGCAAGGCAAACGATATCTCCACTGAGAAGGCAATCGGAGACGAAGACACTTCAAACGGGTGTAACTTTTCACTCAAGTGTCCGATTTGAATGTCCGATTTGAGTATCGAAAAAAAAATTGTAATAACTTAGATTCTTTCTATACTAAATAACAAAAAAAAAAATCTAAAATAGGCAACACGTGAATCGTCTTAATTTCGTTCTTAATCTCAATACAATAAGCTAGGAAAATCAGTAGTGGTTTAAAAAATGAGAGAAAATGGCATTTGATGAACTTAATTAAAGGTGAGTTCATACCTCACTGTCTCTGGCGTGACTTTTACTAAAAGTAAATATCTTTATAGTTCATTAATTCAGATTGCTTTACAACCATGGATAAATTCATGACCAATGTAAGGATCAAATGTATAGGATATACTCATATGAAATTTCCATTCTTCATGATGTATAACTATCATAAATTCGCTCATTTTTAAATTTAAAAAAATAACAACTAAATTTAAATTACTTATAAACATATTTATTATAAAAAAATGATTAAAACGTACATGCATTCAGAAATTGCATATCATGTTTTATGCATAAAAAGTTGATAGAAAAAAAATATAAAACAAATATCATATAATTTATATTCACATCGTAGCAAAGACAAGGGAAATTTTTTATCCATAGAAATTATTAAATTCATACGTACGAAAATAGAAATAGTGTCTCGTTTTTAACAAATATAGAAAGATCTGACTTATTGAGTCCAATCCAAATATATGGATCTTACTCAATAGTTCAGATCCATTGGTATTTTTTGTTTTTTTTTTAAATTAGATGCTGATGGGAACCGTTTATATCAATGCATCTGGACCATTGAGTCCGATCTATATATTTTGAATCGGACTCAATAAATCAGATTTTTCTATATTTGTTAGAAATAAGACACTTTTTTTTTATTTTCGTATGTCTGAATTTAATAATTTCTATAAATAAAAAAATTGTCAAAGACAAGATGTGCATTGATGCAACAGCAAGTCTCGGAACTGTATTAAAAAGTACTGTTTAACTGTTTAACTGTAGAATTTGGAAAGGAATGAGCTATTTATTTATATTAATTCAGGACCCATCACTGTCTGGCATAGTGACAAGATAGCGAATTATATCCGAATAATTCATTTTTTTTAGTGATGCCGATCCAAACGTCGAATTATTCGGTTGACCGAACTTTGACCGAATTATACCCGAATAATTCGCGAATTTTACAAACTTTTTCCGAATTTCACAAATTATTCGTGAATTTTTCCCGAATTTTTTCCAGAACATTTTTTTTTAGTTTTTTTTTTTTTTTTGCTTCCTTGTAGAACTGAGATCTCTGATCCGAATTATTCCGAATCATTCCCGAATTATATCCGAAGTATTTCCAAATCATGAATTTTTGATCTCGACGAACCTTTCCCGAACATCACTATGCTGTTCGGTAGGCAGCTGTGTTCTGATATATATGCCAGAATATTATTATTTAATGCTCCTTGATTTTCAGCTTATACTTTGACTTATTCTTACCAAATCTAACAAATCTAGAAAACTTAGTTGTATTTGGGGTTGGGGATCGGTACAATTGTCACCATTATCAATAATAATTTTGTCATGATTAGCACAAAAAAGTAGAACTAGAAGCCCTGGGATGACTTGTGAAAGCCAATTTTGTTTATCCAATCTTAGAAAATAAAGCTAGGAAGTAGGAAAAGACCAACCACTGCTGCACCCACCTACTTCCTTAAGCGGACGTCATTATGTCGTATGTCTTGCATGTGCATCTAGCATCTTAATTTATTTTTATTTATTGAGAGAATTGAAAGCCCATAGTACTGTAGTAGGCATTACTCATTAACTAGATTAAGTAGCATTTTTTATTTTTTTGACAAAGTTCCGTAGGCTCACCACACTCAGGATTTCATTATAGTGGAATTTAATCATATACCTTTTTTTTTTTTAATTATGCCACTACCGACTGTACTACACATTTGATGATTTATTAAGATATTACAACGCAAATACAAATGGAAATAAAAAGGCATCAGTCTTGAAACGACATCTAATTGATTTATTAAGAATGCATTTGGTTGATGCAAGAATAGAGCTAATTCAAGAATAATATTGTTTTTTTTAGCTAACTTATATTTGAATCAAGAGCTACTAACTATTTTTTTTGTCTTTGATGAGAGTTAATTCACTATTCTACTAACCCAATAAACTATTAAATTAATTACTATTCTCAATTTGAAATTAGCTTACTATTCTTACTAATCTCATTATGCCGCATGTCTTGCGTGTGCTTCTAGCATCTTAATTTATTTTTATTTATTGAGGGAATAAAAGCCCATAGTAGGTGAGTTAGATCCATTGAGTCAGATCTTAATTTGTTTTTATTTATTTTTATTTAGCCCATAGTAGGTGAGTTAGATCCAGAATAAAAAATTAGATTTATAGATAGATTTGGCGGTCATCGAAAATATTATTTGTAAAAATTCATTTGGTAGTTCTAGGCAATATCATTAGTAAAACAACCACATATTTAGGGTCTGTTCGGCTCATTACTGTGCGCGTGGGAAAAAATATTCACTCAGACTGAATTTTTTTTTTCTCCACACGCACAGTAAAATTCAATTCAAAATATTTTCCGAACTCGTTCCCATTCCTGTTCCCCTCCGTCTGCTGAACAGACCCTTAGTATGCTAAAGAACCGCACCGAATAAGCATTTTCATAGCAAATTTTCAAAAAAAAACTGCACAGTGGTGTGATTCCTTCTATGTCATCAAAAAATATTTATCATCTTTCTGATTCTTTAAAATATTTATTTTTCACTAGAAATTAAAAAGAAAACTGAATGAGTGCTACTCTCCATCAATGACCAAAATGCAGATGACAATGAGACCCATAACTGGGATAAAATAAAATAAAAAATAGCAGTAATGCCGTTCTGACTTCACACTTACATACTGCAAGCTCTTCATTATTGTATGATAGATTTTTTAAAATATATATATATATATTGGTCTCTGCTTGTAGTGCTAAATTGCCCACATTTTTATCTTTTGGAGTCAACAACTTTTGAAGTCAACAACTTTTGAAATTTAGGAGATCAGCTCAAGTCCTTTTAATGCATCTGAGTGAGTGCATGGTTCGAGAATAGCATCTTCAAAAAAAAAAAAAAAAATTCTTAATAGTTAAGTTGCAGTCTTGCAGAAGAATTTTTTTTATAAACCGTAATTAAAAAATTGATTTTTAGGAAACCAACATGATTATTTTTTTTTTTTACAAAAACCATAAGACCGAAATGTCATGTCGGTCCCGAAATTTTTTTTTTTTGGCCATTTCGGTCCGGTCCCATTTTTGGATTTTCTGTGGCACTTTTTCACAATTTTTCATATGAGCCGCCGCAGAAAATCCATAAAGGGGACCGGAATAAAAAAAAAAATTTGGACCAAAATGCCATTTCGGTTCTTATGATTTTTGTAAAAAAAAAAAAAAGTAATCATGTTGGTTTCGTAAAAATATTTTTTTTAATTATGGTTTATAAAAAAAATTCCTTGCATAATGGATTAGATGAAAGGATATTATCTAGTAAAACAACTATCTATGTGGACAATTTTAAAAAATAAATAAATGTTTAAATACTATAAATGAACATGATATATATTAAATTGACATATCATGGGATTTTTATGTATGTTTCACTTTACATCAAGTGTCTTAAATTATTAAAAACACATCTACAATTTTAATTTTTTCTTAATTTAAACAATAGTTTCAAGTATTATATCATAAAAGTTGAATATTTAGAGGTATTCTTGTTTTGAAAATCAATTATCACTAATATCAAGTAAGATGATTTTGTGAGCTTAACTTAAAACTCTATTGGATCAACTTCAAATAATGAATTCAAATTATTGAAGCCGTTCTACTTCATGAGCAATGCATTTATACACTAAATTTGTTAATTTTTAATTTTACTCAATGTAAAATTAAGTGGGCCAAAAATGATGAATAATGAATGCATTAAAATAACTTATATCTTCAGTTTTGATCTCTTAACTCTGTACTATAAATTTAAAACATAGATATAACTTATTAAATAGATCGATTTTAATGATTTAAATTCATAATTTGATGGTTATTTAATAGATTTTTGACTTACCAACTTTCTTAATAAACTTTAGTAAATATCAGCTTCACTCTTATTAATTTTCTTCTCTTTTTTTTCCGAAATTTTTAATTCCCTGTTAAAAATAAAATAAACCAAAAGACCACTAAATTCTCAGAATTCTAGATTTAGCACATCTGCAACGTGAAATGGCAAGCCCATTATGAGGTCATTCTTGGTGTCCGCTAAACCCATTATGGGGTCCGCAACAACAAATGGCGGACCCATTCTTGGGGTCCGCAACGTGAAATGGCGGACGTGCTAAATTTGAAATTCTGAGAAATTAGTGGTCTTTTGGTCTTTTTTACAGAAAGTATCAATCTTAACTCTTAGTGAAATAAAAATCAGCTGTTATTCCAAGGGAATAACAAAAACCTGTTATTCCGATCCTAATTGTTCAAATTTTTTCATGTGTGAATCTCAACGAAGTTGAGATCGGAATAACATGTTCCTGTTATTCCAGCAGATTTATTTCCAACTCATAGGTATGGGAAAGGGCGAAAAAGGCATTAGCCAACAGTAGCACAACTTGTGCTGCACAAGCTGTTCATTAGCCATTACCAGTTAAGTGCCCATAACCATTTATGGTAAGGTTTTCTTTCGGTGCAATCACTATTGAAAGGCTGATGAATTAAATACAGAGAGAGATGATATATTGATAAAAAAAAAAAATCCAAAATTAGAAGCAGTTAAGAAAAACTACAGTAATCTTTCAAATATAGCAAGTCCAGTGAGTTGTACAATGCT
Source organism: Carex kokanica (assembly GCA_025461125.1). NCBI lineage: Eukaryota > Viridiplantae > Streptophyta > Magnoliopsida > Poales > Cyperaceae > Carex > Carex kokanica. The sequence continues at coordinate 667,889 of JAJGRX010000162.1, forward strand.
TTTACAGAAAATGTTTGGCTGGTGAAAGTGTGAAACCATTTCCTTTTTTAGAATTTATCAAACACTGATGTGTACTGGTATGGTATATGCTAAGAAGTCGGCCTTTGTGGTTCGTTAGAATGGTCTTGTTGTATCACCAAAACCATTTGTACTAGCTTTCGGGTACCTGATCAGGACTGTATCTTATTGGGGTATGATGGGCCGGGCCAAATCATTGCATTTTTTTTTTAATTTACATTGCATGCTATATGAAGAAAGACTAGTGTACTGTGTACCATAGTGACAAATGAATAGTTTGGGTTCGGTTTGACGGAGTCAAAATTTCGTAATTTGAAAATAATTCGGATATAATTCGGAAATAATTCGGTGCCACAAGGAAGAAAAAAAAACCAAAAAAATTAAAAAAAAAATTTGGCGTTTTTTTCGCATTTTATTCACGAATAATTCGTGATTTTCGTTTTATTCGCGAATAAAATGTATATTACGTTTTTTTTTTTTTGCGTTTTATTCCGTGTTCAATTCGGAAACATCAAAAAAACGAATTATTCGCATACCATGTTACTATGCTGTGTACATGACCTTTTGAGGATCGTCAAGTTGGATTTCTAGTTGTTTCATAGGAGAAGTAAAATAAGAGTGAAATGGAATAAGAGGTGCGTAAATTCGCAGTAAGCTACTTCATCAGTTCATATCTTTAGGTCAATTAACTTTGCACTCACTACACCAAATCTTCATTTTCCAACATTTTACTACTTTATATGAAATAATTTAAGCCATAACTTATACTGCTAACGAAATGTACAAATGAGAAGTAAAATAAAGTAAGCAACTTAATCCTATTTAAATTTAAGTAGCAATCAAACATAACCATACTGACTGCAATTTCGATGTGTAAAAAATGGATGTTGTGAGTTTGAGCTGATGGGTTATGCCAAAAAAATGGTCTACTTAAGACTTCTGTAATTATATTCATAATCAGATTACTTTTATGATTTAATAATGTTCAATATTTTGTACTAGGAGAACGAACACCAGAGAATTTGATGTTTAGAACAATGAGATATTAGTTTATTAATATCTACATTTATGAGATATGATTGGATGTGGAATTAGGGTTTGAGTGATACCTCTTATTTGGGCAAGTCCCCAAAAGGTAAGGTAACTACAAATTCATCATGTATATCATTAATTGATAATAAAAATAATCTTTTCTTTTCTTTTTCTTTTCTCCTACAACCAGAAAAAAAAACACTGCCTTCTTTGATGCCAAGTAAAGAACAAAGATGGTAAAAGGCATCAATTCAAAACATATTGGTGCCTAACAGTGCTGATACACTATTCAGAATAATTCACATTTTAATCCAATAGCTATTTTATCCACTTGATAAGACAAAAAGAACACACAAGTACATAGGCAAACACGCAGAATAAAAACCTCTACGTATATTTAAAAAGAGAGAAATGGAGGCAAAAAAACAAGCCAAAAATATAAACTCGGGAATATCTCTTATGAGAAGTATTCTAAGCCTGACAAGATATCAAAATATCAGAAACACTTTCAATCTTTACCAATTTTGTGAGGATGTGCACTGGCAATATCAGCTTCTCGGTAAGATGTGCAACTAATTTCTTCAAAATAGTCGACGAACCATCATCAAATTTATTGACAGTGACAAAAAATGGTCCTACAACAAAATGCGAATAACTGCTAGACCAACAGCTGATATCGAAACAAGGGTACCAATGCAGTACTTTATGACGTCATACTTGGCTGCTTCAAGTTGTGCCTTCAAAGCATGAATTTCCTGAAATATAATATAAAAGTATATTATTCAATCCTGATACAATTCTGTGTTGCATTGCAAGGAAACAAACAAAAAAAATGTGCAAAATAATTATAAATAGAGCTTGCCCTATCAATTTTGTTTGTGAGGTCGTTGGTTTCGGCACCTTGCTTAGCTAGTTCATCACGTATTCTCCTGCATTTATCAAGTTACAGAGCTGTAAGAATTACCATACCAAATGCTACTGGTACAAACATGCTGCTACATAACCAGACCAAAATTACCAAATATTCTCAATGGTGCAGTCAAAAATATCTTCAGAGAATAAAAGTTGAGATAAAAACTGGATTATTTTTTTGTAAATTACAGAACTACTTGGACAATAATGAAAATTTTCAGCTGAAATCTCAATAAAAATTTCTTAGGGCAATTCTGTCCATTCTGGTATTGTTATCAACCAACAGGGCATGTCAGTTAAAACCATATTCATCCGACAACTACAACCAAGTCTAGTTATAAGAAACTATGCACAGCTTTTTATTTCAGAATAATGCCATATATTTAATATAAAATAACAACCCTGCAAAAGAACTAACACCCCACTCCATAATGTAAGATATTTAATATACAACAAAAAAAAACATGAAGAATAAGATCCTATACATCTATCCCTTCCCAGTCCAATTCAGAAGCTGCCCAAATTACCTATTCTTCCTCACTTGCTTAATGGAGGCTAATTTGGGTAGATTTTATAGGGAAACAGATATATTAACATCAAAACTTGCTTGACAACCATAGCAACCAATAAAATACTTGTCAAAATAAAAAATAAAAAAAGCATTTAGATATATATCAAGTACCTATAAAGCTGTTATATCGTATTTCAAAAAAAGGACCAAATTTGATATACAGTCTATCCAAACTATAGATGAAATATTTGTAATTGAATCTTTTTATATTGATAAGCATTTTGTCGGTTGTCAATACAACCTATCCCCTAATTTTAAGAAGAAAGAAATAGGGAAAAGTTAAATGGAATCTATCTCCTATATTTAACAATGTAGTCTTGAAACACTTATATGGGGGATTTTATGTAATCTAAGTGTTTTAAAAGAGCATATACAAAACTATATTTATTTATAAGTAAGCAAATTTGTTCTTTTTTCAACCATTTTTTGTCATCTTACCCTCTTTCAAGGTTCAGATCTAAACGCTGGCCAGCCGTAACCTTGTCAATTTCGTACCTGTGTTTAAATAAAAAGATAGTCAATAGCTTTCTATGAATAATAAAAAAAGACGCTGTATGCTGCTTGATGAAATTTTAGAGACCTCAGTTCGCTGCGCATTTTTTCAATATCAACTCTCAGTTTCTCGGTTTCACGTTGTAACAGAGAAAAATGGTGCTCCTGCATAAAAGAGGAATAAACAATTTTACAAAATGATGAATTGTCCAATACATATGACCTATTTACAAGATACTGTGCTGATATCAAAGCAGTTCTCCCATTATTTTCATGTCAAGGTGAGATAAGAACGAATTGTACAACGCAGGATAAAAAACAATTAATTGCTATAATTCTTTAATTATTACAAAAAAAAAAAAAAAACATATTGGAGGATCCTATAGCCGCAAACAGGTACTCGACCGCTGATCCCAAGTACAAGAACTGGTACCAGTACAAGCAATGCTCTAATGGCAATCTAAGCAATTTTGATGGGCTTTCCCATAGCATGCATTAGGTACGCATTTCTTGGGAGTTCTTTAAATGCATTTTCTAGAATTTTTAAGGTTGAGTCAGCATTGCAGTGGTTACATGTAACAACTGCATTTGAGAGGAGATAAATTTTTTCGATTGACTTTCCACTAAACTTTCCTTACAATAGCAACTGCATGACAGTGATGTTATTGAAATGCTGAATGAAATATAATAGGTATATGGTAATTAGTAACCTAAGGATAAATGAATAAGTATAGCTCCAATATACAAAATAAACTTATGAAATCAAATAAAGTAATAATACTATTGGTAAGCCTCAAAATCAATTGAATCGTTTAATGTTGTCATATACTGAGATTATATGTGTGCATACGTAAAAGCTGGTATTTAATCATCAACAATCGAGAACCATTATGGTATCAGTGTGCGTTGTAACTTTTATAAAAAATTTCCAACAATTGTCACGAATGAGCTTAACATAATATGCATTTTACTTATGATTGACCATTTTACCCTTTTTAATCCCAAAATAGTGAAGATATGGTAAGGAAAAGATGAGTGAGGCTATGGTGCTATGCATAGCACGGATGGCTAGTCTACTACGGCTCAATATGGTACTTTTTAAAATTCTAACGGTCGATCCGACCGTTCAATGTGATAACCATATGAATATGTACTTGCAAACTAAATTTTATATTTTTTCGAATTTTTTTACTATTTTTTCAGATAGGTAGAATTTTGATGGTCTAGAATTTTCAAAAAACACTGATTTTTCTACCTATCTGAAAAAATAGTAAAAAAATTCGAAAAAATATAAAATTTAGTTTGCAAGTACATATTCATATGGATATCACATTGAACGGTCGGATCGACCGTTAGGATTTTAAAAAGTACCATATTGAGCCGTAGTACACTAGCCATTGGTGCTATGCATAGCACCATAGCCTCACTCGGAAAAGATACTGTGCCTAGAAAAGAAAAGGAACCATTACCTGGGAACTTTGCACTTGAGATTCAAACTTTGAAAGGTTAGCATCTTGAAGCATTGTACTCTGGACTTCCACATGATCATAAAAGAACCAAGTTAACAGCAAACAACAACAAAAAATAACAAAAGTCGGTGATACATGTTATAGAGATCAGTGACATCGAAGGGTCCCACAAGTCAGTGTACCTTCTGCATCTCCCCCCTTGACACAAAGGATTGTGAGACGTTCTCGAGGCTATCATTCAAAACCTCAATAATAGCTGAAGTTATAGCCTCTGCATGTTTCGAAGGCACCCCTTCTCCTTCCAACCTTCTAACCTGCATTTCATCAAACAGTTGATGTGCATTCTTTCAACCAACAAAAATGAAAAGTACCATTGTCTAAGAGAAATGATACAACTCACCAATGCTAAAGTATCAACAAGAAATGCTCTCTTGAAGCTTGGTTTTGAAAGCTCAGACATAAAGCGAACTTGGCCAATGATGGGTGGTGCTAATTCAAACCTGTTACCATTTTTTCCCCAAGCGCTTTGGGTTAAGAAGGTACGACTTAATCTCTTGCAAAAAATCGAAGTTGACATGGTAGAGATCAGGCAAATGAACGCTATGCTTTTGCTCTACCAGATTGATGGTTGGGTAGTGAACGAATGCGAAGGCATGGAGAAGAGTATTTATCAGTGGCGCTATTTTCGATTTTGGCGAAATTCAAGAGTTTTTTTCGCGATTTTCTCGTTTTTCAATTCTCGGGAGAATGGATTTCTGATTTCGGGAAGAGCGAAAGGAACTCGGCGGCGGGAGGTAAATTCCGATCGGAGGGGCGTTTCCGACTTGTTACGAAAGGTATTTAGACTTTAGTGGGCTTTATTGGGCTTTAGTGGAGTCGGGTGGTGTCTGGGATGGAGAATTCATGTCCTCTGCATTAACTCAAAAGAGAATCTTTTGAGTTAATGAATCTTGACTGTTCGATCTGTTTTAAGATTCGTGCCAACTAAATCTGCATTAATATTAATGGGCCCCTATATTATAGACACGAGCCAGATTGGCTCCGTTTAAAATCAGACGGTTGAAATTCATTAACTCAAAAGATTCTCTCATTAAGGATCCTGGGATGGACCGGGTCTGGCCCATTAATCGTACAGAAAGGCCTTGGGTAATGGAATTCATATCACCTAGGTAACAGAATATTTTGGTTTAAATTCGGACAGAATCAGCACGAATATTAAAGAGGTCCTGAACATTGCACCTCAGGGCAGATTGATCTGAGTTCTGATCGAACGGTCCTGATCTAATATAAGTATTATGTCATCTCACAAGATACATACTCTTGGGTAAAGCAGTGTTGTAAATAACGATATGCGTTTGTCGGACAGACAGGGTATCGCCAAGCGATTAATCGAGAATAATCAGTCATAATTGAAAATAATCAACTAATTAGTCAGAAAAATCCGTGACGGTTTGATCACCGCCAATGACTAATCGGCCAATTAATTGGCCTAAACAGATGTTTTTACAACACTGAGGTAAAGTGTGCAAAAATATTGCCCCGTCATTATTAGGGATTTGTACCCCTCAGGTACAATGGCAAAAGAATGGCTTGGATTTAAGTGCAGCCGGATCAAAAGAAATTCGATGTCTAATGTAGATATGAATTCAGATCCTCTCCGGTACCGTAATAGGGTATCTTTTACAATTACTAGATCTGGACCATTCTTTTTAACTTGGCACGAATATCAAAGCCCAATAATACTGCCCCCTGCGCTAGCTCGAATCTCAAAGCGGCTGAGAGTTAATCTCAAACCGTAAAGTGAAGGGAATCTTTTACAGTATTGGAGAGGATACTTGTCCATGTAGATATAGGGGGTTATGCTTTAAAATTCGTGCCAGAGTTACATAACAGATTGGATTTACTAATTGTATCTCAGGTAACCTGAGGGGACACTTGTTCCATTTTAGAGGGATCCGTATCCTCTGCATTAACTCAAAAGAGAATCTTTTGAGTTAATGAATTTCAACCGTTTGATTTGAAACGGAGCCAATCCGGCTCGTGCCTATAACATAGGGGCCCTTTAATATTAGTGCAGATCTAGTTTGCACAAATCTTAAAACAGATTGGACGGTCGAGATTCATTAACTCAAAAGATTCCCTTTTGAGTTAATGCAGAGGATACGAATTCATTTTAGAGTGTATATCCTTTGAGTACCGTACCAAGGCCGAGATTTTTATTTTTACCCAAAAAAAAATATATTTTAATATAATTATCCAAATTTTTGAAAAATTTAAATTTATACCCAAACCGTAAGAAAAATTTACGGTTTGAATTCGGAATTCAAACCGTAAATTTTTCTTACGGTTTGAACTCTTTTTTTTTTTTTTTTTTTTTTTTAAGAGAAAAATAGGTGAAATGCTGAAATAAAATATAACACAAAAAAATCGAATTGTTTTTTAAAATATTTGTTAGAAAATACGCTACGAACAGAGCCGATTTTGTGCTAAAATACGGTAAATTACAATAATTATGCTAAAATACGGTAAATTTACTAAAATGCTGAAATTACAATAATTATGTAGAATTATGCTAAAATACGGTAAATTACGCTAAATTACGTATGAATTGGGCCGATTTTCTGGCATCTTTCATAAATTTACTAAAAGGAGCGTAACTTTTGATCCGTCCGTCGGATCGGACTGAAATTTTGACAGGAGCTCCACAACCCAAAACCCGATCCGAAACCCATCTACGATCTATTTCGCCCATTTGCGGGCTCAGATTCGCGATCCGAGTCTTCCTTCATGGACTTTTGAACATTTCTTTATAATTTTAGAGTTTTTAGGGTCTTTGATGTATCTTTTATATATATTTTCTGTTTTAGGGTTTGTATTTAAACAGACGTCATGTCTTTTGGCATAATTATTGTAATTTAACGTATTTTAGCACAAAATCGGCTTTGTTCGTAGCGTATTTTCTAACAAATATTTTAAAAAACAATTCGATTTTTTTGTGTTATATTTTATTTCAGCATTTCACCTATTTTTCTCTTAAAAAAAAAAAAAAAAAAAAAAAAAGAGTTCAAACCGTAAGAAAAATTTACGGTTTGAATTCCGAATTCAAACCGTAAATTTTTCTTACGGTTTGGGTATAAATTTAAATTTTTCAAAAATTTGGATAATTATATTAAAATATATTTTTTTTTGGGCAAAAATAAAAATCTCGGGTACCAAGGGATCCGCTTTAACATTTGTGTTGGATTGCTTATCTATTCATCCAAGTTTTCAATTTTCATGAAAACATCATATTTTTTTATTAAAAAATATTTTTAAGTTTTTTTTTATTTTCTCATAAAAACATCAAAACTTATTTTGCTATTAAAACTAAACATCATTTCTTTATGTCCTTTTTTTTTTATTTCTCTCTGTTCATGTTGTGCTACTTCAGGGTTTTGTATGATTTACAAAAGGTATTGTAAATCATACATAAGTCATTGCAAATTGCCTAAATAGGTGAATTGTTGTTTCCAACGCGGAGCTTAGGTCCATTGGTGATTTTATTAGTTCGGACCTCAACTCAAGACATACAACATAAAAAAAATAACAAATATTCTCGAAATATTATTAATTACATATGAGAGATCAATCCACCAGCCTATTAAATAAAATGAGATATCAATGGATTATTTGAACTTTGTAATCAGAAATATTAATTCAAAGTACAGACCAATGTACACTACTAGTTTTTTCATATAACATACAATGATTTGGCCATGATCGATAATCAGAAAGCTACAGTAAAAAAGGAGAGTTCAAATGTCTCTATCATGCTTCTATTTTTCAAAACGTTAATAGTTTAGAATTTGAAACTTAAATGTTAAAATAAAACCATTAGATGTGATCTATGTTATTTTCTCTATATGCTCATATTTTCTCTATTTTTTGCCTTCTCAGTGAAAATATCATCTCTATTCATACGTAATTTAGCGTAATTTACCGTATTTTAGCATAATTTGAAGTAATTTCAAGTAATTTAGTGTAAATCAACATAAATTAATATAATTTCAAGTAATTTATAGTATTTTAGTATAAATATGCTATCCAAAAAGTAATTTGACAAAGGGAAAAAAAATTCGATTTTTTAGTATTATATTTCATCATTTTAGTTATTTGTCTCTAAAAAAAAAAAGTAATGGGACCCGAAATTCCAATTCGGGTCCAAGGCATTACACCAAAAGCTACACCGTTTCTGCGCTACGGAAAAACTGTGAAAAGGGGGGAACCCGAATTGGCATTTCGGGTCCAGGGAAAAAAAAAGTCGGACCCGAATTGCCAATTCGGTTCTTATGATTTTTGTAAAAACCCGGCTAATCATGTTGGTTTGCTAATTTTGTTTTTTCTAATTATGGTTTTTAAAAAAAATTCGATATTGAGCAGGGTAGAGCCAAAAATTTAAGTAGGATGGGACAAAATTTTAAGATGAGGTACAATTTTATAATTATTTTGAATATAAAATATATTTTTACAATTTTTTTGAGAAAAACATAGAAATTGAAACACATTTTGGAGGAAACTTTAGACGAGGCACAATTTACATTTTTTTTAATTTGTATGTATATTTTTATAATATTTTCTAAGTAAGGTACAAAAATAGAAGCATATTAAAAAAAAAATTGAGCTAGGGGGTAACTGTCTTCCAACTCGAAATTCTTTTATTGGTAGAAATTTATAGAAAATAAGAGAGAGAAATAGAAAGAGTATATGAGTTGTAATATTGGTAGAAAGACGGTAAAATTCTTACAAGTCTAAAAACCAGTTTGTTTTTTTCTTTTTCTTTTTTAGTAAAATATAATTTTTTTTATAAAACTAGATAGAGTATTTTAAAATCTAGATATAATAGAAACATTCTATCTAATATTTGAAAAACTTTTTATATTTTACTAAAATCTAATATAAGAATTTTCTCCATCTATATATCAGATTTAAAAAAAAAAAACTAAGTTTGGATCGGTAGAATTCCTGCCGGTCCAAACTTTTTGATTTTTTAGACTGGTAAGAATTTTACTGATATTTCTACCAATATTGTAACTCATGTGCTCTTTCTATTTCTCTCTCTCTTTTTATTAATTTCTACCAATAAAAAATTTCTTCCAACTCTATTGCTTGTGCTACAGTGGCTAATTGCCTTTTTCGCCCTTTCCCATACCTAAAGAATTAAGAAGGACACTCTCAGTTGATAAGAAACCAAAAGGAAGAAAAGAAAAAACAAAAGAGTGAAGTTGTTAAGAAATCAAATGATAAAACTAAATTATTAAAACTGATGAGTAATATTTTATATTTTTAAATTTATAAATTTTTGAATTTATTTATTACAAATCAAGTACTAAAAAATGAAGATTTATAAGTTATTTTAATGTATTAGTTTTTCATTATTTTTTAACCACTTGACTTTACACTGAATAAACATATCACTCATGAGTAGATCGGTTTCAACAATTTGTATACATTATTTAAATCCAATCTAATAGATTTTTGAGTTAAACTCACAAATTATCTTAACAAACTTAAGCTCTTACCAGCATCACTCAAAGAATAAACATAGCAATAAAAATGAGCTATACATAATTGTTAGTGGCACTTGCCAACTAACCTTAAAAAACAAAAACAAAAACTGTAAGTATCTGCAAGGGTAAAAAATGGCTATTGTCGAGGGTAAGCTGACTGAAACTGATAATTTCAAAGATGTCGCTATTATCAACGAGAATATCTGCGAGAATACTAACACTGTTAAGCATTTTTATCCTGCATATACCAAAAGATTTTTATAGTATACATTAAAGCTGGCAAGACGCTCCCTATGGATCTTTTTTGTTTGTTGTTTTCCATCTGAACACATGAGTCTTGATCATATACACAAGAAGAGGAGGAGATTACTTGACAATAATTATTTTTTATAATTTTGACAATTGATTTTAAAAGAATATCTATAGCATGTATTCAACTTACATATATTTGAAAATTATTATTCCAATTAAAAAAAATTATAGATGTAATTTTAATTACTTAGATGCGTGTATTCTAATTGCCGAAATTTTTAAATATAGCACAACCCAAAAAAAAATAAACCAAAACGGCACCGTTTGACGAAAATTCGAAATTTAGCACGGCCGCAGATCAGCTGAGCGGCCCCCTTTCCTGGGGACCGCATATCAGCTGAGCGGCCCCTGGAGAGGGGCCGCATATCCGCTGAGCGGCCCCCTGGAGGCCTATATAAGGGGGCCGCTGGTTTCATTTTTTTTATCGATTCAAGAATTCCATCCCTTCGTACTCGGGTAAGTTTTCTCTTCTTCTATTCTTGTTTAATTTTTTAGTTTAGGGTAGTAATTAGGTGTAGGGTTTAGGTTTAGGAGTAGGGTTTAGGAGTAGGGTTTAGGATTAGGGTTTAGGATTAGGGTGTAGGATTAGAATTGATAATTAGGATTTAATTTAGAGTTAATAATTAGAATTGTTCCAAATTTTAATTGTCCCACCAATAAAATTAAAATAGACTTGTACCAAAAATTAAGTAGGTATATTTAACCAAAATTAATTGTTTTAGCACCAATACTTAAATAGATTTGTACCAAAAATTAAATAGGTATATTTTACCAAAATCAATTGTGTTAGCACCAATACTAATTAGATTTGTACCAAAAATTAAATAGGTATATTAAATAGCCAAAATCAATTGTTTTAGCACCAATACTTAACTAGATTTGTACCAAAAATTAAATAGCCAAAATCAATTGTTTTAGCACCAATACTTAACTAGATTTGTACCAAAAATTAAATACAGCATGGCATCTGGTAGAGATATACCGTCTTCCAGTATGGGTGTGCCATCTTCCAGTAGAGGTACACACCATGCCCATCCACCCACTCCGTATCAGATGTCCCAGCACATCGAGAGTGCTCTATCACAGACAGATATTCCGGGTATCCGGAGTCGCATTGACAGGGTCAGCGACTTCCTGTGGTACCCGAATTCAGAGCACCGGATTCTAGAGGCTGCCACCGGGGTAAGTTATAAATTAGTCATATTTATAAAAATACAATAAAACATAATCTTTTTTTTATGAATGAACTTGATCTGATTTCTTACATAAATGCAGGGGTTGGATGCGGTTACGGTTCGTCACAACCGCATGTGGCTACCGTATCAGCCGGCGTACGGGGGGACATTACGCTCGATGGGATTATTCCAGCTATCACAGATGCGGGAGGAGAACCATGACGAGGGGTTATCTTCCGGCCTCATCGAGCGATGGCGTCCCGAGACGCACACCTTTCATCTCCCCCATGCTGAGATGACTGTCACCCTACAGGACGTCAGCTGTCTGTGGGGTATGACTATTACCGGGGAGCCGGTGACGGGTGTCGAGTACGGGGACTTCCGTCCGTTGTGCGAGGAGTTGCTGGGTATCCCGCACGACCAGCTACAGAAAGAGAAGAAGAAAGGTGAGAGGTTTGCGATCTCGCCCAGTACCATCAGCTTGATGAAGTTGAGGACCAGATTCAAGGACTATCCGGATCATCCAGATCAGGTATGTAAATTGTACCTTATTTAATTCAAATAATATCAGATTTACTTGTAAACAATGTTCTAATTTATATAAATAATAGGTGGTTGTTGACCCCGGATCATCCATATCATCCAGATCGGGTCCTGAGGCAGTTCGGCATGCGTCAGCTAGCTCCACCCTCGGCACCGATCAGCGAGGAGGTGTGGCGACAGCTCCATCGGGCCAGGGACACCACAGCTGGCAAGAACTGGGGGACATGTCTTTCTGATTACGTGTTCGAGGCAGCATCTACTGACCCCCCATTGGCCCAGCCGGACCGTCACATGGATGTCGCGCCAGTGTAAGCAATTTTTTCTCAAATTCGAAACCTTCACTGTAATTTGAAATATGTACATATCTAACGTTTTTTTGTAATTTGTACAGACCTTATAGAGATTGGTACCAGGATCACGGCGCGTACACTATATATCTGGAGGGGTGTATCGCCGACAACCCCTTAGAGCGAGTACCGAAGCCGAGGGATCGGAGAGGACGGGTCCACGGTCTTATCCCTGCTGGCGCACCGTTCGCAGCCACGGTATGTTTAATTTTAAATTTAAAGTTAAAAACTAACAATATTTAAATTTGTACAACTTTTTCATATATTTTTTTCTTTGCAGGCACTATATCTGGTCAAGAGTTGCGTGATAGGGGCTACGATGGCCGTGACCACGGGTTGGAAGAGGCTCGGGAAGGTCCTCCTCAAGCACAGCGTACCGGCAGTGTGCCAGTGTGGGTACAGGGCGCGTCTCGACTCTCTACTGAGATGCGCTGGCTTGGGCGGAGTTGATGCGGTAGACGACATATCCGACGAGCCCGAGCCTGATGTTTACGTCCCGTACACTGGCGATGAGCCCATGTTTAGACCTGTACATGAGGCTGAGACTGTTGGTCAGGTGTTTGACCGAGCTGCCGAGTTGATGCGCGACTTCGGGCGTATGGGCATGGGATCTCAGGCTGATACGGCTGCCCAGGTATAATTTGTAATTAAAATATAAAACAATTGTTTTTTTTTTCCAAATTTCTCGATTAACTAACTTGTAAATTACTGCAGCAGGGTGAGGAGGGGGAGCGCATTTCGGATTACCAGATCTCAGCAGATGGACTGTATTCTCCGGGTTACAGTCCGACACAGACGGATCCTCCTGCCTATCAGCCAGGGTATGTTCAGACAGAGCCCTTCCCGGAGTTTCCGGGACAGTCCTCACATCATGCCACCCTTGATGACCCCATTGCCAGACAGGCGTATTTATTCACGCATCCTGAGTCTGCACAGACTACTGTTTTTGGTCCTGGAGTACAGCAGACATCCGAGATTGAGGAGGTTCGTGATGAGCCGGTCCAGTCTGCAGATGTCCAGGCGGCGGACTCCACAGACACTACAGACTCAGGAGATACAGACGAGACGCCACTCTCCAGGCGGGGTCGAGGGTTCAGAAAGAAGAAGCAGAGACAGATGTATGATTTGTAGACTATGTCAGGCACTGGACTTATTTGTTATATTATGCCTCTTATTTTTTTTGTTATTTTGTTATTTATTTTGGTTATTTATTTATTTTGTTCATTATATCACTATCTCCTCGTAAAAAAAAAAAATTAGAACCACACGACATATATAAAATATTTCAAACGAACCACGTTTCTAAAATAACTTGCGACAAAAAAGATAAATTAAAACAACATTGCAATAATTAAAACACAAATACATTTATTTTTATAACACAATAACTAAAACACAAATACATATTTCGTAATTAAAAAGATAAATTAAAACAACATTACAATAATTAAAACACAAATACATTTATTTTTATAACACAATAACTAAAACACAAATACATATTTCGTAATTAAAAAAAAAACCCCCTGGGGCCGCTCAGCGGATATGCGGCCCCATTTCAGGGGCCGCTCAGCTGATCTGCGGCCGTGCTAAATTTAAAATTCTCACGAAACGGTGCCGTTTTGGTTTATTTTTTTTGGGGCTGTGCTATATTTAAAAATTTCGGTTCTAATTGGATTCTGATAACAGTATCTGCATTAAAATTCCTGCCAAATTCCCGCACTATAACTACATGTGGGGACTATAACTAGCTAGCAGGACCGTAAAACTCAAAGTATAAACATAGCAATAAAAATGAGCTATACATAATTGTTAGTGGTACTTGCCAACTAACTTTCAAAAAATAAAAAGAGAATCTATGCGTATTTGCGACGGAAAAAATGATTATTGTCGAGGGTAAACCGACTGAAATTGATAATTTCAAGAGTGTCGTTATTATTGATGAGAGTATTCGCAAGGATATTGACACTGTTAAGCACTTTTATCTCCGCAGATACACACAAATTCTTATAGTATACAAGAAAGTCAGCAAGTCGCTCCTTATGGATTAGTTACAACAGGCAAAGTGCTAACTTTTTAAGTATAAGTATAAGGAACAAAATCATCGTCCGATGTTGGCGGTCGTGGATCAATAATTTTTTTTTAGTATAAGCCTATAAGGATTAGAAACAAAGTCGTCTGAAATTTCATACCCCCGCCCCGACCTCCAATTTCGATATAGAAAAGGATGACCCAAGCACGTACAACAAGTGCAACGCTATGTAGGATCTGTTCTACCTTGATCCCTTATTAACCGTCTTCTCGCTACGCCACGATTATAGGATCTACCTCGGTTGTTACTATTTATTTTTTCGTCGCCCGAAATCGTCTCTTCTCTTGCTCGTGTTCTTCCTCCTTTTCTCTTATGTTGGATTTGATTGAATTGTGAGTAGGAGGAAAGAGAAAATAAGCTTAAATAACTTGTTTGCCAAAAAAAAAACCAAGACAGTCTAGAATCCTGACTGTCTTGAAAGAAAATGGACCGCCAGGAATCCTGACAGTTTAGGTATTTTTAAAAATAAAAAAATAATGGACATTTTTGTAATTTTCTATTTAATTGAGGATATTAATAAAAAAAATTCGGCCCAATGATTGATGTTAAATATTAAATTCACATCAGCTAATTTTCTTTATTTTTCTTTATTATTTCCTAATGACTTTAGCACGACAAACCAATAAATGTATTGATTATCAGTTGTCACATCAAAAAAAAGATTATCTGTTGACCAAACCTTCCCTACACCGGTTCTTTTATTTTCGGGAGATACATAAAAAAAAAAGTACCCAGAAACGGTGTGTTAAGACCGGATGTAGCAAAGAATTTTCCAAATATCCGGGTTCAAAAATAACAACATCTAGATACGTAGCTCCAGGCCTAATTTAATAGTTGCACTAGAGCTAGCACAGTAAAGTAGTTGTCTCATAGCCAAGTCAAAGTCAAGGTCAAAAAGTACTCAATCAACATGTTTTCAGCCCTCCTACTTGTTAACTTTCGGAGAACAGAGTAGAGCATCGCCTTGTAAGTGAACTATTCATAGAAGAGAAGAGTGAACTAAAATGGACTTTCATTTGGATTTGGATCCTTTTCTCCCCTCATCTCAACCCGAATCCATGCTCGAGTTCGTCAATTCTCAGGGACAACCGGCAACCCGATCCACCACCGGTGGTTGGACCTCTGCTCTCTTCATCATTGGTACCAGTTTAGAAACTAAATTCTAAGTGGAGCATAGTATTCACTGGCTTATGACATTGGAGACATAATTTTTTTTTTTTCTTCTTCTATATTTAGACATGATAATATTTCTAAGAATGAACTAAAGAGGTGCATAAATCATCTTTTTTTTTTTTAAAAAAAAAGTGGCAAAACCACCAGTTTCTATTGAAATTGAAAGACAAATATTCAACGGTACCACAATCCGGTACCCGAGCTGGATTCAAAAATACTCAAAATAACACTAATCCATCTGATTATTCTAAGCAAATCATTCCTTGCACATCAATTAATTATTCATTTTTCTTTTACAGGCGTCGAAGTAGCAGAGAGGTGTGCCTACTATGGGATATCATCTAACTTGATAACATACCTGACGGGCCCACTTGGCGAGACAATGGCTACTGCTGCATCGCAACTGAATATATGGTCAGGTTTTCACACAATGCTCGCATTACTCGGTGCATTCACTGCTGATTCTTGGCTCGGTAGATACCGTACAATTGTGTATGCCTCACTTCTGTATATACTGGTATGCTTTTTTCTTTTGTTTGTAAAATGATCCTGTAATTTCTTCCACTAAAATATTGCTTAGTTTGTGAATTTCTCTGAATCTAGTTGATTGCTTAAATTTCAAAGAAACCTACATAAACAAGAATCTTTCTTTTGGTCAGATTTACAGGCCAGCTTGTGCATGTTCTAATATTCTATTTTCAGGAGTCCTTGGTAACATATACACATACTATTTTGTTTAATGTTTTGCATGTAGATTGGAAAAAACCTTAACTAGATAATAATAACCTAATCAAACTTCAATCTTGTTTTCTCATGATTTGGTTTGCTTGTAGGGCTTAGGGATGTTAACTGTCTCCTCAATTATTCCATCTTCCAGCAATTCACACTCCTCTTTCCAGAAACCCCTATTCTTTTTCTCACTGTACTTTCTCGCCTTTGCTCAAGGTGGCCACAAACCATGCGTGCAAGCATTTGGGGCAGACCAATTTGACCAAAATGACCCTCAAGAGAGACTGTCGAAAAACTCCTTCTTCAATTGGTGGAATTTCTGGAATTGTTTAAGTGGCGGTCTTGCAGTTGTAATGATGAGTTATGTGCAAGATAATATTAGTTGGGGGCTCGGGTTTGGGATCCCATGTGGCATCATGGTGTTGGCACTTATATTATTCCTGCTTGGGACGAGGACATATCGATACTTTGTGCTTGAAAAAGAGAATCCATTTATCCGGGTTGGGAGATCTTTTGTGGTGCTAGCACGGAGTTGGAAATTAAAAGGCTCTTGCTTGGTACACGAAACAGGAGATGTTAATAGGTATAAAATCGACCTTTTATAATTAGCATAAAATAACTCTAGATCTAGCATAGTTGTTTCATAGTCAGAATTGTAGTGCTGAAACAAGATTATGTTATGTATGGCTCCTATTTTATATAAGATCTCAGTCGACAAACTTGTTGTGGAATAATGGGACAATTTTGACTAATTAAATAACTGCACTGATCTGAGGTTGCAGAACACTAGAAACAAAAAAAAAATGGTACTGTAGTATAAAAACCAGAACAAATTCAGAGATTGAAAAAATCCATATCAGGCAGAAATTAGTTTTACGGATGTTATTGCTTTAATTTCCTCTCTTTCCAAATAGACTACCAGATGAAGATAATACTGAGGCCTCAGCAGAGGAAGCAAAGAGTCTCCTTCGGTTATTTCCTATTTGGGCTTCATGCCTAATATATGGTGTTCTCTACGCACAATCTTCAACTTTATATACAAAGCAAGTAAGCACTCTAGATCGAAAAATTGGCCAAAATTTCAAAGTACCCCCTGCTGCAATACAAGCGTTCATCTTAATTGCTATCGCCTGTTTCATCCCAGTTTATGAGAAACTCCTTGTACCGATAACAAGAAAATTCACGAGGATACCATCTGGTATTACAATGCTACAGAGAATTGGCACCGGCATGGCTATCTCTCTCCTTGCAGTGGTAGTAGCCGCTCTAGTAGAGATCAAGAGGCTAAATATCGTAAAAGAGTATGGACTAGTGGATAAACCTGAAGTACCGGTACCAATGGGTGTATGGTGGATGGTACCACAATATGCACTTTTTGGTATGGCTGATGTATTTACCATAGTCGGTATGCAAGAGTTCTTCTATGATCAAGTGCCAGATGCATTGCGCAGCCTAGGTCTTGCCATTTCCCTCAGTGTGATTGGTGTAGGTAGTTTTATCAGTGGTTTTCTTATCTCTGTAATAGATAAAATTAGCAGTAAAAATGGGAAGAGTTGGTTTTCAAACAATTTAAATCAAGCACATCTGGACTATTTCTATTGGTTCCTCGCAGGGCTTACCGGTTTTGAAATTGTTCTCTTTTTATATTTTTCAAAAATATATGTGTATAGGAAAAAGCTATGTACCTATGCAGATGTGTAATTTGTATAGAGAAAGTTGTACTGGTACTAGCGAAATAAATCTTTTGGGAAGATTACTTGATTATCTTTTTATTCATTTTGCTGATTTAAAGGCCTTTTTACTTAAACTGCTTACTGAGAAAAGCTTAAATGCATACTAAAATGAAACCAACATAATAACATCCAACATGCTGGTAGCGCAGTTATAATCTGCGGGATCAATAACTGCGCAATTTAATATCAATTTAATGCACGTTGGTCCTGTAGATTATAGCTGCGCAATCAGCCTGTTGATTCTCAGAGCATTTAGCATAACCTATTACATTAAAATGAGCAACTCCTGCAACGGTTGAACCCATCTAAAAGCATTTAAAAAAAGAAGATAATTGTTAGTCCATTAGCTATAAATTATAATGTAATTTCAAGAAAGGACGATTTTTATTTTTGGGAGGGTAACCTCTTGTCATTTACATAAAAGAACTAAAAGTTTTGAACAAGTCCCAAGGTCAGCTCTTGTTATTTACATGAAGAAATGAAAATTTTGAACTAGTTTTCACAACACATCTAAAAACTAATCTTGCACTTGCTCATGTTGCCTTAAGCTGCACAATGAGTTGAGTAGAGTCGACAGTAGGAGTTGCAAAGACAGAATAGTACGTCTCCAGCTGAAGCCGTTGCAGAATACCTTGAACAGCAGTTAGATAAGATGAGTGGCCGTCGATGAGATCAGTCACATCAACCTGTTCATATAAAGTTAGTTCAAGTGAAGATGATGTTCAAACCTAAATACCTATTGATATTCTTGTCAAATGCTACAAAGTTGTGATATCCTAGTGATATATATGAGTGAGGCTATGGTGCTATGCATAGCACGGATGGCTAGTGTACTACGACTCAATATGGTACTTTTTAAAATCCTAACGGTCGATCCGACCGTTCAATGCGATAACCATATGAATATGTACTTGCAAACTAAATTTTATATTTTTTCGAATTTTTTTACTATTTTTTCAGATAGGTAGAATTTTGATGGTCCAGAATTTTCAAAAAACACTTATTTTTCTACCTATCTGAAAAAATAGTAAAAAAATTCGAAAAAATATAAAATTTAGTTTGCAAGTACATATTCATATGGATATCACATTGAACGGTCGGATCGACCGTTAGGATTTTAAAAAGTACCATATTGAGCCGTAGTACACTAGCCTTGGTGCTATGCATAGCACCATAGCCTCACTCTATATATATCGAGTGAGGCTATGGTGCTATGCATAGCACCAATGGCTAGTGTACTACGGCTCAATATGGTACTTTTTAAAATCCTAACGGTCGATCCGACCGTTCAATGTGATATCCATATGAATATGTACTTGCAAACTAAATTTTATATTTTTTCGAATTTTTTTACTATTTTTTCAGATAGGTAGAAAAATAAGTCCCCTCATAGTTTAAAACATGCAGAACTGCCATTGATCTATTCATGGAGTTTAAAATTGAGCAACTTTTGAAGATAAAAAATTAAGAAATATTCCTAATATTCAAAATGAGGATTCAGTTACCTCTACTATTTTTGCATGCATCATACCTCTACATTTAAAAAAAAAATGTCAATTCATCTATATCAGTTTCGATTATTTTATTTATTTAGAAATAAACAAATGAATTTAAACGAAACAAGCATCTTGGATGGTGAAATTTTAAAAACCAGCTTCACCAAGACACTGCCAACAGCATAAATATTATCATCACAATCACTCGGCCCGTATATATCCTATCATTGTGGGCCTGGTTTATACCCGGCCTACTAATCTTGCACTTCCTCATGTTGCCTTAAGCTGCACAATGAGAGGCCCTTTTAGGAGAGGGGCCCATCTGATCTACTTTCTTTGTCTACGGTTTCATTCAACGTCATTGAAGGCTCTAGAAATGAAGAGTTAGTTATCGGCCGACATTTTTAAAAATACCCTAAGTTCAATACAAATTATTAAAATTACCCACGGTCTCAAATTTTTATTAAAAATACCCATACCGGCCAATTATTGGCCGGTTTTGATTAAAAATCCGGACCGGCCAATTATTGGCCGGTTCCGTGAATTTTTTTTTTTTTTTTTTTTTTTTAGAGAAAAATTGCTAAAATGCTGAAATGAAATCTAACACAAAAAAATTGAATTGTTTTTTTAAATATTTGTTAGAAAATACGCTACAATAGGGCTGAATTTGTGCTAAAATACGGTAAATTACAATAATTATGCTAAAATACAGTAAATTTACTAAAATACGGTAAATTACAATAATTATGTAGAATTATGCTAAAGTACGGTAAATTACGCTAAATTACGTATGAATAGGGCCGATTTTGTGCCATCTTTCATAAAACATAAAAAATAGTAAAAAATTCCAAAAAATAATAAAAATTGGTATTCTACAAGTTCATTATGTAACTAATTTACTGAGCTACGTAGATTGGAGAATAGAAATGAAAATCTCAATCGGAAACTTCAACTGAAGTTTTGAGGCCCTTCTCTTAGTTTTTTGGCGATTCTGAATTTGGCAATCCGGCATCGCGAGCACGGACGATGCGCATTTTCGCAAGCTTTCCGAAAAGTGGTCATTTGCTGAAATCGGACACTCGAGCGCCGTTTTATGGCCGTTTGAAGTTTCGTCGTCGTTTTTCCCCTTCTAAGTGAATATATCATCCCTGTTACAGTAAAGTACGCTAAATTACGTACGAATAGGGATGATATATTCACTGAGAAGGGGAAAAACGACGACGAAACTTCAAACGGCCATAAAACGGCGCTCGAGTGTCCGATTTCAGCAAATGACCACTTTTCGGAAAGCTTGCGAAAATGCGCATCGTCCGTGCCCGCGATGCCAAAGTGCCAAATTCAGAATCGCCAAAAAACTAAGAGAAGGGCCTCAAAACTTCAGTTGAAATTTTCGATTGAGATTTTCATTTCTATTCTCCAATCTACGTAGCTCAGTAAATTATTTACATAATGAACTTGTAGAGTACCAATTTTTATTATTTTTTGGAATTTTTTACTATTTTTTATGTTTTATGAAAGATGGCACAAAATCGGCCCTATTCATAGGTAATTTAGCGTAATTTACCATACTTTAGCATAATTCTACACAATTATTGTAATTTACCGTATTTTAGTAAATTTACTGTATTTTAGCATAATTATTGTAATTTACCGTATTTTAGCACAAATTCAGCCCTATTGTAGCGTATTTTCTAACAAATATTTTAAAAAACAATTCAATTTTTTTGTGTTAGATTTCATTTCAGCATTTTAGCAATTTTTCTCTAAAAAAAAAAAAAAAAAAAAATTCACGGAACCGGCCAATAATTGGCCGGTCCGGATTTTTAATTAAAACCGGCCAATAATTGGCCGGTATGGGTATTTTTAATAAAGATTTGAGACCGTGGGTAATTTTAATAATTTGTATTGAACTTAGGGTATTTTTAAAAATGTCGGGTTATTGGTTTGGTTTTGTAATAGGAAGCAATTAGATGAAGAGCTTTGTATGTATCAGGGTTCTTTGTCCCAAATTGAAGGGTTAATCAAGAGTTAATTAAGGATTTTCCTTAATCAAAGGTTAATGAATAATTTTTTTATAATTTAACAAGAAAGGTTAATGGATTAAGTAAAAGATAATAAGAAACGATTGCAAGAGTAAAAAAATAAATAAGATAAATTTAAGTCTTGAGAGCAAAATAAAAGGCATAAAAAAGTATCTCTTTTTTATATTAATTAGGTATAGATACAATAAATGCTTCTTGGAACTCTAAATTCGGCTCCTATGTAATTGTAATTAAAAATGATTTTCGATCTGATGGTCAGAGTTGATGTAGAATCATCAACTCTCACATGGCACGTCAGCACGATTAATGCAGTAAAGCGACAAAAAAAAAGATTAATTTGAACTTCAAATAAAACAGTTCAGACTAGATTAAACCAGATACAGCAATTGGACCGTTCAATTGCCGAATTCGCATGCTCTGAGATATCTCATATTTTGAGTTACTTTTTGGGAAATCGCAACCTTTCAAATACGTTCTGCACGAATCTCAAAGTTTAAATAATACTGGCTCCGCACTATCCCGTCGGTCACGCAAAATATGAGATATCTCAGAGGATACGCTTCAAGTTAGCATTCGGCATTTGAGTTCTCCGATTTCGGTTGATCCGGTTTGGGGTTACAAGTGAATCTGGTTTCTCTGAAGTAACTCAAATTTTGTGTTTAGATCCGAATCGTCCGACCAGAATTTGAGAATGCCCTTTTTTTAATATTCGTGTCATAGAAGATCAACGGTGTAGATCTAAAATCAAAATTTGAGTTAACTCAGGTGATATGAATTCATCACAAGTTACGCGCGTATTTGCTCCAATTTCAATTCTTACTGAGAAAAGGATCGTACGAACCCTCGCTCTCTTCATACCATGGCGATAGCAACACTGAATTCGACTCAGCGGTACGCGGCGGCGGCTCTACTAGCCCTGGCGCTGCGCCAGGCGCAGATCCACCAGACCCGGCCGCTCGGATCCGAACCCCCGGAGCCCGATTCTCCCTCCCAGGAGCGGTCCCAGCAACGCCAGGGGGTGTAGCGCCGAGGAGGAAGGTGCGGAATCATCGCCTCATCTCTGGACTCACGAATCTCAAGGCCTCCTCCGCCCCATTTTCAGGTCATATTACAATTGGATCATTTATTGATTATGCTGAGAAATGGTTTAACCGATTTGCTTGGAATTAGGTTTTTAGATGTTGATCAGAAGGCATGGGTTGGATTAGAGGAGACTGCGGCCTCATCTGAAGCTAAGTTTCATGTCGGAGCTGTAAGTTCCCTTTTCTTGCTCAAATCAATTCACCTGATTTCATTCTTATGTTGGTTTTAAGTTAAATGTGCATTTAAGATACAATTCGTTAAGATTGATAACTTAAAGAAGTGTTGAAATTTGTGTCTAATTAGACTGAGTTCAGAAATTAGGGTACAAATGCTAAATTTTTATCAGATTTGATGCATTCAAGCTGGTGACAATGTTCACGAGGATAGCTAAAAACGAACAACCACAAACTAATCTTGCATTTATGACCTCAGATTTTGAATACTTGTTTGGTTTGCTGTCAATCTTAATGAGCAGATAATACAAAATCTTTTTTGAATTTTTAACCTAGGATTTTAATACCTATTTGATCTTTTATGCCAATTATTTTTACTTTTTCCTCTGTAATTTTTTTTTTAATATTGTTGTTTCTTGTACTTCTCGTTATATGGTTGCATCATTGAGGCTATTTTAGTGCTCAAATAAGTCTCCAGTGGCAAAATATTCACAAAACTAAATCAATTGTTGGATGAAAGAAACAAACAAACAATCTTGGGGTCAGATGCAAAAGTAACAACTTATATTGCAACTTATTATAGTGTTCCTCTTCTCGCTTTTGTTCTCGAGCTGCTTTGCAGTATCTAAGAATGATTATTGAAGAAGACGGTGAAGAATCACAAGAAAGAGTGGATCTAGAGCTTGCTCTTGCAAAGGCAGTTGATGCAATGGAAATGAGTCTACAATCCGCCACAAACTCAAATGAAAACCAAAATCAACTCCCGGAAGCAAATCCAAATGCCGAGTTAACAGTTGATGCACTAAAGTTGGATGAACCCACCACAAACTCAAATGAAAACCAAAATCAACTCCTGGAGGCAAATCCAAATGCAGAATTAACAGTTGATGCATTAAAGTTGGCTGATTCTCCAGCCAATTATCAAAGGAAAATTTCTCTATTGTATGAATTGCTTTCTGCTTGTGTGGCTGATATTCCGCCTCAGGATGAGGGTAAATCGACTCGGTTTAGAAAGGGGTATGATGCACGGCACCGTGCAGCTTTGCGGCTATTATCCACCTGGCTCAATGTGAAGTGGGTCAAAATGGTTTGTCTTTTCTTTCTTTTCTGTTATATTTTTGCTCAGGTTTACTTGCCATCTTTAGAAATGCTTGGACAAAGGTACCCAAAATGTAAGCAGGCTTGCACTCATGAACACTTTACAAATAGAATGATTATTTTTGGAATCTACATAGGCCACCCATTTCAGACAGACGAGTAATACAACAGAAATATAGAACCAATTATTTGTAAGTTTTTAAATCTAGTTTACTCGTTATCTTTGCATAATATAAATTGTTTCTTTTTCAATTCCCTTCTCATTAAATAAGAAGTAAGGCATTGGTGTTTTAGAGAAATGAGACACAGCATGAGAGCGGAAAAAGGAATTAAGATACAAATTTAATACAGAAAATAAAACTATGTTCATGACCACAGTATCCTGTCTTAATGGTTTAGACAGTACATTGATGTTATTGAGTTAAGATGACAGTGACCATGTTCTGTATGTTTGCTGATTCTCAGTCACGTTGTCATGTTAAGCTATGGATGATTTTCAGATTAAACTAGAAATTTGTTGGTTGATTATTTATTTTTTATTTTTTAAAAATGACAAGTAGTGGATTGTATTTTGGCAAAAGCTCCAAAAATAGGGAATTTTTTTTTTATCTTGAAAAAAATATCGGAGCCTTTAAAGGTCATCGCTTATTATTATTGACCAATACCTGTTATGTTCATTATTATTTGCCAATACCAAATTTTTAGCAGTCCTTAAATTCTATGTAGCTGAGTTTTTGAAGTAGTTGATTTTTGTGGATATGTAGGAGGCAATTGAGATAATAGTAGCTTGCTCTGCAATGGCTGCAGAAAAGGAGTTAAAGGAATCTCAAGGAAATGAATCGCCAAAAACCAAATGGGGGAAATGGAGGAAGGGTGGAATAATTGGCGCTGCTGCATTGACTGGAGGGGCCTTATTGGCTATCACTGGCGGTAGGTCCCATGCAGTACCGTTTTATACTAACATTACGTTACAGTACCAGTTCATATTGGATTACGATTACTTTATAATGTACCAAGCAACACTACCAGTAATGCTAAATAGTGCCTACTGGTACTGGTCAGGAGCAACTTTAGTTTTTATAATACTTAATATTCACCAATTGGCAATTATTATTTCTTTTTTTATTGCATAACAGGATTGGCTGCCCCAGCAATTGCTGCTGGGTTTAGTGCTTTAGCTCCAACACTAGGGACCCTTGTGCCTGTTATTGGGGCAAGCGGCTTTGCTGCTTTTGCCAGTGCTGCTGGATCTGTGGCCGGATCTGTGGCTGTTGCTGCTTCATTTGGAGGTTTATCTTCTCTTATTCTTTTTTAGCAGGGTTGAAATGCCTAATGTCTTTCATGCCTCAATCGTACATAACATCTTTATCTCCGTTTTCAAAGTTCAAACAGTCAATCCGAACTGCTCAACATGATCTCCATATTAAAATGTGCATGGAGACAAATTTTATATTTTTTGGAAATTTTTTACTATTTTTTAGATAGGTACAAAATCACTGTTTTCATAAGATTTTGTACCATAAAAAAACAGTGATTTTGTACCTATCTAAAAAATGGTAAAAATTATTAAAAAAAATATAAAATTTGGTATCCAAGCATATTTTAATATAGAGATCATGTTGAACGGTTCAGATCGACTACTTAAACTTTGAAAACGGAGATAAAAATGTGAGGCATGAAAGAGGCATTTGAACCCTACTCTTTTATTTCTGCTTCTGCCTAAATATTTCCTTTTTTAAAGGATTTTTAGTGCAATCTACGACTTGAAAGTTATTTCCATTTATTGAAGTTTGGAATGTTGAATGATCTCCAGAAACATGGAAACTAAAAATATGAATTATTGTGAAGAAATCTTTTTGTTTTAAATTAAAATCTGAATCTCTCTTTTAAAATCAGTAACTAATTACCCACTTCTGTCATTTTTTTTTACAGCTGCTGGAGCTGGACTTTCAGGAACTAAGATGGCCCGGCGAATTGGAGATGTGAAGGAATTTGAGTTTAAGCCGATTGGAGAAAATCATAATCAGGGTGTGAGTTTCTTTTGTTCCATTCAATTTCTGGGAAAATATATTTATGCAAATAATCTAAACACAGGTTCTGTGAACTCATAAACAATAGTAAAACTGTGTTTCTTTCTTCTTTTGTAAATTTATGGCTAAGTTCTGTTTTTTAGGGGTGAGTTGCTTACTAAGAGAATATATCTGAAAAATGAAAATAAATGTTTTTAAAATATTATGTACAGCGTCTGGCTGTTGGCATCTTGATTTCAGGCTTTGTTTTTGAGGAGGAAGATTTTTTGAGGCCTTGGGATGGGTACAAAGATAACCTGGAAAGGTGCCTTTTATTTTGTATTTCTATGTTCTTTTGCTTTATATTTTGGTGCTACCTAGTCCAGATAAGTAATAGTTAGCACCATCACCAGCTGCATCAGCAGTGCCATTGTTATCTTTTTCTTTTTCTTTTTCTTTGTTTTATATTTGGTTCACCAGGTTTATCTACAGAAGCCTCCTGAAATCTAATATAGTACCACTCATGGGTTCCTGAATGGTACAGTATATACAACTGGTACAGGTTTCTTTATATGTCTGTCTATTCTAATGGACTCTAAAATGCAGATATGCCCTCCAGTGGGAGTCGAAGAATCTAATTGCAGTAAGCACTGCTATTCAGGACTGGATCACATCAAGTAATTCTATTTCTTACTCACAATTATACATTTAAGTTTTATTTTGTGATTTATGTGATGTAAATCTTGATGGTGTTAAAAGCTATAATCCCTTATGATAGGTCTGACACTTGAACTGATGAAGAGAGGTGCAATGCTTACTGTGCTGAGTTCTCTTGTGACAGCTTTTGCATTCCCAGCTGCATTGCTCACTGCTACCAATTGGATTGATAGTAAATGGTCTATTGCTATCGACAGGTACAGTTTACTCTGCAGTTTTCTCTCTCTTGCACTTGGGAAATAATATGAGCTAGGCTGTGATGCTACATGTGGCATAGAACCCTCTGTGCTGTGGTCCATATATATTACAAATGAGACAATTTTTTATTATTAAAGGATATAAGTTGGCTATGCATATGTGAGTCTTGGTTTTTCTTTTTAGTAAATATTTCTTTTCTTCTTCTTTTCCTTTTGTTATTTTCATCAGAAATCTCAAAATCAAACTTGAGGATAATTAATATAATTAGAAAATTACTTCAGACTCCCTTGTAAAGTAATAGCCACACTTGACAGGTCAGATAAAGCAGGGAAGCTACTTGCTGAAGTTCTGCTAAAGGGACTGCAAGGAAACAGGTTTTTTTTATGATTTTTAATGATTTGGTTGTTTTTCTTGTCAGAAGCTATGTCCTATTCGAGTAACTTTTTTGTTTCTTTTTGCAGGCCAGTGACACTAGTTGGTTCTTCACTTGGAGCACGAGTTATTTTCAAGTGTCTCCAGGAATTAGCTGTATCTGGACATAATGGTACCAATCTTGTGTCACCAATGTATTACTAGTATACATCAGTTATTATTTTACTTAATAGAAGTTCATGTTGGTACTTTATGATACGGTACCTGTTTCAGTACAACTGCCTCAAGTAAAAAAAGAACACTAATAAGTTATAATAACAGAAATATAACATGAAAGATAGAAAGCATATGGATGCGATGCATGACCTGTACTGCTGGACCATACCAGTACCCGGTGTACAACATGTTTACTATATTTTGAATTCTATTGCATGAGTTGAGTATAAATTTGGATTTCTAGAGGGATTGGTTGAGAGGGTCGTTCTGCTGGGTGCACCTGTTGCAGTACAAGGAGAACACTGGGAAGCTGCCCGAAAGGTAATTGAAACAATTACTCCTTGAAAACTTGGATTTAGAAATATTTTTGTTTGAAAATGTGACTTGAGTTTTCTGTGAGAATCATATGACGTGCTCAAGGTCAATAATACTTTTGTTTTTATTTTTTGAGATCAACATTTCAATTATGACACTTCTTTTCTTTTTACTGAAGATGGTAGCAGGGAGATTTATTAATGCATATTCGACCAATGATTGGATACTTGGTATCACATTCCGTGCAAGGTTGGTCTCTGCAAATATTTCCTTTTTACTGTTGATATGTAGCTTTGTTATTTAATTTTTTTTTTTTTTACTGTGTAGTCTCCTCACACAAGGTTTGGCTGGAATTCAGGCAGTTGACATTCCTGGAGTTGAAAATGTACTATTTCTAAATCCCTTTAATTGTTTAACCCAATTTTCTCCTAAAAATCTTATAATACATGTACACCACGGGTCCCGATCCCCTAAAGTACCCAAATTTTGAGTTTAGATCCGGACCGTCCAAGGTAGAATGCACCACTGCATATTGAACGGTCCGGATCTAACTCAAAATTTGAGTTACTTTAGGGGCTCCAAATTCTGTACACCACTGCATAACAGAAAAAATCTTTTACACCTATCAGAATTAAAGGGTTCTGTTGCTAAATTGTGCCTCCACGCCTTCACTTTTTAGAAGCTACAAAAGAACCTAAAACCCAAATGATAAACCAAAACTGTGAAATATAATTTATAGCACTTCCTTCAGATGCTTGTAAAAGAATATTATTCCAGCTGTCTTTATGACATCTTCGGTTTTACTTTTCTCATTTGAATTAACATTTTTTAATTATTATTTTTTAAAAATGTAGAGGTAACTGAATCCTCATTTTGAATATTAGGAATATTTCTTAATTTTTTATGTCAAAAGTTGCTCAATTTTGAACTCCATGAATAGATCAATGGCAGTTCTGCATGTTTTAAACTGTGAGGGGACTATATATATTTATATGAGCTAGGCTATGGTGAGTTGTGAAGAAAGAGGTGATTTTTACTTCACACTCATATTTTCATTTTGAAAATCTAAACAACCGATCCGAACTGCTCAACATGATCTCCATATTGAAATGTGCTTGGAGACCAAATTTTACATTTTTTGGAATTTTTTTACTATTTATTAAGCCACTTTGAAAATCGCTGGTCGAATGGTCCAGAATTTTTTACTGTTTTTTACTGTTCACCCGTATCTGCGATTTTCAAAGTGGCTTAATAAATAGTAAAAAAATTCCAAAAAATGTAAAATTTGGTCTCCAAGCACATTTCAATATGGAGATCATGTTGAGCGGTTCGGATCAATGGTTTGGATTTTCAAAATGGAATATGAGCGTCACAACTCACCATAGTTTATCTCTCTCTCTATATATATATGAGGAGTAGAACTAGGGTGTTCCTAAGCTCACCAAGCCCTTCGTGAGCTCGACTCTAAAACCTATCGAATTGACTTCAAACGACATTTCCAAACCGTTAGATGTTCAATCTATATTAAAATGTGCTTGGAGACCAAATTTTACATTTTTTGGAATTTTTTACTATTTATTTGGATGGTTTGAAAACCGCTGTTTTTATTAAAATTCTGCACCATTGAAAAACAGTGATTTTCAAACCATCTTAATAAATAGTAAAAAAATTCCAAAAAATGTAAAATTTGGTCTCCAAGCACATTTTAATATAGATTGAACATCTAACGGTTTGGAAATGTCGTTTGAAGTCAATTCGATAGGTTTTAGAGTCGAGCTCACGAAGGGCTTGGTGAGCTTAGGAACACCCTAGTTCTACTCTCTATATATTTCACTTTAGGATATCACAACTTTGTAGCATTTGACAAGAATATCAATAGGTATTTAGGTTTTAACATCATCTTCACTTAAACTAACTTTATACGAATAGGTTGATGTGACTGATCTCATCGACGGCCACTCATCTTATCTAACTGCTGTTCAAGGTATTCTGCAACGGCTTCAGCTGGAGACGTACTATCCTGTCTTTGCAACTCCTACTGTCGACTCTACTCAACTCATTGTGCAGCTTAAGGCAACATGAGCAAGTGCAAGATTAGTTTTTAGATGTGTTGTGAAAACTAGTTCAAACTTTTAATTTCTTTATGTAAATAACAAGAGTTGACCTTGGGACTTGTTCAAAACTTTTAGTTCTTTTATGTAAATGACGAGATTACCCTCCCGAAAATAAAAACCGTCCATTCTTGAAATTACATTATAATTATAGCTAGAATGGAGTAACAATTATCTTTCTTTTTTTATTTAAATGCTTTTAGATGGGTTCAACCGTTGCAGTAGTAGCTCATTTTATAACATAGGTCATGCTAAATGCTCTGAGCCTCTGAGAACGAATACATATCCTTTCAGTTAAAATGTGCCTTGCATAGAATTGACAAAGAAAAGAACGGAAAGCATGAATGTAATTGATAAGCGGAAGCGCAATATATACTGCTTCCTTCCCTCTCTCCATCTATTGTGGGATAATAATTAGAACCAATCCGGACAGGCAGCGACAGGCAGCTTTGAAATTTATTCCATTTCCTTTTTCTCTTCTTTATACTCTTCTCCATTTTTTTCATTTTTCTTTTTTCTGATCTGTTTT
Source organism: Carex kokanica (assembly GCA_025461125.1). Taxonomy (NCBI): domain Eukaryota; kingdom Viridiplantae; phylum Streptophyta; class Magnoliopsida; order Poales; family Cyperaceae; genus Carex; species Carex kokanica. The sequence goes on from JAJGRX010000162.1 coordinate 698,392, forward strand.
TCTTCATTTTATTAATTTTTTTAATTAGTATTTGTATCTTAAAGTTCATATAACTCAATTATCCAATGAGGAGGGATCCACTTACTCTTTTTTTGGTGACACTGGATTACACTATACATTTTCAAAGTCCAAACAGTCAATCCAAACCGTTCAACATGATGGATATATTAAAATGTGCTTAGAGATCAAATTTACATTTTTTTTTAAATTTTTTTACTATTTATTAAGATGGGTACAAAAATTCAATGGTTTGCAAACAGCGATTTTGTAAAATACTTAATAAATAGTAAAAAAATTCAAAAAAAATTTAAAATTTGATCTGCAAGCACATTTTAATATATCCATCATGTTGAACGGTTTGGATCGAATGTTTGGACTTTGAAAACTTTGAAAATGTAGAATGTAATCCGGTGTCATCAAAAAAGGGTGTAAGTGGATCCCTCCTCTTATGCAAGAAGTATTCGTTTTGTATCCATATTTGTGGATTATCCGCTCCGTTTCCGTATCCATATCCGTTTAAGGTGGATTTGATTTTACATTTTGACATCCGTTTACTATCCGTATTTGTATCGATATAGATATGATATCAGTATTATCCGCTGAGTGAGGCTACAGTACTACGCATAGCACGGATTGGTCCGTGCTACGGCTCAATATTTGAGTTTTCAAAATCCTAACGGTCGATCCGAACCGTTCAACATGATTATAAAATGAATATGTACTTGCAAACCAAATTTTACATTTTTTTTATTTTTTTTACTATTTTTTTAGATAGGTAGAAAATCACTGTTTTTGGATGGTCCAGTATTTTCAGATCAAGTAATTTTCTACCTATTTAAAAAAATAGTAAAAAAATTCGAAAAAATGTAAAATTTGGTTTGCAAGTACATATTCATTTTATAATCATGTTGAACGGTTCGGATTAACCGTTAGGATTTTGAAAACTCAAATATTGAGCCGTAGCACGGACCAATCCGTGCTATACATAGTACCGTAGCCTCACTCTTATCCGCTCTAAATCCGCTTCGTTTTCATCCCTAATGAACAAGCATTTAAAAGGCCCAAAAAGTGTGAAATAAAAGACTAATTTCATGAAATATAATAACTGCCTTCATATATGTTTAATTGTTGTGGGATTTAGGCCCATAATCGGTCCAAAAAGCCTAGCCCAAGGAAGCTCACTTCTTATCACCGTTTGTTACATGCCGATGGCAAATCTTTAGCATCATTTTTTTCTTAAAATAAAAATTTATGTTAATTTCTCTTGTATGTTATGCAGAAAAAATTTTAGCAGAGATAAATAATATATTAAGAGATAGGCTATCATGCTTTGGGAAGTAAAATGAGTGTTTTACTTCCCGCTCATATCTCTATTTTTAAAGGTCAAATAGTCGATCCGAAGTTCTCAACATGATCTTCATATTGATATGTGCTTGGAGACCAAATTTTACATTTTTTGGAAATTTTTTACTATTTTTTTAGAATTTTTGAAAATCACATCTTTTCATTAAATAAAATAATAATAATAAATTCACAAAAACACTGATTTTCAAAAATTCTAAAAAAATAGTAAAAAATTTCCAAAAAAAATGTAAAATTTGGTGTCCAAGCACATATTGATATAAAGATCATGGTGAGAAATTTAGATTGACTGTTTAAACTTTGAAAATGAAGATATGAGCGGGAAGTAAAACACCCTATTTACTTCCCAAAGCACCGTAGCATCACTCAATATATTAATTAAAATCATACAATTATCATTTTAAAAATATATATCATTTTATAAAGTACAAGAGAAATTAACAAGAAGAGAAATTTTTAGCATCAGATTCACTACACCCACTAACTAATTTACAACAACACCCAGTCAGTCAGTCTGTCAGAATCAGTGGATGGATTCCATTAAAAGTAAAATAAATCTAAAACCTACATTCTTGTGCCTCCATGCCTCTCCCTTTTTTATTTTAAAAGCTATAAAAGATTGGCCAAAATGTGGGATCCCAAATTGCATAAACCTAAAACCCAAAATGATAAACCAAAGCTGTGAAAAGAAACTGGTATAGTTGTAGAGGTATGATGCATGAAAAAATAGTAGAGGTAACTAAATCCTCATTTTGATATTAGGAACACTTTAATTTTTGTTTTCAAAAGTTGCTCAATTTAAACCATGAATAGATCAATGGTGTTTTATGCTGAGAGGGGACGATATATCAATTCGGTACCTATTTAGAGTATAGGAGGGTTTGTTTTGAGATTCGTGCAAAATTGAATGGACGACTCAGATCTCATTGTTACACTGGATCTGAATTCTCCACCGCCTGTACAATAATACTATTTTCTAAATAAGTAAATGTTGCAACATATCTACCCAGAAAAAAGATGAACTATTCCTAAAAGAAGAACAAAAGAAAAGGAGATGCCATTACTAAATTGAATGCTCATACCCTACAATTGCGATAGCTACCAAATTAATACAAGGATTTAGCACCTGCATCCTACACAAACCTAATTTCCAAGAAACCCAGATGTTAGTCCCACCAGGCTGATAATATACATTGTTCTATACAAGAGAGGCAAAATGGGGGTTTTCACCAGAGTGGGGAAAACAAAAAATCACAACAACTTCTCCCACTGGTAAAACTAAAATCTCATGGATGCATGTAATTACAGCTGGCACCCTTCTTACAATACCCACTCTCATAGAATTTACATATTCCCCTCTGATACCCCTGGCCTCTAGAAGGCTGCGGTTGCGGCCTTGATTGGGACCCACCTCCATGCCAGTTAGACCTGTTCCATTGACTAGCCCAGTCAACACCACCACCACCACCAGTTTCCCAGTTTGACTGTGTAGTATTCCCGAGAGCAAGTGTCGTGCCCCAACTAGCATTTGGATCAGTAGCCACCTCCTTTCGTGCTTCAGGTATGGTAGTTGAATTTGGATTCGGATGAGCATGAGCATGAGCATGCGGTGCTGGTGTAACTGGTGTTGGTGCAGGTGCAGGTGGGCCCCAGCCTGACCTGATGTTTGCTGCCCATCCGATGTTATTTGAGTTGGCATGAATGGCCTCTGCCCAACTATTGTATGGTTTCGGTTTAGACTGGGATGAAGTTGGACTAGTGACTGAGCCTGAGAGTGTGCTCCATGTGACTCCAGTGTTTGCCTGAGTTGATTTAGGACTCATACTCCCATGCATTGTTATGCTGCTCCTAGTGATACCAGTATTAGGCGAAGCTGATGTGCCATGACTTGTGTCAACAGGACCCACGTTCCAGGAAATGCCAGTACTTACAGCAGTAGTGTCAATGCCTCCTTTGAGTGTAGCATTACTCCAAGGAACCCCAGTATTGACTGACGATGGGGCCATATCACCGGTGCCTATGCTTCCCTGTAATGTTGTGTTCAAGTCCATGTAGGTTGCTCTCTCCAGTACTACACTCGACTCGGGGTTTGTGACAACTGCTCTTTGGTGAGCGCCTGACATGAATATAGATTCAGCTACATGACCTGACAAAAAGTGTAGAATTTAGATGCATGTTTAACATATACATAGACACTTGTGTGTAGTATGAGACCCTGTATAGATCTCAAGATTAACACAGTTTAATGCATTATGCAAGTGAAATGCTACTGACCCGTCATATGAGTAAATAATAGAGTACCATACCGAAGTTCAATACAACATGTGTGGTAAAGCTTGAGCTGTACCACAACATATTATAAGAGATTTTTTTAGGGTATGATGACATACCAGATATGAAAAAAGGCATTTTTAATAGATTCTAATGGTACCTGATGTGGAGATGCCATCAACGCCCAGTCCGGAAGTTTTGGTGGCAAGTGGGGTAGGAGATGGGAGTGACCAATCTGCCCCAATTGGGTCCCCCAATTTGTCCCAGCTGTTGGTTCGCATCGGATCAGTTTGTAGAAACAGCACTTCCCCTCCAGTGGTGGTTGGCTTTGTTTCTTTCTGAACCGCTAGAGCTGATTTTCTTTCCAGGGAACAGTCTGCTGTTTCCTGTAAAGCGACTCCATCAACAGGCGTAACACTCAAATCAAGTACCCCATGCCCAACCATGGGTCTCTCTTCTCTATCACTTAAACGGGATTTCTTTTTTACAGCTTCCATGCGCGCTATGAAATCACCATCTTCTAGATCTTCATCAGCTACTCTAGAGAGAGAAAGTAGGATGTCAGCAGGAGAGAGACAGTCTGATGGGTAGGATGTGCCTGTATCGAGGGAGGTTGTCGTGGGATCAGGTACCCAGGTCTCAACACCAGTACTCTCGTGCACTTGCACTTCTGGCCAAGACTCATCAGGTGCATCATCAGGTTCAGCCACCGGGCTGTCAGAGTTTGGTGGGGTCGGGCTGGGGTACTCATTCTCTGACTGTTGGTTTTTCTCCTTTTCTGGGCTATCGTTTTCTAACAAAGTTGGGGCCGTGGTTGTGGTTGCAGCTGTGATTGTGGCTGTGACCGGGGCTGTGGAGGTGGAGGTGGGCGTGGGAGTGTGTGTGGGTGTGGGTGTGGGTGTGGGCGTGGGTGTGAGTGTGGATGTGGGTGTCGAAATGGGATTGGCAGCAGGAGTGGGAGTAGAGGTTGGAGCAGTGCTGGGAGCAATTGAATCAGCATTGTTCAAGGAAGTGACAACCTGCTCAATTTGTTTTTCATCTACCTTTGGTTTCACTGTTTCTTCTACTTTATTGGTATTGGGACCTGATTCTGGTGCCAGTGCAGATGCGGTAGAGGGACTAGGACTGCTTTTTAACTCAGTCTTTTCAGCAGAGGAAGCTGGTGCACTAGTATTTTGAGAACCATGGGCTGTAACAGAGCTGGGAGTGGGAGCGGGAACACTGACAGATGGGACCACTGTTTTGTCTTTCAAATTGTTTCGGGACTGTTGGCTTGAACTACCCAAATTAGACTTTGTCGGGCTCCATATACTTCCATATTCCTTTATACTATTTGAGATATTGTTTGCTTGAGCCGCCTTACCAGAATCATGAACATTTGCACCCGCCAAAGAGGTACAGACTTGGGCCTGGGTTTGGTTATTGCTCGGCAATTTGGCACTATTTGCAGTTGAAGACCCTGCATTGCTTTCATTTGCACTACTACCACCAGGTACTGTTAAAGGGTTGGTTGGATTAGTTTCAGCCGAGACCTTGAGATTTTTGGGTAGAATGTCTGATAATAGTAAAGAGTTGTCTTCACTATCTATCATTAACCAAACCTTCAGTGTAGGAGGGAAGTAACTCGACCACTTGCCTAACTGTTGTAAGGAAAATGGGCCCTGAATGTTTCCCGTGGGGTCCCTATAATGCCACACCTTTTCACCACCTGCAGCTTCTGATGATGATGCAGCTTCAGGTGGTACGCCGAATTGTGGTCCAGAATTAGAACCTGTACCTATTTCACCGTTATTTTTAGATTGCTTGGCACTTGTTGACCCAGAGGGATCCTTTGCCTCCCGTCCCCTTCTTCTAGAACCACCCTTGTTTCTTCCCCCGTCTGTTCATGTAGATTTTTACGGAGCATTGGTTAGAAAAACAATATAGATAGATAACAAGGGAAAAATTGAAAAATTATGGATGTTTACCAGGCTTGTGCATCTCGGCAGTTGGTACATCTCCAGATTTATAGGTGGGGTCCATCTGTGGGTCACTGTGCACAATAGGGACTTCATTCAATCGACGTTCTTTTTCCTCAGGAGTGTTTAACGCCTGAAGTTTTTCAACACACTCCCTGAGCGTATATTTTGGTTAAGGGCCACAAATTTATCAAATACAACAATGATTGATAAAACAGATTAGAAAATATATATACATATAAAATAAAAATAAAATGGCAATAAAAGAGGATATTCTTTTCTGCGGCCAGTTTCACTGGCACGGTCCCGCAGGTGGCTTAATCGCTGCTTCTCAATCTCTATCAGCTGGCAGACAAAAAAAGAAAATGTTAGATACTAACTTAAATGACAAAACCTCTCAAATGGGGAAAACAATTATCGAAAGACTATAGAAATAATTTATTTTATTTCATTAAGTTAGACATCAAATATTTCTTATTAAGGATTGCTTTGTGTAAATTGAGTAAACCTTGGTACTTCAACCCCTACTTATATCAAAGAATGGCGCCATAATTTATTGTTTCAACCATGCCTACATTTAGTCTAGTGCTTATGCAAGACGCAATACACAGAACAAATACCGCCACAGCAACATCCAGATCCAGATTTATAGTTGCACTATACCAAAATACTAGGGTTTCAATGTGTCTCTTGCTTTTCGGAAGGACAAAGGAAAGTTGGCTGAATCATCATAAAAGAGCTGAGAGCAGGTACTAGGAGTAGAACTAGGGTGTTCATAAGCTCACCAAGCTTGGTGAGCTTAACCCCAAAACCTATAGGATTGACTTCAAATGACGAATCCAAACAGTTGAAACCGATCTATTTCACGAGTGATGCGTATACATGTAACATTTATAATTTTCGAATTAATTTAGTATAAAGTCAAACGGTAAAAAAAAAAAAAAAGGTTTATGAATTCATTTTTCATCATATTTTGACACTTTACTTAATAATAAATTAATTAAAAATATTCTGCATGTAAATATCACTCGTAAAGTAGATCGGTTTCAACAGTCTAAATTCGTCGTTTGAAGTCAATCCGTTAGGTTTTGGGGCTAAGCTCACCAAAGGGTTTGGTGAGCTTAAGAACACCCTAGTACTACTCCAGGTACTAGGGTGTGTCTTAACCCAAATTATATATTTTACTGGTAATTTACATTGTTCTGATCAGCCAGTCAAAGCAACAAGCCAGCTAGCCCTGAAAGCTAATGTAAACAACTAAAAAAAACTATACCAAGAACACTAATATGGACAGTAAAATCAATTAATCGAATTCCAAACCCAAAGAATCCCAACAGAGTCAAATTTACTAATTAGAATTCCCATCTCAACAGTCAAATTTACTAATTAGAATCCCCATCTCAACACCTATGAAAATAACTATACTACCCAATGACTCATACAATACATCAAAACACAGTAAAACAAGCAACCAAAAACACTGAAGGAGACTGTAGCAGGCCAGCTAATCTAAACCTCTCTAAAATGAACCAAGAATTTTTTCACTAATATTATCATAAAGATAAAATATACCTCTTTAATTCTCAAAAATTTTAAGCTCCTTGCTTTTTCCTGTACTTCTCCCTAAAATTGGATACTCATCATTAGGAAAGAAACTAAACAATATGAACCAACAGTGGGATAGCTGGGGAAAAAATAACAAGAAATAGTACCACTTTTAATGGAGCCATAAGGCCGCATATGATGCTCTGTCTTAACCTCTTGCATTCCTCCTAGGAACATCAAGGGCAAGCAAGTATTAGTAGAAAACAGAGAGCAACACGGGAGGTTCCAAAACTTGGATTATGCAAATTTAGCAAGTACAAATATTGCCTACATAGTTGCATGTGTCTGGAATGTGTGCAGCAATTTTGCTTTGATAGTGATGTTCTAACAGCTGCTATTAATTTATCAGCATTATTTCTTATCTTAATAATACTTACAGTGCTGTAACTATCCTAAATTTCATTAATTAACAGAAACAGCTCTTCGCCGTCAATGAAACAGATAAAATTAGCAACATGGTATATCACTTGGAAGGAAATTATACACCGTTGCATGTTTCCAGAATGCATGCATGCAGTTTCACTTTCGTAGTGATGTTCTCAACAGCTCCTATTAATTTGACAGGTGGCATTTCTTATCTTTTAATAAATTTATAATGACATAACTATCCTAAAATGTCAATACTTCATTTAATTTGACAACAGCTTCTCTCAATGGAACCCAATAAAAAATAGCAGCATGGATATATATATTACTTGGAAGGAAATTAAAATTCTAACCTCACTAAATTCCTGGTTGGAGATGGCATCAGCAGTGATAATCTCTTTCTTGTCTAAATTGAATATCTCTAACATAAGGTCTGTCATCTTCTTACCAACTTTATACTTCTCTCCAGCTTTGCTTGTCCCTTCACAAAAAAAAATTTGGAAACATTTTGGCTCAAGTAAATAAATATCATGCATAAAAGACGTACATAGTCAACATGTCAGGTTCGCAAAGTTATATCCCGAAAGAAGGCGAATTCTCTTAATTTAGTTATTTTGTGGGTTCAGGTCACATAGATCTTACCAACAACTTTAACAAGTCGATACATGTCTTGTTTCTGAACCACACCAGGGATACGTATCCGCACAAACGCACCCACAACGTTCTCCTTGAATTTCTCAACATCATCAAGCAACTCCTCCATTAAGCCACGACGCAAGTAAAGCAAACCAATGTTATGCATGTCAATCGCTGCATAGTCCCCAATATTGACATTTATGGAATTCTCTGGAATTTTTGGCCTCTTCCTCCTCCGGCCTGACACTGATTTTGGCGTCACACCACCGGATTCACCATTCTCTACCTGACCCAAATTGAGGTTGTTTCCACCATTCGTAATAGCTTGCGAGGTCTCTTTCACGAGAAAATGCAACTCTATCAGTTTCAGCATCTCAAAATGGGCAACACGTGGTTTGCCAAAAAGGCGCAGGAGCCTGGGGTCACAGATGATCTGGCTCTTCTTGCGAGGGTCCCGCAGATTATTCTTTTTTATATAATCAAGAACAAGAGCTTGCACATCGTATTGGGTCACATATGACCTGTTTCCATCTCTCATGTGCCCAACAAAATCTAGCATGTCGGGAGTTGCCCACTCAGTACCATCAAGAAATGGCATCACTTTTATTTCTATTTCCTTGGAAGGTGTCAGATCCTGCGCTCTCTGGGCTTTCTGGGTTTTTTGGGCCTTTTGGGCAGGCCTTCCACTACCCGGTGCAGAGCTTTTAGTGCTCTTTCGACCCCGTTTCTTTCCCCTGTTGCCCTTCTTATGCCGCACCGATGAACCATCAGAACTAGCATCCAAATCACTATTGGCATCATATGAGTCGTCAGTAGAATCAGTTTTGGAGGTCGAAATGACATTCGGGTCCCACCGCTCCTTGGCAATTTTGAGCTCTTCTATCGTTAGAGACAAGTTGTCTTTAAGCTCAACCCAGTAAAGCTTGAACAAGTACTCCCAGCTATTCTTGTCATCAAAATCCACTGGAACCTGCGCAATAAATTAAGTAGACAGATAGGCATCTTAATTTAGGCTTTGACAAAAATAGTTTCCTTATTATGTACATAAATAAAGAAAAATAAATAAGTATCACCTTTTTCTCTATGTTATTATCCTCTATCAAAACAATAGTTCCAAAGCATGTGTCACAGAAACCCTTGCTCCCTCTGACACGGAAAAACTTGGCACCTTTAAGGCATCTTCTGCATGACGAGTATGAACACGTGTAGCACATAAATTGTGAATTCTTTTGGCACATGCTACAAATATGCCAACCTGGCATGAGAAAAAAATTACTTTATTAGGTACAAGATGTACGTTTTCAACATTAAAATGCTGTCTTAAAAACTAATGGAGTAACAATCTAGATATAATTTTATTCACAGACATAAATAGATGGCGTTTGTGTGCAGAGCTACAATCTGTTAGCAGCTTACCAAAGTTTCAAGCATTAGTGTTTTCTCAGCATTCTAAAATTCCCTTGCTTATTCATCTAAAAGCACATTTGCCATTACTACATTACATCAGTTGCCATAACTGTCCACTGTCAATCTTTTCGTAAACAAATTGAATTTGGTTCATTTTTGTTACCAAAATACCCTTGATGTCAGGTAAATCTGCTGCTCTCGCATGAGATTGGTAACCAAATAACTACTCACGCAAACTTTTCACATTGCACCCATAAAGTGACAAAACATGAGCGTTATAAAGCTCTAGATTGTTACAGCTTTTGTAATAACAGGCATGGCATGTGCGAGTTTGCTGCAATATACGAGTATGATTTCTCTTCAAAGTGATAAACCCCAAAATTGTAGACAATGAAAAACTTACCACAGTTCCACTTGCCCCTTGTTTTGAAAAATGCCTCGTCCCGATGAATGCAAGAAGGATGGTATACCTTTGGACAACCCCTACACCAGAGAAAAGTAATTATCTTCAGCTAGAAAAAAGTCGCAGTAAACAAAGAAAAGGCAGTAAATCCTCCTCTTTGCAATGGAATTAAGGGAAGAACACAGAGAATATAGAATCTATATTATAGGTATGGTTCATTTCTGATTTCAATTCCATTATCACTTCTCTCTTCACTAATATTCAAACCCTAAAAGTGTAAACAGTGGCAGAATCAATCATGTACCTCTTATCACAAACTACCAAATTACCCCCGTCGAAACATATAAAGCAAACCACCTCCTCCTCCTCCTCGTCTCTCTTTCTCTTCCTTGACGACCCCATCTTAGCTTCCACGGCGCTCTTAGATGCAGCACCACTCTTAGGCGCGCCTCCATTCTTAGGCGGTCTCCCTCGCCGCTTTTTCACCGGTTCAGTCACCTCAGCAACTAACGCGTCACCTACGCCGACACCAGCTAAAGTGGTATCCAACTTGTCACTCTCCTCCATGATCGATCCAAGAAACTGCGAATTGTCCACTGCGAGCTGTGAAATGGTCGACTCAGTTACAGGTACAGTAGCTGATACGGTCTCTGGGGGTGGAGGAGGTACCGGAGGTTCGATCGGAGGTTCCATTAATGCAATGGAGAGATGGATCTAGGGTTTGGTGGAAGAAAAAAAAAAAAAAAAAACCCTAGAAAGCCAAGCTTTCGTCTAGGTTTGTTCTTCTTTGCCTGACTAGTATATTTTGTTTTCTTTCATTTTTTTGGGTTTATTTTAAATTTTTATTTTTCAAGGGGCGTGGATGAGCTCAGGTGTCAGGTCAGACGTGGATGGGTTCCGTAAATGGGAAAGCACTTTATTTAATTTAGTGGAGCTTTTCTTTCGTTTTTTCAGCTGCGAGCTCGAGCGCGAGTCCACTGACTCACTCAGCGCTCGTGAGGAGAAAAGCGGAATCCATACCTCTGAGGTAACAGAATATTTCTGTTTCTACTTGGACCGTCCGATCGGAATTCGGACCAATCTGGACCGAGGTGAAACGCACGGGAAGCTTTACTCTTCGTGCAGATTCGGATTGCACGGTCTGGATCCGAACAGAAATATTCTGTTACCTTAGGCGATACGAATTCTGGAGAGAAAAGCGTAACTGTGTAAGCCACACTCGTCGGAATTCTATCACCTAAAGTAACTCAAATTTTATGTTTAAATCCAAACCGCCAGTCTGTTTTGGCACGGATATTAAAGGATCCCGGTGCATTCCACCTAGAGCCGGATTGGCCCGGGTTCTGATCGGACGGTTCGGATCTAAACTTAAATTTTGAGATGTTACAGGATATGGACTGCGTAAGCCACACTTGTGGGAATTCAATCACCTAAAGTAACTCAAATTTTTAGAGTTTGGATTTAAACCATCAGATATGTTTTGGCACGAATATTCAAGGATCCCGGTGCATTCCACCTTAGGCCGGATTGGCCCGGATTCTGATCGGACGGTTCTGATCTAAACTCAAAATTTGAGTTACTTCAGAGGATCCGGACTGGTCGTGAGACAAGACGACTAGGCAAGGATGAATGTTGGTTGATCCAGGTGCACCGCATTATAAAGATTCGTAAAAGGATGAAATGTGGGTCCCAACATTTTATTGGGGCTGTGAGCTGATTTCTGATCTCATGTCAAGTCCGTGCTGTACTGCTGTCCAGTGAAGGCGAAAGGACACGTCCATTGTCTTTTTGAGTGACGTTGATACGTACGCAAGCAAAACCGACACGTTGCGTGAGAAAAGGAGATTATAGTATACTACGAAGTAGGAATTTTCATCTATACCCCTTAAAAACATGAAAATTGTGTATTACCTTCATAATATCATGGCAAATTCTTCTATGGACACAAGGACCTATTTGTAAAATGAACATATTTTCATTTTCAAAGTTCAAACAGTCGATCTGACCGTTCAACATTATCTCCATATTAAAATGTACTTGGAGGTCAAATTTTACATTTTTTTTGAATTTTTTTACTATTTATTAAGTATTTTACAAAAACTAGTCAAATTCAGACCATTGAATTTTGTAAAATACTTAATAAATAGTACAAAAATTCAAAAAAATGTAAAATTTGACCTCCAAGTACATTTTAATATGGAGATAATGTTGAACGGTCGGATCAACTGTTTGAACTTTGAAAATAAAAATATGTTCATTTTACAAATAGGTCCTTGTGTCCATAGAAGCATCTCTCTAATATCATATTTATCCTTCTAAAGTTCTAATTGATTTTTTTCAAGGAAAAACAATTTATTTTTCTACTTGAAGGCTAAATATTTCTCTTAAACATGCTAAGTATTTTTAATTATTTTAATTATGAGCAAATGGGTCCTTTAAAAATTTTAAATGCTTTAACAAAAAAGTCAATAAATTGAGTAAATTTATGAGTTTGTGAAATTTAGAAGGGTAAATATGATATTGACAATTTTAGACAGGGAAGTAATTTTGAGGTTTTTGAGGGGCATACGTGAAATTCCCCCGATTTTAATACAATTAGCTCAGATGATAATAATAATTTTACGTGAAATTTGAAATTCAACATCAATTAAAATCTATAAAGAAAACTTAAACCCTTTGTTCTGTTATGCACACATACCTCTTGTGGTGTTCATTTATGTTAATTCAATTAATACTTATGCTTTTATGCATATATATGCCTTTCCGTACTTCAGAGCAGTGTTGTAAATAACGGTATATGCTCATCGGACGAACAGAGTACCGTCAAGCGATTAATCGAAAATAATTGATCATAATCATAAATAATCAGTCGATTAGTCGGAAAAATCTATAACAGTTTGGTCACTGCCAACGACTAATCGACTAATTAATCAGCCTAAAAGGATGTTTTTTACAACACTGCTTCAGAGTTCAGTGTTTATGTCTACAAGTTTAACTACTTAAACTTGTTTATTTATTATTATAGTTATAGTATACGATGTTTACACTTGTCTAAGTATAAATATTTATTAATGAATACCGACGGCTTATTATAAACATCGTCAACAAGCCAGTAATTATAAAGAAAACATATTTTAGACTTATAAGTACTATCAAACACTTAACTTGTATAGTTAGTTCAAAATTTAATTTGGATTTTGCACAAAAAAATAATTAATATGGATCGATTAATCGGTAAGATGAAGTTGTGCCCAAAATAACATGAGCAATGTTTGATCATTATTTAGCGAGTTAGATTGTTAATTTAATATTGGATATGTATGTAAAATAGTTATGTATTTTTTATGATTAATGAAATATGGCAAAAAATGATTTAAAAATAAAAGAAATTTGCTAATATTTAAGGCAATTTTTTGTCATCTTTCATAAATTATAAAAAATTGTAAAAAAATTTCAAAAATAGTAAAAGTTAGTATTCTACAAGTTAATTATATAATCAATTTACCGAGATACTTAGATCGAAGTTTGAAGTTTATACGATAGATTTTTTAGGCAGTAGCACGAAAAGACTTGTGCTATCCATGTCACCTAAGCCTGATTAAAAAATAATTATGAAAAAGGTGAAAGAATTATAATAAATTCATATCTAATCGAAACAAACTTCCCAGACTCAAATGCCAAAAAGAAGAAGATTACATTCAAACATGCCATTTGAATAGAAGTAGAAAAGCAAGAAAAATATAATTGACAAGAAAGAAGTCCATAAAAGTTCACACGAAATCAAGTAATTAATTAAGTAAGAAATTTATTTACAGAGGTGGAAACTCCATCACACACTCTCTCACCCTTTTTTTGCTTTCTTTTTCACCTTCCCAATTGCTCTATTTCTTTTCTTGTTTTTGGTAGCTTTATAAACCCATCAACTCGTATATGAATTATAAATTTTGAACTAATAATTTGTTTTACAGTTTAATATTAAATGATGATGATGATGATAATAATAATAATAAAAAAAATTGAATATAACTACAAGCTTTTGAAAAAATTTAGCGATAAATCTTCCATTGGATAATTTTTTCGATCAATAAATATTTATTTGCAAATCAACTTTATGAAATTTATTTTATTTTAATAGGGTTAATCAGAGCTGCATTGTTGAAGATAAAGAATGAAGGGACAACTAGAAGGATAAAAAATTAAGAGACATCTAACAACGATTGAAATTTGAAAATTTACTAATTTTATCTTTTTTAGAGGGTCCGACTAATTGTACCCAAAGAGTTGTACTCAGTTTTTACCCAAAAAAACTGTCATTTAACTTGCGCAAACACTGTAAAATACTATAATCAATACTGTAACTTCAACAACAAATCATGCATAATGCCTAGTTCAAAATTCTACCAACCTAGTTTTTTCCCAAGTTAGTTAAAAACTGTTAGCAACTAAAAAAGTACTTCCAACTGTACTTTCAGCTTCTAGAAGATTTAACACAAACCACTTCCAAAACTTGTACGGCTGTACTTCAAGTTTCTAGAAGATTTGAAAAACACACTTCTAAAACTTGTTGTTATTTACAAATTACACTTAAAATTATGCAAAATTAATTTTTTGCATCAAAATTAAATTATTTTTTTCAAAATTAAAATTTTTAATTTTTTTTAAATTCATTATTTTTTCTCCAATTATTAATATTTATACATGAATATATATCATGTAAAATAAGATTTCAATACTATAAATTTGACACATGAAACTATAAAAACATCATATACAAACTATAAAATGTCACCAGTCACAAAAAAGTCATATATACTGTACAATTTCATCACAACATAAACTGTACCATTTCACCACAAAAAGTTCATTAAAATCAACTGTACCATTTAACCATTTTATTTCACCATCAACTGTACCATTTACCATTTCACTATTCACAAATATTTTCAACTGTATCTAACATCAATATAAAACAAACACAAACAAAAAGTTGTTCAATCATTGTAATATTTGGATGGTTACTTCATACACCGCTGATGCGAATTATTTAGATGCATGAGGAGCTTCATTGCTAGAACGACACGTTCTTTAGAAATATCATCCTACAAAAAAAAGAATTGTAAGGGATTTAGATTTATGCACATCAGTAGAGAGGAAAATGATAGGGCGCATAGGTTACTCACAAGTCCTAATCCTGTAAAATAACTCATACATCTTATAAAACTAAGGCATGAATCTTGTAAAATAACTTATACATCTTATAAAACTTAGGCATGAATCCTGTAAAATAACTCATACATCTTATAAAATTATTGTATGAATCCTGTAAAATATCTCATATATCTTACAAAACTGTAAAATGTTGCATAGATAATTTTTAAAGAAAACACTCACAAGTCATAATCCTGTAAAATAACTCATACATCTTATAAAACTATTGTATGAATCCTGTAAAATACATCATATATCCTACAAAACTGTTAAGTAACTTATGTAACAGTTTAATGTATTTCAACACCTAATCCTTTAAACCATTGGCATAATCATGAAAAACTAGTTGAAGAATACTATAAAAAGGTTGCATAGATAATTTTTAAAGAAAACACTCACAAGTCATAATCCTGTAAAATAACTCATACATTTTATAAACATAAAGCATGAATCCTGTAAAATAACTCATACATCTTATAAAACTATGATTTTTAAAGAAAACACTCACAAAGTCCTAATCCTGTAAAATAACACATACATCTTATAAAACTAAGGTATGAATCATGTAAAATAACTTATATATCTTATAAAACTATGGCATGAATGCTGTAAAATAACTCGTATATTATAAAAAACTGTTAAATAAATTATGTAATAGCTTGATGCATTTCAACACCTAATCCTGTAAATCATTGGTATAATCATGAAAAACTAGTTAAAGAATACTGTAAAAGGTTTCATAAATAATTTTTAAAGAAAACACTCACAAGTCCTCCAGGCAAGAAAGGGTCTAAGCCATTTTATTGTGTGCCAGTGGTATTTAATGTATTCCCCAACTTCACCAGCTGAGGTGTAATAATGCAATTGCACATTACGAAGATCCGCTGCAAAAAGCACCCAATGATTTTTCTTGCAAATAGGAATGAACTGCCATCTGATGCTCTCAAATTGAGGCCCAAACAACTGTGGAAGGGCCTGCAATGCTGCTTTTTTATCATATTGATGCATCAGAATCTGCAATAGACAAAAATCAAACATTAAAATATTGACTGAAGTATTTCAAAATTTGAAGTCTGAAAATTTAATTCATAATACACAAAAGTACATAATAACTTACGGATATATAAGGGGTGATGAAAAACCATGGATGATTCAGAGGAGTCTCATATTGCATTAATGATAGGACCATGTCAACGAGCTGCAAAATCAATTAATAATATATAACTAAATTTAACTGTTGTATCCTATAAAACTAAGGCATGAATCATGTAAAATAACTCATACATCTTATAAAACTATGATTTTTAAAGAAAACACTCACAAAGTCATAATCCTGTAAAATAACTCATACATCTTATAAAACTAAGGCATGAATCCTGTAAAATAACTCATACATCTTATAAAACTATGATTTTTAAATAAAACACTCGCAAAATCCTAATCTTGTAAAATAACTCATACATCTTATAAAACTAAGGCATGAATCTTGTAAAATAACTTATATATGTTATAAAACTAAGGCATGATAGGACCGTGTCAACGAGCTACAAAATCAATCAATAATATGTAAACTAAATTTAACTGTTGTATCCTGTAAAAATGCTAAGTATATCATGTAAAATATTTTACATTTAATAAAATCTGAAAAAATTGCATATCCTACAAAACTGATATATCACTGCTAATTACTTAATTATTAATTAAATAACCATGGATAATAACAGTGAAGTGTAGCCAATCCTCATCAGGACAATCACGTCATTGAAGATTGGTTCCCAGCACTTGCTGGTACGAAATTCTCCTTTTCCATCATTTGTTGTTGCCCCCCTCAAAAGTAAAAAATTACAGTTTAGTCCCTTATCAAATAATAAGAAAGACAACAGTAAAAACATCGATTATCATAAAAAAAAAGTCAAAACATCATATTGCTCAAATTGACAGCGAGCAACCCGTGATAATCACATCACTTTTAAAATCACATGATAATCACATCACTTTTAAAATCAGAGGCGCATTTAGAAATATATGATTCAACTAATTTGAGAAAATCCTTGTCAGTGAGTACCTACTTGTCTAATTCTCCAACCAGCGAGGACCTACAGGAATAAGTTCAACTTGCTAACAGAGGATTTGTCAGTGACTGTCTCCACATCGTTCTTGAGTCAATTTAAGAATTGACAGGAGATTTGCATCTAAGTTCTATCTGATCTTGGACACTGGCTTTTCTATATGGCAAATGCCACTAATTACTCATGTAAAAGATAAAACCATCGATTAGAAGAGGATGATCACAGAGTCGGAAGTTAACTTCCTTTTTTGAAGCGTACTCCACCAGATCAACAATCTGAAATAGGAACAAGGCATAATCGAACGGCAGCGGGGGACACGACAGATGAGGCTAATGCAAGAATCTTGTACCACAACACAAAAGGTAGATCTGTTTCGATGATCAACATTAAGGTAAACACGAAATAATTGAAGAAATCAGAAAAATCAAAAACTATAGACGAAAAGAAATAATCAATCAAGTGATTACACAAAGATTCTCATCCGGATTCACAGATCGGACGCTAGTAGCGTGATTCTCAGATCGAGCATTAGTAGAGCCAATCGGAAAATAAAATGATAAATCTAAAACGCAATATCTCATGAGTCAATCAGAATTCGTACTAGCTACCTAGCTTATCAAAGGAAAGAAAGCAACGATTCAGTTTGAGATCCTTTGTAATATGAAGAAATAGCCCAAAAATAACAAAATAAAGGATAAATAAGAAAAGGAAATCCATCGTACAGAGAGAAATAAATCTGAACCACTTGATAATTACGAAATCAATTAGCAACATTCAATCTTTGTCTACAATACGAATCAGTACCATAAGGTATTCAATTATTGCTAGCCTCTTAACAAAAATAATAATATATTCTAACGGGAATATAGAAAATAAGTAAAAAGATTCAATTGACAACCTAATTGATGTCAGATTTAATTCGATCACGCATGGATCTGATGGCCTCTGCCTTGTGTAGCGATTTCCCCTCTTCATTTGCCTCTTGCAGACTAGTCAAGAGGCAACGAATGGAGGCCGCCTCTTCTATAACCAATCCTTCCTCCACAAAAAAATGCCTAAAGCGAAGGTCTGATAACTGGGGGCGTTGATCGGGAGGGGCGAAGCGGACCCAGGCGAGGTTGAAGCCACTTAAGAGAACTTGCCTTAGGCGCAGGTGATGAAACAAGAGTTGGGAGGAGGAGAGGAGAAGGAAGAGAGCAAAGCGGAGGGAGCAAAGAGATCGGAATGGGAGATTCAGAAAATTTCATTTTTGTAGAGGAAGAAGAGAGATCAGAAATTTATTTTGAAGAAAACGAAGAGATAGATCGGAGAAGTTTAAAAAAAAGGAAGGTCGTTAGAGTTGACAGTTTAAAACGCGTTAGAAGTAGTACGGTTAATGACAGTTAAAACCTGTTCCGATAACTGTGGGTAAAAAGTGGGTACAAAAGGTTGGGTATAGAAATCTTTTCTATATTATAAAATCGGAAGCTGATATGAGTACTCACGCTACAGTACCCGCACTGTACCCACACCTAAACTGCCATAACTGCTTGTGGGGACCGAAACTATTCCAAAAGGTAATTTTGTTTTACAAATTTAATAGTAATACTGTGAAGTATATAGCTCAAACAGGGCAAGTATTTATACCTATACAATGAACTACATATGATATATGAATTTTCCTAAAATAACTGTACCCGCACTTTTTTTTGAAAAATTATTGTGTTGTACCCGCATTAGGGGACCACTCAAACGGCATGTGGGGACCGCAACTGTTCCAAAACTGTAATTTTGTTTTACAAATTTTAATAGTAACACTGTGAAGTATATAGCTCAAATAGGGCAAGTATTTATACATATGCAATGAACTACATATGATATATGAATTTTTCTAAAATAACAGTGCGGGTACTGTAGCGCGTACAGTGCACGTACAGTAGCATGGGTACTGAAATAATTATTCTATTAAATATTCCTAACGATTCTTTAAATCCTGTAACCTATAAATATACACTATATTGAAACTTAAAATAATAATCAAGTTTCTTTCAAATAATTCTCCATCTTTTTAAATTCTAACATGCATTAGAGGGAATTTTATGTATAGCTCTAAAAAATGTTAGAATTACATATTTTCCCTCTAAAATCCATAATGTCATACTTACCATTCTAAATTTTAAAAACTCACAAATTTATCTAATTTATTGCTTTTCTATTAAAACTCATTTTAAATCTATAAAATATCCCTTTCACCCTTTATTAAAAAATTAAAAAATATGTAGGATGTGTAAGAAAAATATTTTGTCTTCTAATTGATTGGTTTTCAAGGACAAATAATTCATTACTCTACTTGTGACGTAGATACAATAACATTCAGGCATATACTTTCGCGTGCGTCACAAGTAAGAAAATTAATTATTTGCTCTCACAACCGACCAATTAGAAGACTATATATTCCTCTTAAACATGCTACATATTTTTAATTATTTTAATAAATGATAAATTGGATGCTTTATTAATTTAAAACAAACTTTAATAGAAAAGTCAATAAATTGAGTAAATTTGTGAGTTTCTGAAATTTAGAAGGGTGAAAAAGAAACTATGAATTTTAGAGGGTAAATACGTATTAATTTTGAGGTTTTTGAGGGGTATACTTGAAATTCCCCCAATTTTTTATGGAATTTAGGAATGAGGAGGTATCACAAATCTGAACGCAATTCCCTGGTCACCGTTGACTGTGGATTTGCTTTCCGACGTGATGGTCCAGGTCCAGGCACAATAAATAATTCTTCCCAAGTGGGCGGTGCTTCCTAATTAATCCTCACTAGTTGATTCAGTGGATCTACTTAACAGAGAAATAAATACAGCAATAAATTCAATAAAGAGGGATTAAAGTGGAAAGTGATAGTTTAAGGAAGAAAAGTAGAACTAAGGTTATATTGCATTGAGTTAGTGGGCTTGTCAATCATTCTCCACCAGGCCTGTCTAAAAAGCTGAGCACTTTTCAAAGAGATAACTGAAAATAAAAATAAAAATTATTATTCGCTAATGAGTTGTTGGATAACAAGAAATTAAGAGTGAAAGATTAAGAACTTAAGAAGTTCTAAGGAACCATTATTCGATTGTCTTAATATGTGAATGAAAGCTAAGAAAACTAAAGAAATGGGTAGATGTGTCTTAAAGTTCAGACAGAGAATTAAGGTATGGAAAAAATGAGGGTAAAGGAAGCTAAAGAAAGTGGATTAAGTCTCAGGGATGCTTGATTCATTGTTGCCGAACATCCCCAGTGTGTGTATTGCATATAATTTTGTTGTTGTTGCATTATCACTTTATTGTTGTACTCCATTGAGTGTGAATTGTGTTAACTGTGCGTAGCGCAGTTGGTATGATATCATGTTTCTCTTATGGAGAACCTAGGTTTGATTCTTGTCTGAAACAAAAAAGGGATATGGTGTGTGTTACCTACGGACTGTAATAAAAAAAAGAGTGTGAATTATGATGTTTATAATTTTTTAATGTAGCGGCTTTCTGTTGATTGATATAAGAGGATCTTCATCTGAAAAATTCATTAAAAATTAGAAAGCTGATAACAGTACCCACGCTACAATACCCGTATTGTACCCGCACTATAACTATCATAACTATATGGGGGGACCGCAAAAACGCCAGCACATAATTTTTTTTTTTAAAGTATTAATACATATAAAATGAAGTATTTATACCACTGAAGTATTTATATCTATGAGGTAAACAATTTTTACGTAAATAATTGTCTCCCAACCAAATCTCTTAAACGTACCCGCACCATAAATACCTGTGGGTACCACTTAAACTACATGGGGGGACCATACACGTTTTTAGAGGTAGATTTTTTTTTCTCCGTTCAATCTTGTCTATATTTCTGACAATCTGTGAGGAATTTTGCGAATCTAAAACTACGAACGTCTTTTACGCAATTTACTCTTTCAAATGAAATCCATGATGACATACTTTCGGGCTCATCGCCACACAAGTATTTATACTTCGGCGTGCAAGTATTTGTTCATATATTTGCAAGTATTTTTTACATATGACACTAGATGACGTCTGAAAGTATTAATATCAAGTACTGCAAGTATTTATACCTATGTGGTCCACTTTTTTTTTGTTAGAGGAAGGTTGACGTGGGGATGATTGGGTAAGGTTGATGCGGTGATACGGGATCCCCATTACTTCATTAGAGGAATGTTGACACGGGACGATTGAGAGACTGAAAAGGGGATGGTCATAACAAGTTACGCATCAAAGTATTAATATCTTATTTTTCAAGTGTTAATATCTTATCTTCAAAGTACTTATATCTATGAAAGTTGATGCGGGGATGAGTGCGGGGACTGAGAAAGGGGACCATATAATTAGTGGAGATCATAGATGAAGAGTGTTGCAGGAATTTAGAATAATAATTAGTGGGGACCATATAATATCTTTTTAGAATAATAATTAGTGAGACCATATAATTAGTGGAGACCATAGTACATAATTTCTCTAAATGAGGTGCGAAGATTTTGGAGGTACAAGAGTGAGAGTACTCAAATAATTTTTCATAAAAATTAATTATAGCTGTATATAAATTATGGACCTTAAAATTTCTTAACCCTTTCTATTTCAGAAGTTATGTTTTAATTTCTTCTGAACTTCAATTTAGAAAGTTTTCTTAATAAGAAATATTACTACTTTTGGTAATTAACGAATTTCTAATTGTTGGTCCATCCAAACATGTAAAAAAAAGGAGTTGCCAATTTTTGCTGGGACCCCTAAAAGTGTTTATAAAAGGCTGAAAGCTCTTCTTTCTTTCTTTTCTAGAAAGGCAAAGCTAGAAGGAAAAAAATAATAATATCCAAAGTTGCTTGCTTCTTTGGTCAAAAGGCGAATCAACGCACCGTGTTCTACTTCTTAATTAGGTTGCAGTTGCACTAATCTTAATTTATAGAATCAAATTAATTAATACCCTACAGTTGCGTTGAACCAAAAATTATCCATTAAATGAGTTTGGTGGAAGTGTGTGAGTTGCATGACTTGCATCCACGTTTATCACATTTTCACGTGATAACGATTGCATGCTATATATATTAATTAGATGCTATAGGGCTCAAATGCCGCATTGATTTATGCTCTAATTGTAACTAAATATTTTTATCTTTAATTTTAAAGTTTAAACAAACGATCCGAACCGCTGAACATGATGTCCACGTTTAAATATGATTGGTGACCAAAGTTTATATTTTTTGAAAAAAATGTACTATTTTTTAAGACAGGTACAAAATAACTGTTTTTCGAAAATTATGGACCATCTAAAAACAATTATTTTGTACCTATATTATAAAATAGTAAAAAATTTCCAAAAAATATAAAATTTGGTCTCAAATCATATTTAAACGTGGATATCATGTTGAGCGGTTCGGATCATCTGTTTGAACTTTAAAATTGATGATAAATATGTTGGGGTACGATTGGAGCATGAAGTAATGAGGCATTTAAGCCCTCCTCTTTTATATTAGCAATTATAAAACTAAAATGCTATGGCCATAATTATCAATCAATTATTTAATTTATCATTTGTCAACGGAGTTCATGAGTCTAATAAAGTTAATAATCATATATACACTAAGAAAGAGAGTTGCAAATCTAGTTATCTCAAACACTATATAACCAATTTTTTTTTTTTTTTTTGTGTGAATACCAGTTCTTAAACAAGAAATTTTATTATTATTAAGTTATCGCATGGTTCGGCATTTACATTGAGATCCTTGAATTATGCCGTTATTATCACGCTCGCATTGAATACTTTCTTAAGCTTATGATACTTCAAATGGTGATTTGTAAAAATCTATAATTTAAAGGGCGAGTTTATGCAAATAGGCATTAATTGTTTGACATTGTTTTTGCAAATTTTAAGTATATCCAGCATCTTGTTAACATTTAATTAATCAGGTAGTCACATAAGCAGATGTCATAGAGAAGGAAATTAGTTACGTTGTTACGTGTGTCGATCACGTGACGTGGCTATCCTCCACCATCTTAGTCACGTCACATTACGTTGCGGAAATTGACTTGGTCACGTCACGTCACGTAAACTGACTCGGTCACATCATGTGACACGTTACGTGACCAATATTTTTAACATTATTCTTAATTATAATTTATTTTGTAATAATTTCTTATTTTTTGATACATTTTATTATTATTTTCTCTGAACTAACTTAAACATAAAAATAATAATTCACCGTGACCACACGTGACGTGACTGTCTTCTATCATTTCAGCCACGTCACGCTACGTCACACAAAACTAAATTTTAATCGCGTGGCGTGACATTACCGGTGTAATAGTCAGGTCACATCACGTTTTTCCTTCTCTAAGCAGATCCATCTAGGTAATCTAACGGGCTCATTTGAATGGGTTTAAATCAGTGAAATTTTGGGCTGTATGGGCCGATTTAAGTGATGAAAATATTTGTGCGCCGTCTAAGGAGATGTTTTTCAGAGATGAAAATTTATTTCGTTACAAAACAAATTAAAACAAATTATTTTGATTACTTAATATGAGTAATGTATTTTTCAGTTGGATTTGAACAATTTTTCTAGTTCTTTGTCACTGGAAGAGAAACTTTGATGCTTGAGCATCCTCGTGTCACTGGGGACGCAGCTAGGATTTTTATCATGGTTAGTCAATTTTTTTTACTGGTATGACTAGTGGATTGCGAACTGTCATGATTTAACCAATTCAGACTGTGAATTGTTCATAAGTAAAAAAAAAAATTCTCCAAGTATAAGGCAACAATCCAATTATACGTGAATCTATATTTAGTTTTTTAAATCCACAAATTGATAATTACCTACTCATAATTCAACATGGCTCTGCCACCGCGTGTCACTCACCATTTAAGGCGTGTCTTGTGTCAACTTTGTTTTTGTTAAGCTCAAATCATTCTGTATAAATTATTATTAAATGCGACTTGTACATAAACTTAAATTTGTGCTGTGTGGATGCAAAAAAAAAATTGTGCTGTGTTAATATCTAAAACGGTAGCACACATTGATTGGACGATTTGGAGTGACTATTTGCAGAGTGCGTATCCTCTGAGATATCTCAATTTTTGCGTGACCGACGTGTCCGGTGCCTATTCGAGGATAGAGCAGGGAGCTAGTATTATTTTTGCTTTGAGATTCATGCATAACTTATTTGAACAGTTAAATTTTTTCAAAAAAAAAAAAACACGCAAAAGTTGAGATATCTCAGAGGATGCGAATCTAAATATATTAATTACCATTTAATGTAGGAATTTCATGATCTGTTGCTCATGAATCTATCAAATTAGAAAAAAAAAGATGTATATACAAAACTACTATGAATTATTTACAGCTCCGGATACTGAGATGAAAAACGCAAATTAGTATGAATAAACCTAATATAAACTCAATTTGGCGAGCTCAAGTTCACCATTACTTTTTTCCTGAACAGTTTAAGTTCGGATAAAGATTTTAACAGGGCAGTTTTGGCTTTGTGCAGTGCACATACCATATGCAGTGTTATTTTGATTCTATAATTTGTGCGCTGCACGAAGTCAAAATTATTCTCTTAAAATGTATACCCTAAGTTTACCGGGTCCGGATCCCCTAAAGTAACTCAATTTTTGGGTTTTGGATCGGGACCGTCCGAATCGAATCCGTCACTCGAGATCGCCTCGGAATTCAAACCTGTCTCTCGAGATGCGTGGGCTCCACTTTAGTTGGATAGTCACAGATTCGAATTGGACGGTCCCGATCCAAAATCTAATTTTTGAGTTACTTCACTCGATCTGAATTCAAGTTTACCATGATTGTTTGAAAAGTTGCCAGATTGGATTCTTCTCTTTGGCTGATATATATTAATTATATACTGTGGTGGAGCTATCATCAAGCAACAGTGAAAGGACAGCACTTAGGTGAGGACTGAGGACAACATAAAAATAGATTTATTTTCAACTCATATACGCCCCAAAATTTAATTTTCCTGAATTTTATGATGTTTCAGAAAATTTTCGACCTTAAAAAGGCATGGGCTATGTGCCTATGTGTTTGTCATGACTGATCACTGAAAACTGAAATAAATTAGTAATAAAGAAGTGTATTTTATAGTAGTCAGATGTATATATATTTTAATTTTTGTGGAAAATTTCACGAAGAACTTGATAATAACAAAATAAATTAGTAATAAAGGCGACACACAAGTAATGCCTGCGTATTCTCAAAATAGCAAAATTCAAAAAAGAAATTCACAGTAAAATCTTAAAACGGTATGTAGAAATCTTCTGTGTCCTATCAAGGAGCGACACTCTGACAGAGGAATCCGAATCCTCTGCATTAACTCAAAAGAGAATCTTTTGAGTTAATGAATCTTGACTGTCCAATATGTATCAAAATTCGTACGAACTAGATCTGCACTAATATTAAAGGGCCCCCCTATGTTAATAGACTTTAGTCAGATTTACTCCATTTAAAATCAGACGGTTGAAATTTATTAACTCAAAAGATTCCCTTTTGAGTTAATGCAGAGGATACGGATCCCTGACAGAGACGGAGCCAATGTTTGACAAGGGTGGGCAGCTGCCCACCTCTAGATTTCATTTTTTTTTTTTTTTGAATCTGTATTACTACTTAATTGTGCCCCACTCTGATTTAATATTTGTCCAACCCTGTGACGGACCTGACCGAATTACACAATAACAGCCCATAAAAGCATTATTTGTAGGTCTGTATTATATTCTCCGAAAAAAGTATTGATTTGGAATTGAATGGTTCAACAGGTATTTCGTTTCTTTCTTCGCTCCAATTGCTTCGTCTTATTATATCTCCGATTAAAAAAAAAAAAGGGATAAATAAAGAGGAATGCCCCCTTCAACGCCATCGACTTCAAAAATTTAGTATTACTATTTTTATTTTTATTTAGTAAGTACGTGTACTTTTTTGTTATATGGAAAATATTGCTTGTTAGAACTTTTAATATTTTCGTATTTGTTGAATTTTTTTGCCCACTCCTGACTCAAATTTTGGCTATGCCACTGGACACTCAGATACAGTGGGGTTGTTCGGCAACACCTCTTAATATGTACTAGGATTAAGTCTTAAGGAGGATTAACTGCGAATGATAGCTAAAGAAACTAAAGAAAGGAATAGAGGTGTCTTAAGACTCAGGTAGAGGATTAATAGAGTAGAACTAGGGTGTTCCTAAGCTCAGCTTAAGGAACCGATGTTCGGTTGTCTTAATCTGTGAGTGATAGCTAATAAGCTAAAGAAGCTAAAGGAAGGAAAAGAAGCTAAATGAAGAAGTAGAGGTGCCTTAAGACCCGGGCAAAAGGAGACTAAAAGAGGTGATCTTAATCCGTGCTAAGGAACTGATGTTCGGCACGATTAAGCAGCTAAAAAAAGCTAAATGAGGCTCTTTTAATCTTAAAGAGGCTTAAGGAAGCTTTGCCGAACAACACCAGTCTGAGAACCTGCTAATATTAAAAAAAAAAAATTCAATGCCTTACCAACTTTGTCTTTCTTATTTTTAAATGCTTACTATAAAAATTCGGGATCCGTATCCTCTGCATTAACTCAAAAGAGAATCTTTTGAGTTAATGGATTTCAACCGTCTGATTTTAAACGGAGCCAATTCGATTCGTACCTATAACATAGAGGCCCTTTAATATTATTACAGATCTAATTCGCACGAATTTTAAAACATATTGGATGATCTAACTCAAAAGATTCGAGTAGTCATGAGACCCTAACTAACACATACAATGGCATGAAAATTTGAACCAAAGGTCTCAGTGGACCCCATTAGAAGAAAAACAGAGAAACCATGGCCGTTGCTTCGATGCAGAGCCCCAAATCAGTTCTGGCCCACATATTACTTGGGCTCTCTCACCTTCCCCTTACTAGAGCCTCAAAAGGGGCTTAAAAAATCTCTCAACCAAGAGAGAAGAGACACATCCAAGACCACAGATCTCGATAAATCACACACGTGGCGAGGATCTAGTGGCCATGCCATCTTAGCCTCAACTGGCCCATCTTCAGCAATCCACCCATAACAACTCTACACTAGCACCAGCATTTTCTGCTTCATTGCAACAAATACAATTTCTTTATTTTCACAGCAAACTCTTAAATTGCTAGATGTTGCAATTATCAGAATTGCAGAGGAGATGAAGCCGAAACACTATAAGTAGACCACCAGACTTCGCCTAATGACCATGCCTTAAGCTCTTCAATCAAGAAAAGGAGATAGAGAGAGAATACAAGTACTACTACTACTAACCAATTCTCTAGCTATCTCCTACACGCAATGGCATCAGCATCTTCCCTTTTCAAATCATCTCTAGTGGTAGGGAAATCGGGTCGGGTTAAGCCCCAAACCCGCCGGGCAGCTACTCTGACAGTTCGCGCTTCATATGCTGATGAGCTCGTCAAGACCGCGGTATGAATCCTTCTATGTTATATTTAAGACATATTAATTGGTTTTAAACCGAACCGAGAGAGTTCGGATTAAACAGTTCAGTTAGTTTTTAAAAACCGGTTTAATTGTTTGGTTCGGTTCGGTTTAGAAATTTAAAACTGGTTAGATGGAACCGACGAAACTTTTAAATCCGTCCCTGTCCGAACCAAACATTAAAAAAATTCAAAAATTACGACATAATGTATATTGCTTGGTTTGGTTTAAAACCGGTTATACCGAACCAAACCAAATTATTAAATCCATCCTAAAACAACTCAAAAAATTAACAAGAAATGTTTAAATTTATGATTAATTTTCTTATTTCGGTTCGGTATTAATTCGATTGATAAGTTTATTTCAGTCAGTTCGGTTATATTTTTGAAAACCAAATAAATTTTAACTTACCCCTACTTGCTCTTGTTATTGTTTGTTTATTATATCTTATAGGTAGATATTATATTGAAAAATTTAAAATCTCTTTGTTCTGTCAGTAACTGGCCTGTTAGAATAGACACAGACAGAGTTTGTCAGATCATAAGATCAAGAACCATTATGGTTCCAAACTTCCAATTATGATATTTTATAATTAACTTATATCTTATTGCAACAGAAAACAATTGCATCTCCTGGCCGTGGTATCTTGGCCATGGACGAGTCAAACGCAACATGCGGGAAGCGTCTGGCCTCGATCGGGCTAGAGAACACCGAGGCCAACCGCCAGGCGTACCGCACTCTGCTTGTGAGTGCACCTGGGCTTGGAAACTACATCTCCGGTGCCATTCTCTTCGAGGAAACCCTCTACCAATCTACCACTGATGGTAAAAAGATGGTTGATGTGCTTACGTCTCAGAACATTGTTCCCGGTATCAAAGTCGACAAGGTATGCTGCAAGTTATCATCTTTTCTGAAAAGTCCAGAAAAAATGTTCATTTTGTAAAAAAAGAACATGATATTTTTTTTTATAATACTGAATTATTGCATCTGTTTACATTCGAATCCAGTGCTGACAAATACATAACAACTTAAAATTATCCTTTGTTTTTTGAAGTTTTGGTAAGCTAATTAAGGAAGAGTATTTGACAACAATTGAAATTGATTTTTTTACAGTACTTTAAACCGAATCTAAATTATTTGTTTTGTTCAAACAGGGTTTGGTTCCTCTTGCCGGTTCAAATGATGAGTCATGGTGCCAAGGTCTGGATGGGCTTGCTTCCCGCAGTGCCGCATACTACCAGCAAGGTGCCCGCTTTGCCAAATGGTAATAAAATAATAAAATAAATCATGTCAATCTTTATCATACCATTTCTTCCCTGATATTGTAGCTCACTAATTTTTTTTTTTTTAACCCAATAGGCGCACAGTTGTGAGCATTCCCAATGGTCCATCAGCCCTCGCCGTGAAAGAAGCTGCTTGGGGTCTTGCCCGTTACGCAGCCATTTCTCAGGTTCAAATTTAATATTAATTCCATAATCATAACATTCTTCATCTCAGTAGTCAGAATAATCTGGTAAGGCACACAGTGAAATCGAAAACAGCTTGTGGATAAACCAAAACAAACCTGATCACTTGCTTGCACAAACTGTGCTTCCAAAAACAAAAGCTTCAACTGGTATCACCTTTTTCTACTCATAACTTGAGAGGAAAATAGTACCAGTGCAAAATAGTGAATTATTGCACATAGTCGGGATCAAAGCCAGACTTTCAAGTTATGGGGATCAAATTATATAAATTTTTCATGCTGAGTATGAGGATCAATTTTACAGTACTCGTAGCATTTTATTCTGAAATATATTAGAAAATCATATATAAGCACAAATTTTTTGAAAATGTATGGAGGTCAATTGACCTCATTATCTCTTGCTAAATCCGCTTCTGCACATAGTGAATCATTGTCAGTAACCATAATGTTATAAATTAACTCCTTTGCGTATCTCAGGATAACGGCCTAGTACCGATTGTGGAGCCAGAGATCCTCCTAGATGGCGAACACGGTATTGACCGCACCTTCGAGGTGGCACAAAAGGTGTGGGCCGAGGTTTTCTTCTACTTGGCAGAGAACAATGTTATGTTTGAGGGCATCCTCCTCAAACCCAGCATGGTTACTCCCGGTGCCGAGTGCAAGGACAGGGCAACACCTGAGCAGGTTGCCGATTACACTCTCAAGCTTCTTAAAAGACGAATTCCCCCTGCCGTCCCCGGCATCATGGCAAGTTTTCTCATCCTTAAACAACATTTATTGATAGTATAATTTATATAGAGTCAGGCTACGGTACTATGCATACCGCATATTGGTCCGTACTTTGGATCAATATCAGCAAGTAAAAAAATATAGTAAAAAAAAGTAAAAAAATTATAAAAAATGTAAAATTTAAGTCTGCAAGTATATTTTCATATGGAGATCATGTTGAATGGTTGAGATGGAATGCTTGGACTATGAAAACGATGATATTGATCCATAGTACGGACCAATCGGTGCTATGCATAGTATCATAGCCTCACCTGTAGAGTAATCTTATAGTCAAGTTTTGTCATCTTTTAACGCTTGATTGCAACCAAACTACTCACTTTGGATGCTTTTGGTTCCGCAAGACAAACAATTAATCATTTGGTTAATAAAGGTCCAATTTTCACATACAATCAACAAATATTTCTATTTGTTTTTGTTCATAATAGCAGGCTAAACAATTATCTAACCACGGTATGAAATGCAGTTCTTGTCAGGTGGTCAATCCGAAGTTGAGGCGACGCTGAACCTGAACGCCATGAACCAGGGCTCAAACCCATGGCACGTGTCCTTCTCCTACGCCCGTGCGCTGCAAAACACCTGCCTAAAGACATGGGGTGGTCGGCCAGAAAATGTGAAGGCTGCACAGGACATACTTCTGACACGTGCCAAGGCTAACTCTCTTGCTCAGCTTGGGAAATACACTGGCGATGGCGAGGCCGACGAGGCCAAAGAAGGCATGTATGTCAAGAACTACTCCTACTGAGCTCATGTTTAGAGGAGGATTTTGTCGAATTTGCGGTTTGTCTGTGTTGTTGTTTGAAATTCCTAGCTGTTAATTAGATGGTGTTATGGCGATGCTTAATTTGAATAATGTTATTATCGCAGTATTACTTCTAAGGGATGTTAAGTCCGCCTACTTTTTTTAGGTTGGGTATTTAATAATTACATATTATGAAACTTGTGAATTTGAATCAACATATGAATAGAGAATTTTTTTTTCTTGGAGTAAATGAATAGGAAATCTTTTTATTTTTATTTAGTAGGTTTCCAGTTGGAAAAATTAACTAGCCAATTAGGTTTAAATCTGAATTTTCATCACTAAATAAATAACAATTATATTAAAAATATAATCAAGAATATAATTAAAACTTTATTACCCGAAGTTGCAAAATACGAACTAAAGCAACTTTCCATCCTAAGTGCAAGAATAATCGGTTAAGACTGCCTCAAGTTACGCCGATATTCCTCCACCTACGGGCGTAACTATGGTAGAGGTTGATGTAGCTTTTTTCAACAATAGTAGCAAAATGATATTTTTACTATAAAGAAAATATTTTGTTTGTGGGAGAATAGAAATTGAATTATATGAATTATAGAGCCAAGAGAAAGAGCAAGAGAGTATATGAATTATTGGATGATTTACTCTCCAAATATAGGCAAATAACATACACACAAATAAATCTGTGCATTTATGACAATTAAAATACCCATTCATTCTCTATTACTATTTCTATATATTAAAGAAAAAATAACGTTCAAATAGCTATTCATTATACTTCAAAATATGTAAGTCAAAGACAACTAATCAACGGATCAGAAATAAAATAATAAATAGCTATTCATGGCAATCAGAGAAATGAACGTTTCACCATTTCTATTAATGGCAATTAAGAGAATGAATGTCATTTAATTGTGCATCAATGAATCAAAAAAATTAATAGCTCCATAATTCATAAAGTTTAAAAGCCGTTAATATTAAAAATAAGTATTTATTTTATATAAATTTTGTGTATTCAAAATATATTTCTAACATTTCCAGCAACTAGATATTATATACGAAAGAAGCCCAAGAGTTGGGAAAAAGAACATACAAAGCTCTTTTAATTTTGCGTAAGAATTTACATTAATCCTTGAAATGAATTCAATTCGTAATCCGACCTCTCTTTATTTCCGTACTAAAAAAAATTCTAGCTTAAATTCTTCAATATTTACATATTCTTGTTTTCATGCACTTGTGGCCATTAATTTCACATTTATGCATCCAACACTCTTCAAAAGTATACACACAGTGGGTCTACATTTTGATCTAATATATAAAACAAAAATTCACCGAATAACTTTTCACTGTGCTAATTGATACTTTCAACACTTGTGTGTGAGATTCGGCTTTTTGTCTAATGTGATTTTTTTTTTTTTTCATAAATTGATTTAAGTGGTATAAATCCACAAATTTCTTTGAGCACACAAATACACTGCATAGTTATATTTACCCCAATTTATATCTCATTGTACAGAAAAATAGATCGTATCTTAAGATACAGAATTTTAGTCGATATTTGAATGGGGATTGTGCAATGGATTATAATAGAAATTATTGTAAAAATATTCACCTATGTGATTATTCCATTAATTAACTAGAAGCGCATTCAAGACAATTCTATGACATATTCACCACAATTTATTTCAGTGTTGTAAAAAGCATCCGTTTAGGTCGATTAGTTATTTATGGTGACCAACATAGATTTTCCCGACTAATCGGCCTATTATTTCCAATTATGACCGATTATTCCCAATTATTTTCAATTATCGCTTAACAGTATCCTGTTCGTCCGACGAACACATACCGTTATTTACAATTCTGAGTTTATACAATGAGCATCGGACACTAATAATGCCATTAATAGATTAAAAATCTAACTCTTTTGTGACTACTAATATTTTAGAACTAAGGTTATAGTTAAAGCAGCCAGTAAAAAACTGAAATAACTAGTTATAGTAAGCATGAAAAGGCTAAATTCAATATGTTTTTTTACTACATATATTGATAAAACACTTACCTAAGTTCTAAATAGGATAGTAATCAGAACTATATATAATAGAATCAATTATTTGAATTCCGATGAGAAATTCACAATTCATTGATCATTATCGATAAAATACTAAAAAAAAGAATTGAGTGATTTAATCATAAAAAAAATGGATTCATTAGATATGATCTCGATTCATTTTTTGATTCCGAGCCAATAAATTAATTGTCAATCTTGTCAATTGAGTAAATTAATTGAGTAAATTAATAGTATCAAAAAAAAGCTGTATTTACATATTGCCCCAGTTTTGTCCGAATCTATACTAACGAGTTTTTAGATAAATACTGGAAAAGAATTTCTCCATTTTTTTAAAGGAAGCTGACAGTAGGAATAGTTTAGTATAAATTGAAAATTTTGAAACTCAATCATGAACTTCTGACACTAACAATGCTGTGAATAGATTAAAAAATCTAGCTCTTTTGTTGTCAGATACGAACGAGCGAAACAACAGCAGTGCTGTGTTATTTATAGTGATCAAGCACTGTAGGCTAGTCTTTGTCCCGCATGAAACCAATTAGATTCATCACCCCCAGTAGCTGCAAAACAAAAACAAAAAACAGGGATTATATTATATGATGTCAAATGACAGTATAGCTTTGATCAATAGGTCGTGACTTGTTACCTGCGCTTTTGCATTCAGATAGCCACAAATCAATGTTGTCAACAATCAGTTGTCTCACTTTTTTCACGGCATCTGGTGAAGTGCAATTACTCGCGTTGCCTTGGTATATAAACAGATAGTATACAATTCAGTAATCTGGTTTTGTTTTTAGCTTCAAAATATAAACCAAATCTATGAAAATTTCAATTACCTTCAATATTCAATGGCACCTGGGGACATCCTCTAAGATCGGTACCATGGCCACAGTTATGGCACTTAACCAGTAATGACGGCACTGGAACAATTCAACAAGTTAATAAAGAAAAGAAAAAAAAGGAGAAGCAAGCATTTTGAAGTTCTTTTGCACACAAGTAGAACTAGGGTGCTCTTAAGCTCATCAAGCCCTTTGGGAGCTTAACTACAAAACCTATTGGAATGACTTTAAACAATGAATCCAAACTGTTAAAACCGGTTTACTTACATGAGTGATGTGTTTACATGTCGAATTTATAATTTTTTTACCTAATTTAGTATAAAGTCGAGTGGTAAAAAAAAAAAAGGTTTATAATACATTTTTTTACCACTTGACTTCAAACGCATCACTTGTGAAGTAGATCGGTTTTAACGGTTTGGATTCGTCTTTTGAAGTCAATTCGATAGGTTTTGGAGTTAAGCTCAATAAGGACCTCGTGAGCTTAATGCACACTACTAAAATTAATAAGAGAAAACTCACTTGTTTCTGATGATGTCTGTTTGGATGCATGGCGCCATGGGTCTTGTGAGCCATTGGTAAATATTATTCTTGAACCTATGCACATAAATGACATATGGTATTACAATGCTTCAATTTACTATGGAAAGAGAAGTTCAAGTTCAAGTGATATATAAATATATCTACCTGAAATTTTTGCACCGCCATAATAGATATTGGTCATGTCTACTTCAGGATAGACACCTTCTCCAAAAACGTTTTTACAAAGGTCCAAATGGTACCTGATGAAATAAATAAAGGTTAAAAAGATACAAAAGCAAAGCAAAAATAATTTGTAAATGAATTCAGCGTGGTAAATCTGTACAAAAGCACATAACGAACAAGAAAACTCATATATATATATATATATACCTGGAATCTATCAGCTCAGAACGAACACTGTCATTTTTGGGGGCCACTTGAAAATACGCCACCTCAGTGCAAACTTGGTACCACCACAACCGAGCATCTATCAATAATATAATAATAAATAAAAATACATTCACTTTCGGAAATAGAAACTTTCTCTAATTTTTAATAAAGAGCTCAATTACCAGTCTCGTCAGGAGTTGTGTTCTTCAAATATTGCTGATCATAAGTTGAAACTGAAACTCCAAAAGTGCCAATGTAATATTCTTTCACATAACGAGCATATGTTTCCTGCACATTCATGCAGAAGCAATTTAAGCTGATTATTGGTAGGGTAAATTGAAGTAAAGAAAAAAGAAACATGGCATAGGCATGAAAGCATGAAGAATTTCATGCACATGCTGAAACTGAAACATGTCAGTACAACATGTTTTATTAAAATAAGAGTGAGGCTACGGTACTATGCATAGCGCAGATTGGTCCGTACTATGGATTAATATCTTCATTTGCAAAGTTCAAACACTCGATCTGGACCGTTCAACATGATCTTCATATGAAAATGTACATGTAGACTAAATTTTACATTTGTTAGAATTTTTTTACTATTTTTTTAGATGGGTAGAAAATCATTACTTTTGTATGGTTTAGAATTTTCAGACCAAGTAATTTTCTACCTATCTAAAAAATAGATGAAAAAAATCTAAAAAATGTAAAATTTGATCTACAAGTACATTTTCATATGGAGATTATGTTGAACGGTTCAGATCGACATTTGGAATTTGAAATTGACTGATTACCAGTACGGACCATTCTGCGCTATGCATAGTACCATAGCCTCACTCAAAATAATTTGTGAACTTCAAAGAAAATAAGTAAAGAAGGAACGTACCACCAAATCTTGACCGTTCTTTTTGGCATCAACAATGGGGTTACATAATACATCAGGATTCCCATATTGAAACTGCAAACTCACATAAAATTAATAATTCTCGTAACATCTGTTACAAAATTAAATCCCGTGATTAAACAGGTTGCATGCATTGCATTACCGCTATTGCAGCAGCATCCGCCAGTAGATAAAGGAAGTCGACATTATTCTTTAGCTGAGCATCCAAAAATACAATAACAAAACAAAAAAAATGCAAGTTAATTTATGTGCCGGACTTATGTTATATTATAAGATAGGTGCAATAGAACTAGTACGGCTAGAAAATCTCAAAATACCAGATAACCTCTCCCTTCCCCATTTCATTTGAAAAATTCTAACATTAACCCTCCATCCCTAATTCTCTCTAATTAAAAGATGTTTACTTAACAGATTTGGAATATGTTTGTGTTCTAGCAGAATGCATGAGATTTCTTGTTTTGCAGGGACTAAGTGATACTTTGAGGTTTTGATAGGCACACATTAAATTTTTCTACAAAATTTTTTTATCAGGAATACCGTAGCTGCACCAAATAAGCTTTTAGTATTATATCCGTCAGATTGAAGTTGTTTATCAACAAGTTTTGTTATTTCTTGAAGAACGGCTTTGCATTCTGGCCCAGCTGACTCCCCAATCTGCACAAAAGAAGAAACAACAACACAACTGAGTAATCTCAGCTGACTTTTTTTGCAGAAAAACCCAGAATTAATCCCTGTTAAGAAATGCACATTAACACAAAACTAAATTGAGCATGATCTTAGTGTTAGGAAAAATTAAACAAAAACCAAGACATCAATAACTCCATAGAATCTGATAGAACTCCAATGTACTTAGGCTACTTTTTTTCTTCTTTCGAAGTAGAATGGGATACACATTTCTACCAATATAAAATAATCTCAATACAACCCTGTAATTTTGAATTACTTGCTCATAATTTCTTATATTCTTCTTATTTTTTGTTTCACTTGTCTAAATTTCTTACATACAACATGAATAAGACAAGCAATGCTTTGTGCAAATGGAGAAATTTGATATTCATTCCAGATTCAATTGCAATATTGCATATTAATTTGCATTCAACTATCCCTGACGATCCAAACAAGCTGCATTTTGCCCATATAAACAAATCATACAAGTCCTTTGCAAATTCATTTACATCATGTTTGTTTCTGGAGTAAAGTTAATGAGGATTAAGTTGCTTACTCCATCTTATTATTCATATTTTACACCTCGTTTGGTAGTTTAAGTCATAACTTAAATTAATCCGCCTGGAGTAGTAAGATGTTGGGAAATTGACCTCTCCCTATGACAGTGGGCCCTATAGGCAGTGGGAGTAAGTGTGAAGTAAGTTAATCCGCCTGGAGAGGTGGAGTAACTTACTCCGGATTAACTCCCCTCTTACTCCTATTTTACTTGTTTGGCTTAAGTGTGGAGTAAGAGGTTTACTCCACAACGAAACATGGCCTTAAACACCAGGCGCATTTTACAAAGCCGCCCTTCTTAATAAACAAAGACATGATACCTGCTTGTCAAAGTCAGTGAAGTTATAAACAGCTTGAACAACTGCTGAGCTAGCAAGACTACCACAAGTCAAGTGAGGAAACTTCAACCGGTACCAGGCACTAAGTGCACCAGGATAGGAAACGCCAAAAGCGAACCATGAGCTGTCACCACTTGAGATGTTGTACTTCTCATTTAAGATTCCCTTCCAAGGAATAAAGAGAGGTTTAATTCTTCTTTTCAACTTAAAAAAGTATTCATCATAGTAATGTAACAATAGAAATGCAATAATTTAGCAGTCCAAAACTTTCGGATAAGGTTTACAAGTACAGTAAACAAAACATGCAGAAATTCAGTGTCATCTAATCATATGAATATACTGGTATTAGAAGTATTATGATAAAATACTTATATAAAAAAATGGATAAGATGAATATAATGATGAATGTAAGTAAAAAAATGGAAAGGCACCATAGGAATTATTGTATACTTAAAAAATGTAGAATCTCAAGGGAGTACGAAACATGCAATTTACCACAACAATTTACTTACAATTTTTTAAAATTCTTATTTTGGAAACACTGACCTGATAATAGTGCCGAAAAACAGCCAAATCAAAGAGAGCTTGTTTTGAAGACAAAAATCTTAGATTTTCGGTTGTTAGATCCTCAAAAGGAGAACTCTTCCCATAATATCTATGCTCAAGAGAGACTAAAGCCGCTCCGAATTTTTTAGCCAACACCTTCAATTTTTAACAAACAATCTTAAAGTATGATAATCAGAGAATAAAATTATACCGGGTTTAGTTTATATTGATAATCAATTTGAAATTGCAGCAATTCCATAAAAGGACTTACAGCACTGTAGTCATTTGTGATGCCATTGCAAGCAGATTCACCACAAATTCGCAAGAAAATTGGTCCATCAGCTCTGTAGTAATCCAAAAATTCAAAGTATCGTTGCTTAAATTGCCTATGATCCTGCATATAAATCACATAAATTCAAGCAAAAACATTATTTCTATAAAAATTTCTATAATAACCAATGAATTCGTAAACAAAAGGTACGAACTGTGGGGGAGAAATGATCGAGGTTTTGATTGAACCAATGCTCATCTGTTGTCAGGTAGGAGCTAGAGCTCTCAATCCTCGCATGGTGAAAACCCAACGAATCGACCCGAGAAGACGAAACAAACAACCAAATCAAGAAAACTAGAGAGAAGGACGAGATCGAGATCAACCTCGTCATCTATTCGAAAGAGCAATTTCGACGCGATAATTTTCGAGAGATCGTAGTAGCTGCAGCGTCTGGTGTGCTCAGTTTGCTTATTTATCATCCTCTGAGGTAACAGAATATTTGAGTTTAGAAATGACCGTCCGATTAGAACCCGGTCCGATAGTGAAATATTAATATTCGTGTTGAAGAAGATGGAACGGTGATGATCTAAACTCAAAATTTCTGTTACGTCAGGTGATATGAATTCCAGTTTGCTTCGATGAAGCTCCAACTTCGACCCGATAATATGACCACGAAATTATTTTACGGTATTTTACATTTCAATCGTGGCGACATTTAACTGGTGGAGAAGAATCAATGATCGGTGACGCACTGCTTCTGTAAAAAGATCTCACGATCGTTGACCTTTGTGCTGGGAAAACATGCTATCTGTTGGGCAATGGCCTCTCCTTTAACACTACCGAATACTAGTTCGTTAAGGTAGATTAAGGCAATCTCTTCTGGTCTCTTTTTGTCCAGATTTTAATATCGAGCTCATTTCTCAAGGCATCTCTCTTTCCTTTAGCTTTCTTTAGATATCTTGATTTCCTGCTCTTTTCTTTAGCTTACTGAACAGTCCCTCCTTAATGCGGATTAATATATTTAATCTCTAATGTGTTGCCCAACAACCCATGATGTTTATGGTATAACATTAACTCGATTAATTTACACAGTAGTAGCATCTTTGATTTGAAAAAGCTATTTATTTTTTTATTTTGAGTAAAGATTAGAACTCAATCTAATTATTTAATATCTATAAAAAATTATTCCTTTTAGTTTTCAAACTTGTGACCTCATACACAGAAAGCTGAAAAAACTATCTTTGATTTGAAAAATGAGTTTATATGCATGTGTAGGTACTAATTATTTTACAAATAACAAGTATCGATTAGACTGATACACCGTGACAAAAGTTCTTAAATTATTTTGTACTCTTGTTTATATTGTGTGATTGTGTCTATTTTTGTGGCTACAAAAAACTTGTTTTGCTTTTTATTTCTTTGCTAGAGCATGTGTCCATGTGGGTCTTTGGTTTCCTCTAAAATCTCAACAATATGTGCACATCCCTTCCAGATTCTTATTTATATTAATTTGCTTCACCTGTTTTTGGTTTCCACAAATTTCATTAATTAGATTTTCAAACATTTTACTCATATGCAGTTATAAATTGATAAGTTGTGATCTCAATTCTGAAACATGGAGAATGATATTTAAACAAGAGGAGGGATCGGATGACACCGTGCATTTTCAAAGCTTTCAAAGTTCAAACAGTTGATCCAAACCGTTCAATATAATAGATATATTAAAATGTGTTTGCAGATCATATATATATAGTTGGTACGACATGCCATGTTTGCAACTACCGTAAAAGGTTCATTTAAAATAACTTGTTTTATCTTTCTTTAATAAAAGTGGCTTGTAAGAATTACCATTTGCAGAAATAAAAATAAAATGACAATAGTACTAAGTTAGAACTTACAAACCAAAAGATAGCCCCATCAAAAGATCTCAAATTAACCTACCCATTTCCCCTCAAACTTACCCCACGATATAAAACATAATAAATTAGAATTTTTACTCTGAAAATGACTTTGTAATCCAGGATTAACATAATAAATTAGATCTCAAATTAACCTGCTTTGTGAGGATGCTTGATTATTAATTGCTCCTATTTAATTTAATTTATTACTAAAAGGCCGTCAAAGATGCAGCGCTATGTTGCATGGATACGAATATTGTATCGAATATGATATGGATACGGCGATACGACAATTTTTAAAAATTTAAAATATGATACGCCTATTATATATATATATATAGTGCTGGGCTTAGCTACTTCATGAAGTAAAACGACTTTGTACTTCACGCCATATCTTCATTTTCAAAGTTCAAATAGTCGATTCGAACCTTCCAACATGTTCTTCATATTGAAATGTACTTGGAGACCAAATTTTACATTTTTTGGAATTTTTTTACTATTTATTAAGCCACTTTGAAAATCTGAAAATCCTTATGAACAGTAAAAAACAGTAAAAATTTCTGGACCGCCGGATCAGTGATTTTCAAAGTGGCTTAATAAATAGTAAAAAAATTCCAAAAAATGTAAAATTTGGTCTCCAAGCACATATCAATATGGAGAACAACTTGAGCGGTTCGGATCGGTCGTTTGGATTTTCAAAATGAAAATAATGAGGCGTGGAGCACCAAGTCGTTTTACTCCATGAAGTAGCTAAGCCCAGCACTATATATATAGAGTAGGGCTATTGTACTTCGCGAAGTAAAACTTCGTTTTACTTCACGCTCATACACCCATTTCCAAAATCCAAATTGTCGATCTGACCGTTCAAGTTGTTCTCCATATTGAAATGTGCTTGGAGACCAAATTTTACATTTTTTGGAATTTTTTTACTATTTATTAAGCCACTTTGAAAATCGCTGATCCATTGTGAATAGTAAAAAACAGTAAAAAATTCTGGACCAATGGATCAGCGACTTTCAAAGTGGCTTAATAAATAGTAAAAAAATTCCAAAAAATGTAAAATTTGGTCTCCAAGCACATTTCAATATGGAGAACAACTTGAACGGTCGGATCGACGATTTGGATTTTGGAAATGGGTGTATGAGCGTGAAGTAAAATATTGGTTTTACTTCATGAAGCACAATAGCAAAATTCTATATATATATATAGTGCTGGGCTTAGCTAAGCCATGGTGTAAAACGACTTGGTGCTCCACGCCTCATTATTTTTATTTTGAAAATTCAAACTACAGATCCGAACCGCTCAAGTTGTTCTCCATATTGAAATGTGCTTGGAGACCAAATTTTACATTTTTTGGAATTTTTTTACTATTTATTAAGCCACTTTGAAAATCGCTGATCCATTGGTCCAGAATTTTTTACTGTTTTGCTACTATTCATCCGGATCAGCGATTTTCAAAGTGACTTAATAAATAGTAAAAAAATTCCAAAAAATGTAAAATTTGGTATCCAAGCACATTTCAATATGGAGAACAACTTGAGCGGTTCGGATCAGTAGTTTGGATTTTCAAAATGAAAATATGGCGTGGAGTACCAAGTCGTTTTACACCATGGCTTAGCTAAGTCCATCTCTCTCTCTATATATATATTATTTTTTATTATTTTAATTGTGGTATTTAGATTAATTGTAATCATAACCTAAATCAAACTTGCACAAAAAACTAAAGGGCCCAAGCATAAATTAAATACCATAGTTACTAGTATATAGCACATAAGATAGTCTAATATAATGGTTAAGAGTTTTGGGTCCGAACACGGGTTCAATTCACATGAGTAAAAAATTTGGGGAATTCTGATATGATGTGTCGGTACAAATTCTAATATGATGGGTCCGAACATGGGTTCAATAATTCGAATAATGATAAAAATAAATAAAATTCTTTATTTATTTTTTTAATATTGGTAAATCTAATATTTTGTAGATTAAAAAAAATTATTGCAAAATATTACGTACTTAAAGGAACTTGTAATTAACTTTTAATTTTAATTTCTATACATATAGTATCTAATATATCTTGAGCATGCATTTTGGTTTCTATATTACAGCCTTGCTTCTTACAATTATCAAGTAACTAAAATGATAAAAATTAAATAAGATTGATAATTGAATGGATTATGTTTAGACGGAATTGATAATTGCGCTAGTGTTTCATATTTTTATTGTTAATTATGACTAATAAGTTATTAAAAATACATATATAAATGTATGCAAGAAAATCTAAAAAGAGTTCAGCATTGTGTTCATCTTTGGTTCAAATGGTTCGATTTTTCAATTTAGTTGGTCTGGTTGCGTTGAAGAATGACCTCAGATTATATTTTATCATAGGTCAAGAGTATATGTGTAAAAGTGTAATAGATAACCTAGCAAATAACTCAAACATTACACTGTACAAAAAATAGAAATAGGTTCCAACGGTATCAGAGCAAAATTGTAATATATATAGCAGTTTAGAATTGTAAAAGAACATATCAATATACAAAAAAAAATTCTTCTCAGCTTTGCATCTCTTTATAAAAAATCAACATAGTATCAGAGCGCCAAGTTCTGTGACCGCAAAATACAATCACAGATACTGTACCAGTAAACTAGTACTCACAACACAAGCAAAAAACTCATATAGAAAAATCAGCAAAAGAGCAAAATAGTTCTAGAGAGGCAACACGAGGCTACCAATATTTCCAAACTCACGAATACTTTGCTCAATAGCAATAATTATCTATCATGGGCAAAGACGACATCTAGAGCGCTCAGCGGTTGAGAGATGCGAGAATACATCACATGAGAAAACAACAATATACAACTATATACATCACAAAAGAAATGAAAATGTGCCACACAACTATATACAACATACAACTATTGAAGATAACCAAGTAAAAACAAGCTCTCTAAAATTGAAAAGAAACAAAAAAAACTAAGAAAAACTCTCACAATCAAGAGCATTATACACATCGATCCCATTTCATTGAAATTCATTAGAAATCACAACATAACCAACTTCGTAAGAAGACCTCTGCTCTTGAACTTACAAAATTATTTACCCACTCTACACATAATTTTATCATTCTTCCTGACCAAAATACATATTATTTTTCATTACAACTCGGTACATAAAACCATATATATATATATGTCAATTTCCTAAGAAGCCTCTTTCAAAATTTGTGGCACTCTAGCCATGCATGCTGTTAGCATATTTGAAGATTCTATCACTACTAGAATATGAGTTTATTGCATGGGTCAGAAAATGGCTTGTTGCATGGACATTGCCTTGCAACAAGCCCGAAAAGACTTGTTGCATGCGAATAGCCATACAACTCTGCCCATGCAACAAGCTTCGATACAAATACTAAGTATTTGCATGGGCGCCCATGCAACAACTCTGTTCTGACTTGTTGCATGAGATTAGCCTTGCAACAACGACCCATGCAACAACTTTCCGAGTTGGCCCTGTTTGGAGTATTTGCATGGGCAGACAACGTGGGCCCCATCTGGTTATTTGCATAGGCAGCTAAGGAGGGTCCCACATGACTATTTGCAAGGCTAACACACGTGGGTCCCACCAGACTATTTGCAAGGCTAACCCACAGGGGTCCCACCAGACTATTTGCAAGGCTAACACACGAGGGTCCCACCTGACTATTTGCAAGGCTAGGTATTGTGGGTCCCACCGAAGTATTAGCATGGAAAGACTATTTGCGTTATTGCATGGGTGATTATTTGCAAGGATGTGAATTACATTTTTTGCATGCACTGCAGTTGTAACTATTTGCGTGGATGTACCCAAGGTAATAAAAAGAAGAAATGGGTGCAAATTAGCATGCTCTAATTCTACAATCCTCCCTCCTGTACCAATCTGGTACGAGCCCAGTGCTGTTTTGAAATTCCCAGTTCCCATTCAACAAGAATTACATAAATCACATTTGAGAAATTTGTAGAAAGCAACTAATAAACAAGAGAGCAACATAGTATAATCATCATACATAGAACCAAAATTATAAAAGCATTAAAACAACATTGATAATAAAAGACTTAACTTCTAAATATACCCAAAATGTAACATTCCAAAGAAGCATTCACAAAATAAACGGCAGCATACAAATCTTCGGGCTTGATTTCTCCTTTACTTAGTACTGGTCTGCACTTTTTACTCTAATAATTTCACAGAAAACATAATTAGTTACCTTTATCTAAAATTTCCCAACACCTTTACATAAAGTCCCAGAAATATATTTTCTGAAACAAACATAAATTTCATCAGAAATGCAAGAATAAAAAAAAAAAACTTACTCAATTCAGCTAGGTAATATGCCAAGAATTCCAATGCCAAATCCAAACTCTACAAAATTAAAAAATAGATATCAGTTTTAACTTTTTAAGCATATCAAGATCTGTTTATGAGAAACCAAATTGGACAAGACAAAACCACCTTGCCGTCATCCTAACCGGCCTTTATTCATAAACACCTGGAATCCTAACCAGCTTTTACCCCTAAAAATGCTAAAGGCTGGTACATTGGCACAAAACCTTAACAACATCAATTAATCCTGGTATTTTACCATAAACAGAAAACATTTTGGAATTTGAATATTAATTCATAAGAAGCTGCAAAGATTTCATGTTGTCAGAAAACTGAGTGTGTAAAAATCACATCTAAGTCCTTGACTTTATTTATTATCATAAAATAAGTTTTGGTTAAGATATGATAAATCTAATTCCTGAGAGTGCAAAGATTTCAACTCCTATTTCAATAAAGAGGTCTAGATAAAGTTACTTCCTTCAAAGAAATTTTACCTCTTGT
Source organism: Carex kokanica (assembly GCA_025461125.1). Classification (NCBI taxonomy): domain Eukaryota; kingdom Viridiplantae; phylum Streptophyta; class Magnoliopsida; order Poales; family Cyperaceae; genus Carex; species Carex kokanica. The sequence goes on from JAJGRX010000162.1 coordinate 743,013, forward strand.
CAGAAAGATATACCAGAGTAGACAGTCATAATTCACAAAACATTTACCAGAATAACTACAGCTGAATTGAGTATGTTTTTTTTATTATTAACCATTCTGGTAATTTATAACCTACAGCTCAATATTACCAGTATCACTAAATTTATGCATTTCCTTTCTGTTTTCTGGCTTTTACTCAAATCCCGTTCTTGCCATTTTAGTTTCATATTGGTCAAACATTTGACAAAAGTTATAAAAAAGAAAGAAAAAAAATAGATTTTGACTCACCAAGAGAGCTCTAGAACAGATATGTAGGCTATGAACTCCTGCAAATTAGAAACCCACGAAATCCATTAGGAAAAAGCATAGTAAGGCACACAAAGATTCAACATAGCTGAAATACACAATTTCATAATTCAATAATCATATATACTACACATGTAATTATGCAATATAAATACTTTGGCAAAGCTCATGATTTAAATTGTTTATGCATGTAATACCATTCTAACACATGGTGCAAATCATGTTTTATCCTATATATATATACAAGTTAATATCATCCATAAATTGGGTTCAGTTCATGATGCATGTCATTCTTGTATATATATCATGCAACTCAAATCTCTTAGTAATGCTCATGGTTGGTTCATGCGTACCTATCATGTAATTAGCTACAACCCATGGTCTGGTTCATGCGTGTATACCATGTACTCAAGTAATTAGCTACCTATCATGTAATTCGCTACAACCCAAGTCTGGTTCATGCATGTATATCATGTGCTGAATATCTAGGAAATATTTTCAGCAAATAACCCAAGTCTAATTCAAGCATGTACACCATGTACTGAATATCTAAGAAATATTGTTTGACCACCGAAGAAGGAAATCCTTATTATATTATTCCCTTACTTCATAATGGTGTTTACTGTACCAATCATACATCAATACCAGTAGAGACCTTAAAGTATACCTGTTTGGATTCATCTCCACTCTGTTGCATTCACCATTTCTCAATGCCTAGTAATTGCATATACATAAATTAAATCAAATTAAATATGTTCTTCTAATCTAATACCAGTAGGAAAAGAACTTCAAAGGACCTTAGATCTATATTGCTTGAGCCCTGATGCAGCACACCACTCAGCAGCCCCATCTCTTGCATCGTCTTCTGTCAATTCCTAAAATACACAAAGAATAATATCAATAATACTACTAATAATAAGAAGAAGAATAAGAATAATTTAGCATTATTGTTTCTGAGACAAATAAAAGTTATCATAATCAATAAATCTGTGGTTCAATTCAGATTTCAATTTCACACGCAATCCAACCAATCAACAGTTACCAACCAGAACATTTTCTCAATGATGTCAGAAGTGCATAAAACAAAATTCATGTTTCAAAATTCAGTTTCAAAATTAAAATGAAATAATACCTTCTTCTCTTCAGAAAATACAATTTGAAGTTTAGTATGTTTCTTCACTACAGTCCATAAATTATTTAATTGAGGGCATAAACCAGCACTGCAGCATAGGCACATATCGTACCATAAATTGATCTCCACATTCAATTCAAAATTGGTTTCTGGTAATGAATAATCATTGCATCAAATAATAAATTACCAAAAACAAAAAGAGAATCAAAGAGATTATGCCTCGGCGCTGGAACCCTAGCTCGACAGACGACTTACAATCGATAGAGCTACGCCTCGGCGCTGGAACCCTAGCTTCGAACCCTCGGTGATTGGAACCATTGAAATAGGAAAGGGCATCAGTCATGTGAGAGAAGAAAGAGGAGAAAGGGGATCGATCGGGAGAAAGTTAAAATTGAAAGAAGGCGATGCTTTTAGGTTGAGGGAATTTGGGCGAGAGAGGACGTGAGTTTCAGAGGCCAAGGGAGAGAGATGACATAAGGAAAATACTTGGTATTTTGTGGGAGAGGGGAAAGGTTTAGGGTTCTTAATCTGGGAGGTAAGGCGGCTGAGAGAAATGCGGGACTTAAGGAATTGAAAGAGGAAGGTGGGGACTTGGGAAAAATAAGAGGGAAAGACGAATTTGCTGAAAAAAGTTGGGAGGGAACATGGAAAAAATAGAGGGACGTGAAAAATCCTCTCTAGATGAGTAGGCGCCTAAATCCTCTCTCTGGATGTAATGGGAGAACAAAATATCTGGAAAGTATAGATTTTAACAGAGCAGTTTTAGCTTCAAGCAATGTGTTAAAATATTTGGACGCTCCTTAAATTATATAGGTCGTGCACTGCATAAAATCGAAACTGCTCTGCTAACAAAATCACCTCAAATGAATATATCAGGGCCATTTATTACCTATCGGACGGCTTGGAGGTTGATATTTGCTAATTATGTAATGCATGTACATCAAATAATATGAAAAGAAATTAAAATTAAAATTAAAATTATTGACATCTTCTGTGACCAAATTATATTTATAAGTGTCAATTTTAAAGACTTTCATCATTATTTGCCCCTTCAAATTTAGCAAATATTTGTGGACCGTTCATTTTCACGTGAGTGATCGACAGTCGATCTGTAATGAAATGATTTCAAATTTGTTTTGAAATGATCAACGCAAGATATTGAACACAACCCACATAAAATTTTTGAAGTTTTGTTGTTTCTGATCTTCGATCCAACGTAAAGTGTTTACAGCCCTTCGATGTTTCAATATTCCGTCAGCTTGATGGATAGGTAAATGAAAATAAAATTTCATCAAAATTTGCTACAAGAGAATAAATGCAGTGCTCTTTAATTTCAACGGTTCGGATCGACCAGGGGACGATGTATTCCCGTGTGTCTTCATTGACTCACAAAGCAAGAGTATAAGTTTCATGAAACATAAACTCTTGCTTTGTGAGTCAATGAAGACACACGGGAATACATCGTTCCTTGGTCGATCCGAACCGTTGAAATTAAAGAGAACTGCATTTATTCTCTTGTACCAAATTTTGATGAAATTTTATTTTCATTTACATATCCATCAAGCTGACGGAATATTGAAACATCGAAGGGCTGTAAACACTTTACGTTGGATCGAAGCTCAGACACAACAAAACTTCAAATTTTTTATGTGGGTTGTGTTCAATATCTTGCGTTGATCATTTCAAAAAAAATTTGAAATCATTTCATTACAGATCGACTGTCGATCACTCACGTGAAAATGAACGGTCCACAAATATTTGCTAAATTTGAAGGGGCAAATAATGATGAAAGTCTTTAAAATTAACAATTATAAGTATGTTTTGGCCATAGAAACCGTAAATAATTATAAAGTATTTTTTTGGAATTTTTTCATATTATTTTCTATACAATTATTACCTAATTTGTATATTTGCAAATCAGAGACGTCCGATGGGTGATGAAGAGTCCTGATTTCAAAGGAGGTCTTCATTTCAGAGGTTGTGGGTGAGATTTGATATTCTCTGTGGTAACATAATATTTCTGTTTAGATCCGCTCTATGTGAAATGCAATGGATCCTTGGATGTTCGTTCGAAATCTGATGAGACGGCCATGATCTAAAATGGAGAAATTTTCTTACCTCAGGTGATATATCTCATCTCTCCCTTCATTTCCTTCCTGGAGAACGATGGCTAACCCTCTCCATTTACAATTTTGCTCCAAAACTCCCAAACTATTTTTTTCATTTCGCTCCAAAACTCCTAAGGAGCAAAATCTAATTTTCATTTCCCTCTAAAACTCCCTACTTTTAGCAATTTCTCTCCACATTTTTTGGCTGCCGCCAAACAAATCTTCACGAGTTCAATTTGTAAGATCAATTTTACTGCTCTCTCTTTTTCTCCCTATTTCTCCCTTCTCTACTTCGCCTTTCTCTCAAATTTCAACAGAGACGCACAAAGAGAGAAGAGAGAGAGGCTTAATAAGTTGGTTTATGGATATTTCAGAATTACACATGAGATAGGCTTAATTTTGGCTTGGCAGCTGAAGAAGCGAAGTCTGAGGGTTACAAAGTGGAGGTGTGCAAGTTTTGATCTCCTTTTTTTGTATATATCTAAAAATTCCTATATAGTAAAATACTAAATTGCACTATTTTGCATTGCTGTGTTGTTGAAATATAGATGGTGATAATTGAGCTACGTCAAACTCAAGTTTTTCTTAAGATCAGTTTTGTACCAGTTTTTTATTTTCTGATAACCAGCTTTGTATAATTTGCACAGGACAAATTATAACTCCAAATTGAGTGTTCTTGGTACCAAAATTCTCAGGATATTAAGATCTTTCACTATGATTTATTTCACATTTTTATGGATTTTCGAACTGAGTTGAATTTGGGGTTTTGCATAGGGAAGTTCTGCACCAGCAGCACTATTGTACCAGTTTCTACATTTCCAGCATTATTCCTTCGCTTTTCTCTACTTAGCTGCCTGGTACAGTATCTGAGATGCACAAAGGGTTTGTTTAGAGATATTTTGACATCGATATATACATGGTTATTAAATCCAAACATATCTTAGTTATTACATATATGGAAAGAGAAGATGTAAAGATCAAACATTAAGCACTTGTTTTTTTATCAACATTCATTCTCATTATGGATATGGGTAAATTGTTTGCCTTTGTGCCTCTTTGTCTATTTTTCATGTTGAATTGTATCCCAAATGAGTGCTAGATATAGTCAAGTCATTGAATTAGGCAAATTGATGAGGTAAGTGTGAAATTGATGGTCATAACTTGTGATTTTTATTATGGATAGAATAATTAAAGTAGGTATTAAAAGTACAAAAATGCAATTTCTCTTTTGTTGCCTCCTTGTTGCCTTTTTCTCTTTAAGTGCTCTCTTTAATTTTTTTTTTTTGTAAAATTATTAATAGCAAAGATATGAGAGTAGAAGCTTGACAGCTCCACTTGTATCTAACCTATTTAATTGTTTTACTTAAAAGAATTAAAGAGCAGTAAAATGGTGATAAATGAAAATGAAATATAGAGACTGGTAAGGTAGAAGCTTCACAGCTCCCTGCCATATCCTCTTTAATGGGCCTATATTGCATATTGAGGATATTTAATTTTCTTGTACAAAGATCTGTCATGTGTACTAGATTACACAATACAAGGAAATTAAATGGACTAGTATGTAAATAGTGAGAGACAAAAGGTTCAAAGTGTAAATAGACAACAAATCAAACTTGCTCCATGTCATTTACATCTTTAATCTCATGATGTCTTGATGATTTGTCCCTTAATGAAAGAACACTTAAATCATGATTTTAACAAAATCAGGGACCTCCTTGCATAAATTCAAGTTTTAATAACCTCTTTGATATTCGAATATGTGGCTTATGTGATTTTTGGAGCTTTGGACTTCTTTCATTCACTTCTGGTACAGTACCAAATCCAAAGTCAGCAGTGCTGCTGGTACAAGAAAGCATTCAAAAAACAAGAAATTGACCTGTTCTGGTAAACCAGTCAGTGCAGACTGGTACAAGGACCAAAATGCAAAATAAACTATACTGGTAAATAAAGGACTTCAAAACAATCAATTTAGAGCCAAAATTTACATTTTTAGCATTTTTTATGAATTTTATATGATTTTTCAAAGTTCAGCTTTTCAAATTTTGATATTTTCTCTTTTCCCTTTTCTTTTCTACTGCTGGTGCATAGGAACCAGTACACTGTAGAAAAAGCCTAATGTAACCAAATAAATCATGCATGAAGTACACATCACAAGGGACATTTCTATATAAAAAAAATCAAAAATTCATGTAGCCAATTGCTCACAATTTCATGTTTTCTTTATTATTAATGAAATATATGTTACATGTGTTTATTTGAATTTAGTTTGATGAAGGGCCTATAGCATTAATTGACGAGGAGTTGGACATGGACCAAGGTGAGGATGAATTTGGTTTCTAGGCTCTCGATGCTTCTGATCAAGAGTTTTAATATTGTTGAATCAATAGTTGTATGTGTCTTGTGTAACAAAGTTTGTATAATTATTTTTGTTTCTAAATGTAAAAAATTTAGTTATTTAAGTATTGAATTCTTATATACTGCTATTATTCATGTTGTTGTGATTTATACTAAAAATCACCACTAAAAGGAGATATCAAATAAACAGTAATGAATGACTCCAGTAAGTAAACAATTGCATGGGCAGGAATTAAACTAGTTGCATGGGCAATCCCATGCAATTAATGAGAACCGTCAGTTCAGACTATTTGCATGGGCAAGTAGTGGACTATTTGCATGGACCTTCAATAAAATATAATATAAACAGGGGGTTAAGTAGTTGCATGGGTACGGGGTTAAGTAGTTGCATGGACCTTTAATAAAATATAATATCTACCATGTGGTTAAGTAGTTGCATGGGTATGGGATTGAGTTGTTGCATGGACCTCCAATTAATTATAATATCTGACCATCAAAATGTATTTGCATGGGGAGATAGAAAACAGTTGCATGGTTGCACATTACACATTTACATGCGATACTTGTTGCATGGGTTTTGCCTTGCAATAAGTTTTATGAATTCAGAAATGTCATTTCTTTTGCATGGGCCGTCCCTACCATGCAACAAACCAGTGATGCCCATGCAATAAACTCATATTCTAGTAGTGTATTGATGTACCATGGATCCCATATAGTGACCGGACTTCTCTCTTCAACTTGTCCTGTCTCAGTTTCCCAATGAAACAACCTCGATTTGTTAATTTTATCCTTCCTCAGCCGCACCGTGATGTAAACAAACTCCCCATCAAACCCTACTGGGAATATGATGTGTCGCCCGAAGAACATTTCAGACTGGCTTTTGCGACACAACTGCATGCCTTCACAAAAGTTAAATGCATCCAACATGCCGTCCCAACTAGTCGCATGCAACCTATCCCAGCAGGACCCTCCAGTCAGTCTCCACACCTTGATCCCGCCAACCCAAGTAAGGCAACACGTGATTTCACCGGCATAGACTCCTATATGAAACATTTCTTCTGTCAATGGCTTCATTAAAGGCCACAGTAGAGACCCTGATAAATCCCTCTTTGTATCATACCACAAAAGGTACTCTCCACAATCCCAATATATCACCCCCTTCGCACACACTGCTTTAATTGCTGGTGAATATGAGCCTACACATACGCTCGTGCTCGAACGGGTCCATTTGCCAGTGTCTGAACAAAAGACATTAAACTGGTACACGTAACCATCTCTATTGTAGTGAGGGTGGACAATGGTGAACCGATCTGGCAACTTGCAAGGATCATAAGCAAGACCCATTTTATAGACGCAATATTTATCCCAACTGACACTTTTTGGTACAAACACCATTTCTTTGTTAGCAGGATTACAAACGCAGAGGGATGCCTTGTGACTAAATTCACCATTAAGGAGGAGGAGGCCATTTGTACAGGAGACTAGCTTGATCTCATCATAGAAAGAGGTTGGGTTGAGGAAATTGAGGGACGGATAGGGGACACCTATCAATGTTGGGTCGGGGAAGAATGATAAGATGCCATCTTTCATGTATACAAAACCACTTGATGAAGTGTCCGCTGAGCGAGACTGATTGGCGGCAAATTTTGCATCAGTGCTTATTAGTGAATTCAATTTCTTGGAAATACATTTCAATCTGTTGAGGTATTTAAAAGGAAAACGAGGCAGGATTTTTTTGTGAATTAGGTGGTCAGGAAGATCTTTGTACCTTTTGGAAGAAGGGAGAGGTGCCATGCATGTATAAAAATAGTGTTGAGAGAGAGAAAAAAAGAGGTTGGAGAGAGAGAAGATTATGAGTTATAACGAATCATGAGTATCTATATATGGAAAAAATTATTTTGGACAATATTCAGGAAATTAGTACAGAAGAAGTCGACTAGAGCTATCAATATTTTTAAATTTCTTATGTCTTCGTAAAATGTATCAAAAATATCCTATTTACTTATTTTAAACCAAGTATATTTTATATTTTTGCTTCGTTTTCATTTAACCTATATATTATTGACCTTCTATTAATAATTAAATTTGTCATTTTATTATTCATCTAAAGTAAGATATATGAAGAGTTTTTTTGAAAAAAAATAATAATATTTTTTTAAGGTAGTTTCTCATCATCAAGTTCCTTTCAGAGACTTGGAGATATTTGATATGATTTAGGAACATACAAATTAACACAAATAATTTAAAACTTCTAAAAATAAAATTATATTTTGGTTTTATTAATTTATAGTTTTATCTATTTAAAAAAAAAAGCTTGCAGCCATCATTCCATTAATGGTTTGTATTGCGTAGTTAAGTTTCCTGTGAGATAAAATTAGAAAAGTACAACCTACAAAAAAGAATTCATATGATGTCGCGTAGTTTATTAATGGTTATAGTGAATGTTAACATGCTTAAAATATAATTCCAGACAATCTATTAACAGATTGGTTAAATTTGCTGCAAATATATAACACAACAACAAAGTAGGCACTTTTCGCGAGAGAAAAAGCGCAATGATGACAGTACTCTCTCGCGAAAAGTACTGTCGCAAATAGAAAAGGCACGTTTATGACGGTACTCCGTCGTGAAAAGTCACTTTTTATCCTCGCGAAAAGTCAAAGTAGGCACTTTTCGCGATGGGACTTCGTCGCGAAATGTACCATCACAATAGAAAAAGCACGTTTATGACGGTACTCCGTCGCGAAAAGTCACTTTTTATCCTCGCGAAAAGTGCTTGTCTTTTGTAGTGACCTGCTTCATCAAAGCAAACTGGGCACACCATACGTTGTAACTAACTATTACGATCTCTCGAATATTATTGGGTCAAAATTGTTCTTTCGAATCCTCCCTCGATAGTTCATAATAGATGATGACGAGGTTGATCTCGTCATATAATTTGAGCTAGCTTTAGGTGATTAAATTCTCTTACAATGTCACTGGATTTGCTTCTGTTGCATAAATATGGAAGGATGGATATTTTCAAGATATAACAACTGTTATAATAACTCTTTGTTTTTTAATTTATAGAACGAGGTCAAGCATAAATTCTGTTAGCTAGTCAAACACTATTTTGGAAATCTTTTATGATAATTCCACGCGTTAAATTAATTGGCCCTTACACCAACTTTTATGAAGGACAATATATTAATTTATACAATGCTTATCGAACGAGAAGAATTTATATTAATGTTTGTTCGTACGACCTATATAGGCTATATATATAATTAAATAAAAGACATTCCTCTGCGAATTAATGTTTATCCGCTCAAAAGCTATCGATCTAATAGTTGTAACTAATAATTAAATAAAAAATCTTTCTTCCAACAATCTAGTGCTTATCGGTACAAGCAACATCTGAACTTGATCACTCTATCGTTTCCTCCACTAATTGCCAATATATTTTACTCTCTGCTCACCCTAACAGAACAATCTGGAGATGGCAACCAGTGGAGAATTTCCATGCAAATCTACATACAAGTTTCTCAAAGGAGATTGTGTACTTATAAAACATGACTCGGTTGTAGAATAGGTTTGTTTATTTTGAGTGCGTGATTAAGGTTGTAGAAGGTACTGTTGCATACTCACAAAACATTAATATCAATCAAAGGAGGGATAACTTAATAGTAGCTTAATTATTTGATATTTTTCACAATATTTCAACAATCAATTCAAATGCATATATATTTGTTATTTACATAATATTAGCCAACGGGTTGTGGGAAAGCAAACCATTAATAATAAGATGATACAAAAGAAACAAAAAATATCACTCAAACAAACCAAATCCTCAATATTAATCATGCATATCTTCAAAAGAACACCATAATGATTCTTATTTTTTAAACTATTTTGTAGGATAGGAGGCTTCCCTGGCGAGCCCACACAGACCACCAGAGCTAGAAATGTCCTTTTTGATCCGCATGTAACCAGATTCACCCCAGGATGTGCCCCAAGAGTTTTTTGCTATCCAATACTTGGTTCCATTAGTATTGTTATAACCAACCATAGTAACTGCATGATTTAGCTTTATTCCACATTGACCTGTGAAAATCCCGCCCGAGTATAACATAAAGGCTGTGCTGTTTGCATCAATCGCTACAGACACTGGCTGGTAAGCGACAGCAATTGCAAGAGCCGACTCATTATTAGCCGGGACGCGTTGGTAACCTGTGATGGTGGCAGCAGGATTTTTGGTTTTGGAAGAACATATACCATTGATGGTTGTGGCACCACTGGTGTAAGGGTACTCTTTCTCCGTTGTAATGCCTCCATTTTTAGCCACCCAGCTAAAAGCAGACCGCATATCTCCTCCATCACAATTAGAACCGGTAACGCAATCAACTAATTCTTGTTCCGATAGACTTGTTAGGAGGCCTGTCTTGATTTGATTTATTCCTTCAATTGAAGCCACAGACGAGAATGCCCAACAAGAACCTATATATTTATGTAGTTAGATTCAATATATACTTATTTAATATTCAGCTACTTCTTTCTTATGTAGTATTTTTAGAGTTCATTGTGAAATATCCAAAATATGCTTCTATTAAAGTTTTATTTTTAACTCACCACAGTTGCCTTGATCTTTAATGGGCGTCACAGCACCGAGAGTGCGCCAATCGATAGAAGAAGGAGTTGATGTCACACTTGCATACCTGAAATCAGTTGATGTTTCGGATGAACTGCTTGTTTTGTATGTTGCGTATTTTTGCAGAAACTCCTCTAATGTGAAATCTGCAAAATTGTTAAGGTCTACAGTGTATGTCAGTCCAGGTTGATTTTTCATGGATTGGATGAACTGAAAGTTGTCCGTGAATATTTGAAAGCGTCGTAGTTTTTCGCTAACAGATCCATAAACTCGGCCATTGTCGCTAATCCATTTTTCAAAAACTGATAACAAAGAATCATCAGCTACTGTTATGGAGATGGGAGCTCTTTTGAAGGGACTAACGGCAAGCAAGACAAGAAGAGTGACAGTGCAACGATAAGAAAATGCCATAAGAGGTTTGATGTATTGAATTCTCAAATTCAATTCAATTAGAGAAAGAAGTTGAGCTTGTAATGAGATGTATTTGTTGGTTTGTGGTACTTATAGAAATGCTTGGCCTCTTTGACTTTTGCAGATTTTGGCAAAGCAACAGAACATATATAATATGTACATTATCCATTCCGTTTGATTTTTCAAACCGGTTTCATATTATATTAGGTAGAATCATTCTATCCTATATTTGAATATACAACGTTGGTCTGTTCTAACGCGTAAAGAAATTAATATTCTGTTAATATTGAACGGGTATTTACGGTAATAAAAATGTAAATTTATTGTGATTGGGATAAAGCTCAAGCCTCCTTTTTCATAAACTCCAGTACGTAGGAGTTGAATCTTAAACCACGTCTACACCAAATTCCAAGGATAATTAACTTGACAACATGGAAATAATTGATTCATTCAGATATAAGATAACAATTTATTATCTTTTCTACATTATATGTAACTACAAATTATTACAAAACAGGGGAATAATTTATGATTCTGAAAGACAGAAATCTCTTCTGTGAAACTTAGGATTCAAGATACTAAATGTTCAATTGCATGAGCGGTGAGTCAATAAAGCAGGGTGAGTCATGTGAGTCATGTTCAATTGCCCAGCGTGTGTGTCATGTGTTGGAAGCAGGGTGAGTCAATAAAGCATTTATTCATTGAATGTTCGTTTGCGCTAAATATGTACAATAAATTATCCAATACTTTTGAGTTACCAGTTCGAGATTGGAGAAAAATGTTGGAGGAGAAAGGGGCACATAATTAAATGGATATTAGATAAGGATACCAATATAAAATCCAGAGAGGTGCTGCTAATTGCCATGTTTATCATATCGAGGGAGAGATGTGCAAGGATTTTTAGAGAAGACATTAAAAGCATGGAAAATTTAATAGAAGAAGTGCAAGAACAATGGAGATACTCATATTGAAATGGCCCTGAGAAGTTTTTTTATATTTTACTGTTTTGCTAGAGAAGGGTTTTTAATTTTCTTTTCTTTTCATTTATTTACTCTCTCTTTAATTGCACATTAGATTCAACAATATTGAATTACAATGTGCCATTTTGTGCAACAGGTTTCATTTTGAAACCTTTATATCAATAAAGCAAATAAGGACTTTGATCCTTATTTTTCCTCAAAAAAAATTACATGAGCGGTAGAAGACTGAAAGCAATTTCATGGAAATGTAGCAATGTACTTAATTATTTGTTTTTTTATATAAAATATCTCTGTTATTTAAGAAACATTTAATTTTCGAACAAATACCTCAATTCAATCATATTTGATATTTCAGGTTTTCTTATTCATTTACGCATACAAAAAAAAAGTAAAAGCTTTATTAATAACATAATAAACTCTATATCATAGGTATTCTATATATAGCTAAAGAAGAGGAATGGTTGAATAACTGAATTTAAAAGTACAATTTGTTTTTCATTTTTCACTTAAAAAGATTCTAATTTTCTTAACTTAACTGCTTCCAATACAAATAAACATGTGCTTGCTATTATACCGTTATGTTTATATTTTTTTGATGGAGTCCAGGATTCAAATGTCTCATATTTTCATATTTTATTCATGTTTCATATTTTTATTTTTATTTTCAAAATCCAAGCAGTTGATACGACCGCTCAATATGATCTCTATTAAAATGTGCTTGAAGACCAAATTTTATATATATATTTTTTAACTTTTTTACTATTTTTTAGATAGATACAAAATTATTGTTTTCATATGGTTCAGAAATTTCTGAAAAACAATAATTTTGTATCTATTTCAAAAATAATACAATTTTTTCAAAAAATATAAAATCTAGTCTTTAAACGCATTTTAATATGAAAATCATGGTGTTATTTTGACTTTCAAAATAAAAATAACAATGTGAGCCACGGATAAAGATATGAAAGATATGATGGATATCAACCCTCTCCTAAATACAACCTGTTGGCTGGTTGCCAGCTCAACGCAACTAATGACTTGATCAACCAAATTTTTTAATCTATATGTCGTTGAATTGCTATTTGTATTTTTTATAACAACCTGTTGGCTGGTTCAGTAGACCTGCTAATGAGCCAAATTAAACCCAAAACTCGGTCCAGCTCTTCAATCTTTCATTAAAAGTCCAACTTAGCTCAGCACAACTTTGAAGGGTAAAGCCCGACTCGGCTCGGTTTATTGGATTCTCTAGGCTCGGTCCAAACTCGGCTCAAACCCAATTGATTGTAGCAAAGGCATGTATATTTGACTATTTTAAAGGCCCGAACTATACTGCTATTTTAATTTTTAAAGGCGTGTTATATTTAAAAATTCAAAGGCGTGTATATTTGAGTCTTTCAAAAGCGTGTATATCTGCTATCATCATCAGCTAAACTCAACGAAGGAATTCTTTATTTGCATACCAGTTCCTATCAGGTACCGTAATTAAGGGTCCAACACCAAAATCTAAGCCTCTACATGACTTCACACATGACATCATTAAGCTGACCAAGTGAAATACAACCATATAAAAATCTAAAAAGCCAACAAAAACTAAAAACAAATTGTGTTCCAAGAACAAGAGCACACGCTTTGTTACTGACATCTTATAGCCACACAAATCAGCATCTTTAATTAGCCCAGAAGCTTCAAAGCTAAAACTGGTCACATTTTTTAATTGGCACAACACAATACATATCAACTTTAAATTTACCAGCATCTGGAAAATTTGCACTTGGCCTGTCACTACCTGTAAATCAGATAATTTAACAGTCAGTTTCAGATGCTTTTTCTATCTATCCACAATCAATCATAGATTTATAGTTTCTAGTTGTACACAACACTGATTTTGACCAATCTCAGTTCAGTTTGACCCCATCACATTTTGATAAAAACCAGAATGTAATATCTTCAAAACCACATTGCCAGGTATAGTACTGATCAACAGGTACATCTTGAAATCTGAACAGTAAAGGTTGCTAATTGAAATATGCTTAACCTACCATCTATAAATCTGTGATTTATTCTCAGTGTAACCTACCATCTATAATTACCAACCTTAGCAATGCAACAATGCAATGTCATTACATCATTTTATCTCATATTTACCTAGTTTAGACTGCGAATGTGTAATTAGCAAGACGATGAACCAATAAAAAGCACAGATAATAACAAAACATAAGAAGTACCAGAAAGTGAAACTGATGTTGTACACTACTTCAATTTTTAAGCTGACCTTCTATTCAAAACCTGACCTGCTGTTTTGACCGGTGTAGATGTAAAAGACACAGGATGCGACTTAGAGAGCGATTTGGAAGGTGTTGCACATGGTGTATGTGGCCGGTTTTCAGAATTATTTCCTAAAAGTAAAATAATTAATGGATGTCAGCAGGCATTGAGTGTTTTGGTTAGAACATTAAGTTTGTGATAGTATCAACATTTCTAATGCTGCAGATTGTCATTGTACCAGTACACACAATGAGTTTAGGTTTCATGCACAGCTAATACCATCTCCGTACCGGTACCAATCCACTTTTAGGTACCAGCCATGTAATGCATCTACAAACCACCTCGGATCGGTACCAAATTAGTAAACAAGGAAACAATGACAGATAATAACTGAAAAATAGAAATAAAATGAGAAAAGTATCTTTACCTTGCTTTACTGGAGATTTCAAGCATTCATGTGCCATTGGAGAAAGAGATTCAATAGCCCTTTCATCACTTTTATTTAAATTTGAATCTTCTTCCTCTGTAATGGGGTCGTCTTGAGACCTCACCGTTAGACAGGGATACAGTACAATACACAAGTTATAAAAGATTGTAAGTATATGAATTAAAGGGAAAGAAAAAAAAAAAAAAGGTATGCTACTTTTGGAACAGATTATGACTAATATTCTGATTTAAAAATTTCAATATTCAAGATGAAGTTGTAAATTCAGCAAAAGACCTTGAAAGGATTAAATTTTTGGACTCAGATACAGTGACGCAGACCACACAAATTATGAATAAACCAATAACCTTAAGTATGAAAAATAATTTGCGTCCGAGCAGGCATTGGGTGTTTTTTTTTTGAGAAAAAATGCGGGTCGTGCCCCCATTTGATTTCATTGATCGAATTACAAAAGTTTTGTAATTACAATAGAATTGCAAAAAAAAGAAGCCAATCTCAACATAGTTGAGTAAAACAGAAAATACAAAGCAGAAATGTAGAGAAAGCGTGAAAAAGAAAATTAAGAAAAGTGATTCAGCCCAAGAAATTTCGCCTCTAAGCCAAGCCAGTAGCCTGCAAATGCGTACCAGTGGCACCTTCCTATCCATTGTCCCTCGCCATATGATGCGTCACACCTTTGTAAAACTTGAACTGCCATCGGACCTCCTCCATCAATTCCTCCAATTTTTTTTTGTTGTCTGTAAAACACCTGGCACACCTCTCCCTCCATAGTACAAATTGCATTATCAACAACGCCGTTTTTTGTACCTTGGTTAGAGCACTCACTTTGTCTCTGTTGATTATATCGATTGCTGGTTTGATCGGCCACCCATGTGCCGGTATAAAGGATTTGAGTTTCCGGTACAGCTGCAACATGTAAGGACATTCTTCAAAGATGTGTACTGTTTCGAAGGCAGTGTTGCATAAGAGGCACCTGCTCACCACGTTCCAACCCCTTTTTTGCAAATTGTCGTGTGTCAAGATTCTGTTCTTAATTGCTAACCATGCGAAGATCTTCATTCTTGGTGGTGCCCGAAGCAGGCATTGGGTGTTTTGGTTAGAACATAAGGTATGCTAGTGAGTTACCAGTTAATGGTATAACCTTTATTTGCGTACCAGTTGAAGAGCGATAGCGAGGCGTGCGCGAAGAGGGGGAGAAGAGATAGCGATCTGAGGAGGGAGACGGTGCGCAAAGAGAGGCAAGCAGAAGAAGAGGAGGAGGTTCTCGTGTGCAAAGAGAGGCGAGCAGCTTGGGAATGAAGAGGAGGGAGATGGTGCGCGATTCGGCAACTCAGCTCAGCTCGGATCGGATCAACTCAGTTAGGTTAGTGATGAATTATTTCGAGTTCGAATCGAATTTGAACTCAACTCGAATTGAACTCAGCTCAATTTGACTCATTCAAGAGCCCAACTTGAAGTCCATGAGTCGGCCCGACTCGTTTAGCAGGCCTCAGTGATCCGAGGGCTTGAGACCTCAAATCTGTTATTGTAAAAATTCAAACAAGAGGCTACAATTAGTTTTGATCATGACATAAAATTCTTAATGCCCTTCAAAATATATAAACTATATACCAGCCTTTTAGATTGGAAATTTCAAACTTTTTCCAAGTTAGTTTATGAACTGAGATTAATAATAATCCCAGGACTTACAACTTAGTAGGATATTACTACTCATCAAAGAAATCCGAGGTGTTGTACCGGCTTTGGTACCGATCACTGGTACATGGTAGTCTTTGGTTTTTTTTATTTATTGAAGGGGATGCTCTCATTGAGAGTTGTAAAACGGGATTGAATTGATACAATTTTGTAATATTTCATATTTTCATGTCAGGATTGAACAAATCATAATATTAACTCATTCTCGACCAAAATTCCATATTTGATTTATCTCCTTAACAATATTATCATATTACAAATCAAGTCACTATATCAGTACCCTCTCCCTAATACAAATTAAAAGCCCCAAATATCGAAGTGCTCACTGTGTCAGTAAAGAGCGGAAAAAGAGAAGCACAATTATAACCATAGTAACAAATGAATAATTCGGGTTCGGTTCGGCAGGGTCAAAAATTCGTGATTCGGAAATAATTCTGGTATAATTCGGAATGATTCGAAATTACAATACGAGACATCAGTGCATATTTAATTCATTACTGATAATTTACTATACGAGATTCTGCTTGTATTTGTCATAGAAGATCGATATAGTAAAAAATTAACTAAAATAGTAACTAAAATGGTGAAATGAGCTGTCATGTGGGTGCTGGTGGGAAATCGAGGCATACTAGGGGGTTCTCTGCTGGAAAGATAGGTGCCTAGACATAGGTGCTGGTGCTTGTTTAAACCAACGTCCTTGTTTGTGCTTTTTAAGTTTGAATCACAATAGAGGATCAGAGGAGAGTAAAGAGCAAAAAGGAGACGTCGAAAACAGTTTTACTTTTTTCTTTGCTGGGGAAACCGCGAGAAAAATGTGAGAAAAATGCGAGAAAAACACGTATTATTCGTAAAATTCGTAAAATTCGTATTTTATTCGCGTTTTATTTGGTTAAAAGTTCGGTCAACGAATAATACGTCATTCGGTTCGGAAACACTCCAAAAACGTTTTATTCACGAATTAAACGCGAATAAAACGCGTACCTTGTCACTGTGATTATAACACCCATATCCTTGCACTAGACATATTGAGACTCAAAAGAAATCAAATAGATACATGTGCCAGCATATGAATGGTACTGGTACTCCCAATTAGGCGGATTGGAAGCAATAAGTGAGCTCAAACAGAGACTCGGATGAATTTGCATGAAGAACAAAACTTGGATACAACAACGATAATAAGAGAATCGGCTACTCCCAATTCCAGGAACGTGACACTTACTCAATTCAAGCAGGAGAGGTGACGCACAACCGCACAGGAAGAGGCGAAGAGGCAGTGCGACAGCAAAGAAGTGACCCAACTTCGATTGGGAGAGATGAAAGAGGCGAGAGGTGCGTCTCTAGGATGGCTGTCGGGAAGAGAGGTCGGCGCGATGGAGAAGAGGCAGCGCCGCCGCGCCGGTGAGTCTAAGAGAAAGGCTAAGTGAGAGAGAGGGAGAACGTGAGAATGTGAGATATCAAAGTCTCAGAGATGCGAGAGATCGATCGCTCAAACGGGCTCTCAAACGGTTGCTCAAATGGGCTCGTTTACGGGCTGCTCATAATTCATGAACCGAACAAAGTTCGGTCATTGTCCATGTTCGGTTCGTGACCGGTCCGTATCCCTCCTTTTCAATTGAATCTGAACTGGTTATTGAGTTCGTTCGTATTACAGTCCGTTCAAACTTTGTCCAATATTTAATCGTCACAGTTGTCCATGGACAAACTTGTCCGATTAGCAGTCCTAATTGAGATATAAATTGCAAAAATACAAAACTTCTTATTAAAAAGTTTGTGTCTATTAATCTCTCTGTTATTTTACAAGTTTTGAGGAGATAAAATAATTTTTATTCTAAGAACTTTTTTGATTTACATATACTGTTCCTATATATACTAAAAAGGAGCTTACTAGCCGTTATGTACCGTTGGTACTGTTCCTCATTCCTAATTATATTTTGTACAGTAACTGTGTACAGCTGTACATCTTATTCTCTACTTTATTGCTTTCCTAGAACAATTAATGCTATGTTTGATCTTAGCCTTTTGATCGATGATGTACGACTAAGATCAATTATTCTCAACACTACCCCTCAAGCTGGGAATGTATATGTCGATCATTCCTAGCTTGCTTGTGATGTTCTCAAATGGCTTGGGATCTAAACCTTTGGTGAAAATGTCGGCCAATTGATCTTCACTTCTAACGAATGGAGTTTCTATTTCTTTTGCGTGAATTTTCTCTCTGATGAAGTGGCAATCCACTTCTATATGTTTTGTTCTTTCATGAAATACAGGATTGCTCGCAATGTGTCTAGCGGCTTGATTGTCACAAAACATCTTAGTTGGTTCTTGACTTGTAATGTGTAGGTCCGCTAGCAATTGCTTTATCCAAATTAGTTCGCTTGTTGTTGAGGCCATAGCTCGATACTCCGCTTCCGCACTTTATCGTGTTACGACACTCTGTTTCTTGCTTTTCCATGTGACTAAGTTTCCACCTACAAATGTGCAAAAGCCGGTTGTGAATTTTCTATCATAGCTCCCGACCCAATCTGCATCGGAATAGCCACACAGAGTATTAGAGTTATTATTTTTCATTAAGATCCCTTTTCCCGATGTTCCTTTTAGATACCTTAAAATTATATTTATAGCTTCTAAGTGAGGTGTTATATGGCCATGCATAAATTTACTTATTTGGCTTACGGCAAATGATATGTCCGGTCGTGTTACAGTAAGATAAATTAATTTTCCTACGAGTCTTTGAAATTGGTTTATATCTTCTAATGGTTCACCATTCTCAATATTTAATTTGCATTTGTTATCTATAGGTGTTGAAATCGGCTTACATCCTAACTTATCGGTTTGTTTTAATAAGTCAAGTACATACTTCCTTTGTGAAATAAATAAACCCTTTTTTGAATAAGCAACTTCTATTCCTAAAAAATATTTTAAATATCCTAAATCTTTAATGTCAAACTTTTTGTTTAATTGACATTTTATGTTTTTTATTTCTTTCAAATTATTTCCGGTGACTGATGTGATTTCTGCAGTACAAGTAATAAATCCTAATTTATACTCAATTCGGTTGCAAGTGTACAACCTAGTCAAGTAGTACTTAGGGATCGTCTCCACAGGGACAAGTTGGAATATCTTTTCTAACCTAGCAATTTAATTTAGTAAAGAAAATAAAAAGGTTTTTGTTTGTTCGAATGGTTGATTTGGTTTTGATTAAACTGAATTAAACTAAAGTCTTAAGGCAAAATCTGATTTTTAACAAAGATGAGAGATTAGGGTTTCTTAGGGTTCCTATCCACTATTGTTATGACTTAATTGGTTTATTAAATTTGTTCTTTTAATTATGAAGGCACAGTTGAGGGTTGTAGGTACAAAGGGATATTTCTATATTAATACCATCTTCAAATTAGAATAAACGTCACCTCTCGGTACTTGGCTATACTAATCTAAAGTCATTAAGTTCTTACTGTCCTAATTAATCTAGAAAACCGACTTTCACCTCTCGGTACTTGGTACAGTTTGTCTAAACAATTGGGTAAAGCTCGTATAAGACAAGCGTCACCTCTCGGTACTTAGCCTATCAAATACCCTATTCTTTATGGTCAGGACTAAATATCCAATTTCTCAATTGCAAATACTAAATCCTAAGATTTCATGTGATTTCGATTAAGTCTTCACAATCAATTAAAATAAAGAATAGATCATAATAAAGAACAAGAAGATACAAATTAAACCAACTAAATCATAACAAAAGTTTCAAGTACAGCCCTAATTAACCCTAGAAAATCCTTTAGCCAGTCATGGCTAAAGCACAAATCAAATTAAAAAGATTAAAAGAGTTCCAAAGAGAGAAAATAATAAAACCGGTTGATCTGTGATGTCTCTTTCTCCCTTCTTCTCTCTCCTTTTCTCTTCCTTTGTCTCTCTTGTTAAAACCAGAAATTCTGTCTAAAAAACGTCCCCTTTCTGTTTTACAAGTTTCCTCTTTTATACCCCTTGCAAAACCTAAAAATAAATCCCTGAAAATAGCAAATTCGGGCTCTGAAACCGCCTTATTGCGGGCCGCAATAACATCTCTTGCGGGCCGCAATGAGTGGAGGCGGTTAACTTCTCGCGCAGAATCTGAGTCTCTGAATACTTCATTTCGGGCCGCAATGAGTTCTATTGCGGGCCGCAATGAAAGTCTGGGAAATGCTGTCTGGAACTGTTCTCTGTCTGATAATGTTGCGGCCCGCAATGAAAACCATTGCGGCCCGCAATGAAAGTGACAGTTTCTCCTGACTTCGCGCTGACTTGCTACAAATCACCCGTTTTGCTCCGTTAAGCTCCAAACACTTGATTACCTGTAAAACAAACATAACTAGAGCAGTAACTTGAACTTTTGGACATTTCTTACCTAATCAAACCTAATCTCAACAAAACTTAGCTTAATTCACATAACAAACACTAGGTTTCAATAGATATAATTTTGGCTTATCAGTGACTATAATATCATCAACATATACTAATATAATAGTAGTGTTTATACCATCATGTTTAGTAAACAATGAGTGATCGGCATTGCTTACTTTAAATTTACAAGAAATTAAATAAGAGCTAAGTTTGCCATACCATGCCCGTGGAGATTGCTTCAATCCATATATTGATTTGTTTAACCTACACACTAGGTTAGAGTTGTTTTCCATTTTATGACCGGGGGGTAAATTCATGAACACCTCTTCTTCAAGTGTTCCTTGAAGAAAAACATTTTTGACATCCATTTGATATATGTTCCAATTTTTATTTACCGCAATGGAAAATAAAATTCTAACGGTATTCATTTTTGCTACGGGTGCAAATGTTTCATGGTAATCTATACCATATGTTTGGGTATAACCTTTGGCAACTAATCTTGCCTTGTACCGTTCAATGGTTCCATCACTATGGTATTTTATTTTGTATATCCATTTGCATCCAACGGGTTTTTTATTTTTAGGTAATTGTACAATTACCCATGTATCATTTTTTTCGAGAGCTTTTAGCTCCTCTTTCATGGCCTTACACCAAGTTGGTATTTGTATGGCTTCATGATAACTATTAGGTTCTATCTCTTTTTGAATAGAAGTAATGAAAGCTTTATGGTCCGATGAAACATTTTCATAGGAAATAAAATTTTGAATTGGATATTGGGTCGAATATGTTATAAAATCTCTAAGTCTTGTAGAGGGTTGTGATACCCTTGATGACCTTCATGTTGGTATGGTTATTTCTTCCTCCCCCTCAAGGGTATCATTATTGGTTTCTTCTATTTGGTCATTTGTTTCAATTTCCTGGTTTTCTATTTGTACATGCTCTTGTACAATTATTTGGGGAAATACCGTTCCAACTCGGTCATTGGTATAGGAGATAGGATTTGCTTCTTTAATTTTAAAATATGGCTCATCTTCACAAAAAAAACAACATCTCTTGATATAAATAATTTTTTTGTTAATTTGATCATAACATTTATACCCTTTTTTTGAGATGAATATCCCAAAAAAAATGTTTTAGTTGACACAAAATCAAGTTTATCTTTTCTCTTGATATGTACAAAACATACGCATCCAAATACCCTAAGATGATCTAAATTAACTTTTCTTTGGTAAAGAATTTCTATTGGACTTTTATTTTCCAAATTTACACTTGGTAATCTATTGATTAAATATGTGGCATTGAGAATGGCATCGGACCAATATATTTTGGGAACATTTGTTTGAAATAATAATGACCTTGACATTTCTAATAAATGCCTATTTTTCCTTTCCGATACCCCATTTTGCTCGGGTGTGTTTATACAAGTGGTTTGATGTATAATTCCCTTGTGTTTGAAAAAATTTGTGAAGTTTTTGTTTACAAATTCGGTTCCATTATCCGATCTAAATTTTTTTAGTTTTGCATCAAATTGATTTTCTACAAGATGTAAAAATTCTTGAAAGCAATTAAAAACTTCATCTTTTGTTTTAAGTAAATAAAGCCAAGTAGCTCGTGAAAAATCATCAATAAATATCACAAAATATTTGAATCCATTATAAGAATTAATTGGGGCCGGACCCCATACATCGGAATGAATTAGCTCAAACGGTGCTTCACTTTTACTTGATGAAAATGAAAAAGGAAGCCTCGTTTGTTTGGCTAATTTACATATATCACACCTAATACAATTTTTTCTAGGAAAATCTAATAATCTATTTAAAACTCGATCGGAGGGATACCCAAGTCTTTTATGCCATATGTCATAGTTAATTGTCTTTGTTGAAGCACAAAAAATTTAACGTTTGTAGATTCAAAAAATAGTGTCAATTTTCAAGGAATCCCTCACCAATCTTCTTTCCGGTTATCCGGTCCTGAAATTTAATATTTGTAGAAGAAAAAATTGCGTCACAATTTAATTATTGTGTTATTTTATTTACTGAAATTAAATTTATAGGAAATGATTCTAAGTATAATACATTGTCAATTTTTTTGTTCAACAAATTAATCTCTCCTGTACCATTGACTTGGGTTTTCATACCATTTGCTAACAAAACATACTTATTAATTTTGGACAATTCTAAATTGGTAAGAAATTTGTTGTTACCGAACATGTGGTCCGTTGCTCCGTTGTCTACAATAATTTGATCAAATAAATTAAAATTTGAGTTTTTAGAGGCAATACCACATGAGCTGTAGTTATTTTTATTGGTATACCACACATAAAACTCCTTTAGAAGGTGCTGCATCTAATCCCCGCCTGACCCGCTTGACCCGCCCGGATGAATTATTTCGGACTCAGATCCAGCCGTCTGATCTGGGGTTTTGGTTTGAGCCGCATAGCCCCTTCTCTCTCTGTCCGACTCCCCCTTTCTCCTTTCTTCATACCGATCGGAGCCCTTTCTCTCTCGGTCCGCCTCCCCCTTCTCCTTCGCCTTCCACCACTTCGGCCTGAGATTAGGGTTTATGAACCAGCAGCGATCTCGATTATGACCTTCTTTTTTGCAGTGAGAGCATTTGTCGGAGGAATTTTGGCGATTTGAGAAGTTAGGGTTTTGAGATTTTGCGATGAATGCTTGGGTTTCGGATCCCTCGCCGATTTGGGCTTGTGGACCACCCATATTGAGGCGCCGGCTCTCCTCCCTTTGCACCATGTTGATTACTGCCGAATATGTAGGAAGAACCGATGAGACGAGGAGTTGTGCCCTCAAAGTCTCAAAACTATCATCGAGGCCTGCGAGGTATTGGTATGTCTCATCCTCATCAGTCATTTTCTTGATTTCGGTTGGATCGGTTGTATTTGGCCGATAGATTTTAAGTTCGTTTTTTTTCTTTGTGAGTGAGGCTACATATTCGGTATTGGTTCGGTTGCCTTTCTTTTCTGCTTGGAGTTCTTGTAGAAGGCGGTATACATGAGAATGGTTGTTTTGTTGGCCATACATGTTTTTTACTGCTTCCCAGAGTTCTTTTGAGGTTTCACTGTTTATGAAAATGTCGGCAATATCAGGTTCCATGGATGCGGTTAGCCATGTCATGACAGTGACATCTGAGCGATGCCAATCTTTGATTTTTTTTTTCTTTTCTTCATCTGTTGGCTCGGCTGGAATTGTGGCTGTTGGTTTAACATTATCTCTAGTGATGAAATCAAATTTATCTCGGAAATAAAGTGTCATTATAGCCGATCTAGCCCAAGACACATAATTTCTGCCATTGAGCAAGGTATTGGTTATTTTTGAGGAGTGTATGGTTGAAGGATGTGTGTTTTGAAAGTTATTTATTTTAGTGATAATTTATATGTAGTTCATGATTTTATTACGAATATTATTATTCATGCTCCTTGAGATTTATATGTTATATCTTTGGAAGAGTTCAGGAAGATGCTCTTGGTCTTGAACCATAGAACTCCTAAGATGAGAAACATTTAATCACTAAATATGTTCACAATCGTGGTGATTAAGGAGGAACATTAATTACCGAGAAAGATTGTCATGTTGATTAAAGTACATTGAAGTTCTATAAATGTTGATAAAGGATTATCATTTAATAACATGAATATATAAATATGTGCATTTTATATATTGAACATGACCTAAATGAATGAAACATTATATGGATTGTGTTTTGTGTTATTAATGTTTTCATTGTGTCTTTAGAATCTAAGATATGAGATGTGTAGGTTTTTCACATGAGAAGTATATAATGTGATTGCTATTTAAATACTATCTTCAGATAGGAATAAAATAGTAGTTCGTTATGTACAACTTGTGCGGGAAAAATCTATATGTTAATATTATCATTGTCCCTCAATTGAGTTATGATATTACTGGGCCCCTTGGTAAAGTGGAATTATATCGCATGCAATATAACTGATGTAGTTATAATTATAATTCACTTGAGAAACCAAGAAAAGAATATAATGCAAGAATGACACGATCCTATTTTGCATATTATTCATAATATCATGAGACAAGGATAGACACAAAATTAGTGGATTGAGTGAATGATTATTATGTCATTTGGATAACTATAATGTAATGATAGAACCTCTTATAGTCAATAATATAAAGTTTTATATTATTGACAAGATGACATAAATCCTCTATACGGTCACACCAACTGAAGAGAAACAACAAGTATTTTATATTTCATAATGATGTATAAGATAAAATACATGAGATGAAATAATAAAATAAAATGTCATGATATGACATGCTTAGATCATAAATAAATTTGTGAAGTTATGCAAATATTATTTAGTATAATGTTTGAATGCATTATAAGAATAATAAGAATATTACATAATAGAATAATATGATTAATATTATTTATTCATAAATTAATTTATTAAACCAATCACAAGATGAGATTAAAGAGATCATAAAATGGCTAAACAAGGCTAGTGGCATTTGTGTAATTAATTTAAACATTACACAAATAGTTGCCCTAACCCTTGCCTATTTAAAGGGGTGTAATTAAGGAAAAGAGGGAGAATTTTCTGCTCATTTTTTGGCCGAAATTACTGTAGCAATTAGCCGAAATTACTGTAGCAATCCCCTTTGCTCAAGGCCAAAACCCTAGTGGTTCAATCTCTTCTCTAATCTCTTCTTGATAGGTTTAGCCACCAAGAAATCAAATAGATTGTTAATTTGAAGATCAAGAGGTGGTTGGATCTAAGCCTTGAACTTCACATCCATCTATCTAAGAGGTGTGTTAGTTCGTTGTTTAGGTTCAAGGTGAACCAAGAGGCGTTTCCAAGGAGAACACGAAAAAGAGAAGAGAAATCGGCTTCTCTCCATCAAGAGATTTGACAATCTCTTTAGGTAAAGGTTTTAATCCTCTTTAGCAATAAATTAGATGAGATTAATTTATTTTAATTTAGTACACATTAGTTTATTGCAAATCTTGTTTGCTTTTGTCGTATAAATAAGATCTTTTGTGTATTGAGCCAAGTGGTGATAGGAAAATTTTAAATTCTCACCATATAGGCATACACATGAAATCCCAACAGTGGTATCAGAGCTAGAGTTCAATTTTATGACAATTAGACTATTTAATTAGTGCTAAGTTAAATGCACAAATATTTAGTTAACTATCTCTCAAGTTTCTAGTTCATAAATCTGTCAAATTTAGGTTCTCAAGGCATTAAGTCATTTTGGTAATTTTGAATCACAATTTTGTGAATCTAAAAATTCCTACATTAGTTTATGATGTGTGGATTAAGATTCTAAAATAAAACAGAGAATTTAGATTGTTTTATTAAGGTAAACAAAAATGACAAAACAGGTACAGCGCTGGATTTTTCTGTCTCCAGTTTTCTGTTTTGCTGAGATTCAAAATAGAATAACTTGAGTTTGGATGAATGGATTTTTGTGAGCCACCTATCATTAGAAAGATAATGAAGTCTAGTTTCTGAAAAACTATATTTTGCAATATAAAAATATTACGGATTTTGTGTGAAAATTAAATTTACAGAAGTACTACGATCAGGTCTCCAGCACTGGAACCTGTGATTCAAATGTAATTTTCTCACAAACTGCTGAATATTTTCGTGATTTCTTTATATATCCAGAAAGGTATCAAAGTCTAGTTTTCAGAAATGTATGGCTTGAATTTTTATTCAAAATACACAATTTTTAGCATAGAAAACATTGACAGGTGCGCAGCAGACTGAAACTGGAAATTTTATAATTTTCAGTCTCATCATCTTGAAATATTAATTTTTTGCAAGGGCTATTTTGCAAAATCTGTAATATTATATCTCATTCAAATTTTGGACAGATTAAGAACGAATTAATTATGAATTAATGACATTAAAGGTTTTAATTAGCCATAATGGCAATTAAGAATGAGTTAATGACATTAATGATAATTAATTGACAATAAATGACATTAATGACATTTAATTAACAATGAATGGCATTTAATAAATAAATGTTTATTCAACTGAAATTATTTTTTTAGGATTTAAAATGATTTAGATGAATTAAGAAATTGAGAGATATAGGATTAACTAAATAAGATTGAATAGTGCGACAAGATTGCACATGTGTACTAATTTTGCTATGCAGGAGGATTGTGGGTTCGTATGGCTCAAGATTTTCAATGCCTTGTGTGTTGTAATGAATGATGTGTAAGAATGCTTGTAATGCGGCCTAAGGTGCCATTGAAAAATTAATTAGAATAATTAAATTATGGCAAATATGTTAGGTTGTCATTTATGTATTATCATTCAAGGCTTGCATGCCACATAGGATTTAGGATTGGGTAATTCTAAATGTAATTTTTCATTTTAATTTAGAATAGATCTAAAAATAGAATGAAGTTTGGGTGGGTACTTGTAGTTTAGAATTATATCAAGGTAATTGATAGAACTACAAGAATGCAAGCAGGAGCCATACAACCCACGAAGATTGTGAATATATATGATATAATTTAATGATTAGGATAGGTATTGGTGTATGAATACATGACCTACCAAAATTATCAAAGTCATATATATGCTATGTCCATGAAAAATTTAAGAATAACTTTCCTTCTCATTTTATCACTTTAAGCTAGTAATTAGGAATAAGCATGAGTGTGATCTTAATTATTAGAAATTGTGGACTTGCATGAATTTGTTATTAAGCCATAAGTGAGTGGGAGTTGTGTGAGGCACACTTTGCTCATTATGTGGGAATAACTTGTTCATACTTGTTGACCAATAAAATGAGTTTTCTTATAACGAATCACCAAGATCTAGGCTTGGGTTTTGGGAAAGAGAGTTTTATTAAGAAAATGGAACATTCTTTCTTAATGAAAACGACAAGAGTCATAAAGTTAAGTTTTACTTAAAGGTTATGATTGGTAAATGATACCTACCTTGGACAAATATTTTAGATGAGTCTATTTATTTGAAAAAGGTTCTTGAGTGATTAACAAAACGGACAAACTTTAATTTTTGTTAATACAAATTTTATAAATTCATGAACACTGACATATACCTTAAAATGAAATTTTTGTAGCTATGTCTACACTTCCTAATTATCTGCGTTCTATGGTCGAAAAACACCCCCTTGCTAATGAGGTTGACATGGAAAAGACAAAGGAGAAATCTGTCTTGTCCATTGCGTCAAGTAGCAAGAAGATTGCAAAGAATAAAGGCAAGGCAAAGAGCAAGACAAGTAAAACGCATCCCTCATTCAAAGGCAAAAGTGGAGGAGCTCAAGTGAGCACCTCCAAGAGAAGTAAGAAAAGGAACTCTCCTAGCTCAATCAATGAGTGCTTCTATTGCCATTTGAAGGGACATTTCAAAATGAATTGCACCAAGTACAAGCGTGACTTGGATGAAGGCAAGGTTGAATGCAAGCGTCCTAAAGGTATACTTGTTATTGAATTAAATTTAAATTTAGCCACAACTATCCAAGATTGGGTAATGGATACCGGATCATGTGCTCACTTAGTTTCTAATGTGCAGGCACTAAGGGATAGGAGACCTCTCTCCAAAGGAGAGGTAGTGTTGAAGGTTGGAAATGGTGCAAGTGTTTATGCAATCACTGTGGGCACCCTTGATCTTCATTTATCTAGTGGTCTTTGTTTAAGTTTAAAAGATGTTTATTATGTTCCTTCAGTATTTCGAAACATTATATCTGTATCATGCTTGGATGCAGAAGGCTTTTGTTTTGTAATAAATAACTCTCATATGGTTATTGAAAAGGATGGTCTATTTTATGCAAATGCTTTCATTTCAAATGGATTATATTTGCTTGATTTAGGTGAGTATAAACATATATTGAATATCAGTAACAAGAGACTCAAGATGTCTCAAATAAATGAGACACTCTTGTGGCACTATCGCCTTGGTCATATAAATGAGAAACGCATAAAGCAATTGCAGCAAGCAAATCTTTTGGGTTTGCTTGATGGTGAAGCAATTGGAACATGTGAATCTTGTTTAACTGGAAAAATGACCAAATCACCATTCAAGAAGAAAGGTGAGAGATCAAATGGCTTATTGGAATTGATACATTCTGATGTATGTGGTCCAATGAGTACTAGTGCAAGAGATGGTTATAGGTACTTCATTACCTTCATAGATGATCACAGTCGATATGGCTATGTGTATCTTATGAAGCACAAGAGTGAATCCTTTGAGAAATTCAAAGAATACAAGAATGAAGTAGAGAACCAACTTGACAAGAGAATCAAGGCTCTACGAACTGATCGTGGAGGAGAATACTTGAGTAATGAGTTTAACACATACTTGAAAGAGTGTGGCATCATACCACAACTCACTCCACCCGGGACACCACAGTGGAATGGTGTTTCCGAGAGGAGAAATCGAACCTTACTTGATATGGTTCGTTCAATGATGTGTCAAACGGAGCTACCTTTATATTTTTGGGGTCATGCACTCCAAACTGCGGCTCACACACTAAACATTGTTCCATCAAAATCCGTTGAGAAAACACCTCATGAGTTATGGATGGGCAAACCACCCAATATATCTTTTCTCAAAGTTTGGGGTTGTGAGGCATACGTAAAACGTATGATGTCAACAAAACTTGAACCCAAAGCGGATAAATGCTTCTTCATTGGATACCCAAGAGAAACAAAAGGGTATAGCTTTTGGCACAAGTCAACGAATACTATATTCGTTAAAAAGGGTGCAACATTCTTAGAGAAAGAGTTTCTCGAAAGAATCAAAAGCAGTGGTAGTAGGGTGACACTTGAGGAAACTCAAGATGACCTACTAGTTAATGATCATGAGATGAATGATGACATTCAAGATGATCATGAAATACCACACGAAGCTCCTTTAATCAGTGGGAGTACAAGCAGTCAAACTTCACAAGGAATTGTTGAAGAGACTCAGACTTCTCCACTGAATGTTCGTTTAACTCAAGATGAGTCACAAGAACATAGAGAGCTTAGAAGGTCAACAAGAGAAAGGAGAAGACCCGAACTATATATGGGTCTTCATGAGATCTTGGTAATGGATACCGACGATCCCTTGACCTATGAAGAAGCAATGGAAAGAAAAGACTCCAAATCATGGCAAGAAGCCATGGGATCCGAAATACAATCCATGTATGACAACCAAGTATGGAACTTGGTAGATCTTCCTGAAGGATCGAAAGCCATTCGAAACAAATGGATTTTCAAGAGGAAGATGGACATGAATGGTAACTTGACAACGTACAAGGCAAGACTTGTAGCAAAAGGTTTTACTCAAATTCAAGGAATTGACTATGATGAAACTTTTTCACCAGTTGCCATGTTTAAATCTATTCGGATAATGCTAGCTATTGCTGCATTTCATGATTATGAAATATGGCAGTTGGATGTCAAAACAGCTTTCCTAAATGGAAAATTAGATGAGGAAGTGTACATGGTACAACCTCAAGGTTTTGAAGATCCGAAAAATAGTGGCAAAGTGTGCAAACTTCAGAGAGCCATTTATGGCTTGAAGCAAGCATCAAGGAGTTGGAACAAGCGCTTTGATGAAGAGGTTAAAACCCTTGGATTCATTCAAAGTAAGGAAGAACCTTGTGTGTACAAGAAGGTTAGTGGGAGCCACATTATGTTCTTGGTCTTATATGTCGATGACATATTGCTGATAGGTAATGATAAATCTTTGATGGAGCAAACAAAGAACTCATTGAAAACGATATTTTCAATGAAAGACATGGGCGAGGCTCAATATATCTTAGGGATTAAGATATATAGAGATAGGTCTCGTAGGCTCATTGGTCTAAGTCAAAATGTATATATTGACAAAATCTTGGAAAGGTTCCATATGGAAAAGTCCAAGAAAGGAAATGTACCAATGAGTATGTCTGTGCATCTTAGCAAGTCGCAGTGTGCTACAACACGCAAAGACATTGAATACATGAAGAATGTTCCCTATGCTTCAGCCATAGGTTCCATCATGTATGCTATGACTAGCACAAGACCCGATGTCGCGTATGCTCTGAGCATGACAAGTCGTCATCAAGCTTCACCTGGTCCTGATCATTGGACTGCGGTCAAGAATATTCTTAGGTACCTGAAAAGGACCAAGAACAAGTTTCTTGTCTATGGTGGTCAAAGAGAGCTCATTGTAAAAGGCTACACTGATGCTAGTTTTATGACAGACCCGGATGATAGAAGATCTCAATCTGGTTACGTCTTTCTTCTGAATGGTGGAGCAGTGAGTTGGCGTAGTTGGAAGCAATCATCTACGGCTGACTCAACCACCGCAGCAGAAGTCATGGCGGCCGCAGAGGCTAGCAAAGAGGGAGTCTGGATAAAGAAGTTTCTTGAGGAACTAGGCGTTGTTTCATCCAGCGAATATCCCTTAGAGCTATTTTGCGATAATAGTGCATCTATTTCGCAAATTAAGGAGCCAAAGTCACATCACAAAACAAAGTACATGGACAGAAAGTACTTTGTAACTCGTGACTTCATCGAAGAAGGAAAAATTTCATTATTATGGGTTGACACCAACAGCAACACAGCTGATCCCTTCACTAAGCCCTTATCGCAAGCCAAAAGCGAAATTCATTTCGAGTCCATGGGTCTACAAGATCATGGAGAATGGCATGAAGACTAAAAGGGACTTTTAGTTTTAGAGTTTATGCATTTGTTATGTATATGAAAAACTTTAAAAACAAGTGGGAGACTGAAGGATGTGTGTTTTGAAAGTTATTTATTTTAGTGATAATTTATATGTAGTTCATGATTTTATTACGAATATTATTATTCATGCTCCTTGAGATTTATATGTTATATCTTTGGAAGAGTTCAGGAAGATGCTCTTGGTCTTGAACCATAGAACTCCTAAGATGAGAAACATTTAATCACTAAATATGTTCACAATCGTGGTGATTAAGGAGGAACATTAATTACCGAGAAAGATTGTCATGTTGATTAAAGTACATTGAAGTTCTATAAATGTTGATAAAGGATTATCATTTAATAACATGAATATATAAATATGTGCATTTTATATATTGAACATGACCTAAATGAATGAAACATTATATGGATTGTGTTTTGTGTTATTAATGTTTTCATTGTGTCTTTAGAATCTAAGATATGAGATGTGTAGGTTTTTCACATGAGAAGTATATAATGTGATTGCTATTTAAATACTATCTTCAGATAGGAATAAAATAGTAGTTCGTTATGTACAACTTGTGCGGGAAAAATCTATATGTTAATATTATCATTGTCCCTCAATTGAGTTATGATATTACTGGGCCCCTTGGTAAAGTGGAATTATATCGCATGCAATATAACTGATGTAGTTATAATTATAATTCACTTGAGAAACCAAGAAAAGAATATAATGCAAGAATGACACGATCCTATTTTGCATATTATTCATAATATCATGAGACAAGGATAGACACAAAATTAGTGGATTGAGTGAATGATTATTATGTCATTTGGATAACTATAATGTAATGATAGAACCTCTTATAGTCAATAATATAAAGTTTTATATTATTGACAAGATGACATAAATCCTCTATACGGTCACACCAACTGAAGAGAAACAACAAGTATTTTATATTTCATAATGATGTATAAGATAAAATACATGAGATGAAATAATAAAATAAAATGTCATGATATGACATGCTTAGATCATAAATAAATTTGTGAAGTTATGCAAATATTATTTAGTATAATGTTTGAATGCATTATAAGAATAATAATAATATTACATAATAGAATAATATGATTAATATTATTTATTCATAAATTAATTTATTAAACCAATCACAAGATGAGATTAAAGAGATTATAAAATGGCTAAACAAGGCTAGTGGCATTTGTGTAATTAATTTAAACATTACACAAATAGTTGCCCTAACCCTTGCCTATTTAAAGGGGTGTAATTAAGGAAAAGAGGGAGAATTTTCTGCTCATTTTTTGGCCGAAATTACTGTAGCAATTAGCCGAAATTACTGTAGCAATCCCCTTTGCTCAAGGCCAAAACCCTAGTGGTTCAATCTCTTCTCTAATCTCTTCTTGATAGGTTTAGCCACCAAGAAATCAAATAGATTGTTAATTTGAAGATCAAGAGGTGGTTGGATCTAAGCCTTGAACTTCACATCCATCTATCTAAGAGGTGTGTTAGTTCGTTGTTTAGGTTCAAGGTGAACCAAGAGGCGTTTCCAAGGAGAACACGAAAAAGAGAAGAGAAATCGGCTTCTCTCCATCAAGAGATTTGACAATCTCTTTAGGTAAAGGTTTTAATCCTCTTTAGCAATAAATTAGATGAGATTAATTTATTTTAATTTAGTACACATTAGTTTATTGCAAATCTTGTTTGCTTTTGTCGTATAAATAAGATCTTTTGTGTATTGAGCCAAGTGGTGATAGGAAAATTTTAAATTCTCACCATATAGGCATACACATGAAATCCCAACAGTGGTATCAGAGCTAGAGTTCAATTTTATGACAATTAGACTATTTAATTAGTGCTAAGTTAAATGCACAAATATTTAGTTAACTATCTCTCAAGTTTCTAGTTCATAAATCTGTCAAATTTAGGTTCTCAAGGCATTAAGTCATTTTGGTAATTTTGAATCACAATTTTGTGAATC
The DNA here is from genome assembly GCA_025461125.1 of Carex kokanica. Lineage (NCBI taxonomy): Eukaryota > Viridiplantae > Streptophyta > Magnoliopsida > Poales > Cyperaceae > Carex > Carex kokanica. Next base: position 776,367 of record JAJGRX010000162.1, read on the forward strand.
TAAAAATTCCTACATTAGTTTATGATGTGTGGATTAAGATTCTAAAATAAAACAGAGAATTTAGATTGTTTTATTAAGGTAAACAAAAATGACAAAACAGGTACAGCGCTGGATTTTTCTGTCTCCAGTTTTCTGTTTTGCTGAGATTCAAAATAGAATAACTTGAGTTTGGATGAATGGATTTTTGTGAGCCACCTATCATTAGAAAGATAATGAAGTCTAGTTTCTGAAAAACTATATTTTACAATATAAAAATATTACGGATTTTGTGTGAAAATTAAATTTACAGAAGTACTACGATCAGGTCTCCAGCACTGGAACCTGTGATTCAAATGTAATTTTCTCACAAACTGCTGAATATTTTCGTGATTTCTTTATATATCCAGAAAGGTATCAAAGTCTAGTTTTCAGAAATGTATGGCTTGAATTTTTATTCAAAATACACAATTTTTAGCATAGAAAACATTGACAGGTGCGCAGCAGACTGAAACTGGAAATTTTATAATTTTCAGTCTCATCATCTTGAAATATTAATTTTTTGCAAGGGCTATTTTGCAAAATCTGTAATATTATATCTCATTCAAATTTTGGACAGATTAAGAACGAATTAATTATGAATTAATGACATTAAAGGTTTTAATTAGCCATAATGGCAATTAAGAATGAGTTAATGACATTAATGATAATTAATTGACAATAAATGACATTAATGACATTTAATTAACAATGAATGGCATTTAATAAATAAATGTTTATTCAACTGAAATTATTTTTTTAGGATTTAAAATGATTTAGATGAATTAAGAAATTGAGAGATATAGGATTAACTAAATAAGATTGAATAGTGCGACAAGATTGCACATGTGTACTAATTTTGCTATGCAGGAGGATTGTGGGTTCGTATGGCTCAAGATTTTCAATGCCTTGTGTGTTGTAATGAATGATGTGTAAGAATGCTTGTAATGCGGCCTAAGGTGCCATTGAAAAATTAATTAGAATAATTAAATTATGGCAAATATGTTAGGTTGTCATTTATGTATTATCATTCAAGGCTTGCATGCCACATAGGATTTAGGATTGGGTAATTCTAAATGTAATTTTTCATTTTAATTTAGAATAGATCTAAAAATAGAATGAAGTTTGGGTGGGTACTTGTAGTTTAGAATTATATCAAGGTAATTGATAGAACTACAAGAATGCAAGCAGGAGCCATACAACCCACGAAGATTGTGAATATATATGATATAATTTAATGATTAGGATAGGTATTGGTGTATGAATACATGACCTACCAAAATTATCAAAGTCATATATATGCTATGTCCATGAAAAATTTAAGAATAACTTTCCTTCTCATTTTATCACTTTAAGCTAGTAATTAGGAATAAGCATGAGTGTGATCTTAATTATTAGAAATTGTGGACTTGCATGAATTTGTTATTAAGCCATAAGTGAGTGGGAGTTGTGTGAGGCACACTTTGCTCATTATGTGGGAATAACTTGTTCATACTTGTTGACCAATAAAATGAGTTTTCTTATAACGAATCACCAAGATCTAGGCTTGGGTTTTGGGAAAGAGAGTTTTATTAAGAAAATGGAACATTCTTTCTTAATGAAAACGACAAGAGTCATAAAGTTAAGTTTTACTTAAAGGTTATGATTGGTAAATGATACCTACCTTGGACAAATATTTTAGATGAGTCTATTTATTTGAAAAAGGTTCTTGAGTGATTAACAAAACGGACAAACTTTAATTTTTGTTAATACAAATTTTATAAATTCATGAACACTGACATATACCTTAAAATGAAATTTTTGTAGCTATGTCTACACTTCCTAATTATCTGCGTTCTATGGTCGAAAAACACCCCCTTGCTAATGAGGTTGACATGGGAAAGACAAAGGAGAAATCTGTCTTGTCCATTGCGTCAAGTAGCAAGAAGATTGCCAAGAATAAAGGCAAGGCAAAGAGCAAGACAAGTAAAACGCATCCCTCATTCAAAGGCAAAAGTGGAGGAGCTCAAGTGAGCACCTCCAAGAGAAGTAAGAAAAGGAACTCTCCTAGCTCAATCAATGAGTGCTTCTATTGCCATTTGAAGGGACATTTCAAAATGAATTGCACCAAGTACAAGCGTGACTTGGATGAAGGCAAGGTTGAATGCAAGCGTCCTAAAGGTATACTTGTTATTGAATTAAATTTAAATTTAGCCACAACTATCCAAGATTGGGTAATGGATACCGGATCATGTGCTCACTTAGTTTCTAATGTGCAGGCACTAAGGGATAGGAGACCTCTCTCCAAAGGAGAGGTAGTGTTGAAGGTTGGAAATGGTGCAAGTGTTTATGCAATCACTGTGGGCACCCTTGATCTTCATTTGTCTAGTGGTCTTTGTTTAAGTTTAAAAGATGTTTATTATGTTCCTTCAGTATTTCGAAACATTATATCTGTATCATGCTTGGATGCAGAAGGCTTTTGTTTTGTAATAAATAACTCTCATATGGTTATTGAAAAGGATGGTCTATTTTATGCAAATGCTTTCATTTCAAATGGATTATATTTGCTTGATTTAGGTGAGTATAAACATATATTGAATATCAGTAACAAGAGACTCAAGATGTCTCAAATAAATGAGACACTCTTGTGGCACTATCGCCTTGGTCATATAAATGAGAAACGCATAAAGCAATTGCAGCAAGCAAATCTTTTGGGTTTGCTTGATGGTGAAGCAATTGGAACATGTGAATCTTGTTTAACTGGAAAAATGACCAAATCACCATTCAAGAAGAAAGGTGAGAGATCAAATGGCTTATTGGAATTGATACATTCTGATGTATGTGGTCCAATGAGTACTAGTGCAAGAGATGGTTATAGGTACTTCATTACCTTCATAGATGATCACAGTCGATATGGCTATGTGTATCTTATGAAGCACAAGAGTGAATCCTTTGAGAAATTCAAAGAATACAAGAATGAAGTAGAGAACCAACTTGACAAGAGAATCAAGGCTCTACGAACTGATCGTGGAGGAGAATACTTGAGTAATGAGTTTAACACATACTTGAAAGAGTGTGGCATCATACCACAACTCACTCCACCCGGGACACCACAGTGGAATGGTGTTTCCGAGAGGAGAAATCGAACCTTACTTGATATGGTTCGTTCAATGATGTGTCAAACGGAGCTACCTTTATATTTTTGGGGTCATGCACTCCAAACTGCGGCTCACACACTAAACATTGTTCCATCAAAATCCGTTGAGAAAACACCTCATGAGTTATGGATGGGCAAACCACCCAATATATCTTTTCTCAAAGTTTGGGGTTGTGAGGCATACGTAAAACGTATGATGTCAACAAAACTTGAACCCAAAGCGGATAAATGCTTCTTCATTGGATACCCAAGAGAAACAAAAGGGTATAGCTTTTGGCACAAGTCAACGAATACTATATTCGTTAAAAAGGGTGCAACATTCTTAGAGAAAGAGTTTCTCGAAAGAATCAAAAGCAGTGGTAGTAGGGTGACACTTGAGGAAACTCAAGATGACCTACTAGTTAATGATCATGAGATGAATGATGACATTCAAGATGATCATGAAATACCACACGAAGCTCCTTTAATCAGTGGGAGTACAAGCAGTCAAACTTCACAAGGAATTGTTGAAGAGACTCAGACTTCTCCACTGAATGTTCGTTTAACTCAAGATGAGTCACAAGAACATAGAGAGCTTAGAAGGTCAACAAGAGAAAGGAGAAGACCCGAACTATATATGGGTCTTCATGAGATCTTGGTAATGGATACCGACGATCCCTTGACCTATGAAGAAGCAATGGAAAGAAAAGACTCCAAATCATGGCAAGAAGCCATGGGATCCGAAATACAATCCATGTATGACAACCAAGTATGGAACTTGGTAGATCTTCCTGAAGGATCGAAAGCCATTCGAAACAAATGGATTTTCAAGAGGAAGATGGACATGAATGGTAACTTGACAACGTACAAGGCAAGACTTGTAGCAAAAGGTTTTACTCAAATTCAAGGAATTGACTATGATGAAACTTTTTCACCAGTTGCCATGTTTAAATCTATTCGGATAATGCTAGCTATTGCTGCATTTCATGATTATGAAATATGGCAGTTGGATGTCAAAACAGCTTTCCTAAATGGAAAATTAGATGAGGAAGTGTACATGGTACAACCTCAAGGTTTTGAAGATCCGAAAAATAGTGGCAAAGTGTGCAAACTTCAGAGAGCCATTTATGGCTTGAAGCAAGCATCAAGGAGTTGGAACAAGCGCTTTGATGAAGAGGTTAAAACCCTTGGATTCATTCAAAGTAAGGAAGAACCTTGTGTGTACAAGAAGGTTAGTGGGAGCCACATTATGTTCTTGGTCTTATATGTCGATGACATATTGCTGATAGGTAATGATAAATCTTTGATGGAGCAAACAAAGAACTCATTGAAAATGATATTTTCAATGAAAGACATGGGCGAGGCTCAATATATCTTAGGGATTAAGATATATAGAGATAGGTCTCGTAGGCTCATTGGTCTAAGTCAAAATGTATATATTGACAAAATCTTGGAAAGGTTCCATATGGAAAAGTCCAAGAAAGGAAATGTACCAATGAGTATGTCTGTGCATCTTAGCAAGTCGCAGTGTGCTACAACACGCAAAGACATTGAATACATGAAGAATGTTCCCTATGCTTCAGCCATAGGTTCCATCATGTATGCTATGACTAGCACAAGACCCGATGTCGCGTATGCTCTGAGCATGACAAGTCGTCATCAAGCTTCACCTGGTCCTGATCATTGGACTGCGGTCAAGAATATTCTTAGGTACCTGAAAAGGACCAAGAACAAGTTTCTTGTCTATGGTGGTCAAAGAGAGCTCATTGTAAAAGGCTACACTGATGCTAGTTTTATGACAGACCCGGATGATAGAAGATCTCAATCTGGTTACGTCTTTCTTCTGAATGGTGGAGCAGTGAGTTGGCGTAGTTGGAAGCAATCATCTACGGCTGACTCAACCACCGCAGCAGAAGTCATGGCGGCCGCAGAGGCTAGCAAAGAGGGAGTCTGGATAAAGAAGTTTCTTGAGGAACTAGGCGTTGTTTCATCCAGCGAATATCCCTTAGAGCTATTTTGCGATAATAGTGCATCTATTTCGCAAATTAAGGAGCCAAAGTCACATCACAAAACAAAGTACATGGACAGAAAGTACTTTGTAACTCGTGACTTCATCGAAGAAGGAAAAATTTCATTATTATGGGTTGACACCAACAGCAACACAGCTGATCCCTTCACTAAGCCCTTATCGCAAGCCAAAAGCGAAATTCATTTCGAGTCCATGGGTCTACAAGATCATGGAGAATGGCATGAAGACTAAAAGGGACTTTTAGTTTTAGAGTTTATGCATTTGTTATGTATATGAAAAACTTTAAAAACAAGTGGGAGACTGAAGGATGTGTGTTTTGAAAGTTATTTATTTTAGTGATAATTTATATGTAGTTCATGATTTTATTACGAATATTATTATTCATGCTCCTTGAGATTTATATGTTATATCTTTGGAAGAGTTCAGGAAGATGCTCTTGGTCTTGAACCATAGAACTCCTAAGATGAGAAACATTTAATCACTAAATATGTTCACAATCGTGGTGATTAAGGAGGAACATTAATTACCGAGAAAGATTGTCATGTTGATTAAAGTACATTGAAGTTCTATAAATGTTGATAAAGGATTATCATTTAATAACATGAATATATAAATATGTGCATTTTATATATTGAACATGACCTAAATGAATGAAACATTATATGGATTGTGTTTTGTGTTATTAATGTTTTCATTGTGTCTTTAGAATCTAAGATATGAGATGTGTAGGTTTTTCACATGAGAAGTATATAATGTGATTGCTATTTAAATACTATCTTCAGATAGGAATAAAATAGTAGTTCGTTATGTACAACTTGTGCGGGAAAAATCTATATGTTAATATTATCATTGTCCCTCAATTGAGTTATGATATTACTGGGCCCCTTGGTAAAGTGGAATTATATCGCATGCAATATAACTGATGTAGTTATAATTATAATTCACTTGAGAAACCAAGAAAAGAATATAATGCAAGAATGACACGATCCTATTTTGCATATTATTCATAATATCATGAGACAAGGATAGACACAAAATTAGTGGATTGAGTGAATGATTATTATGTCATTTGGATAACTATAATGTAATGATAGAACCTCTTATAGTCAATAATATAAAGTTTTATATTATTGACAAGATGACATAAATCCTCTATACGGTCACACCAACTGAAGAGAAACAACAAGTATTTTATATTTCATAATGATGTATAAGATAAAATACATGAGATGAAATAATAAAATAAAATGTCATGATATGACATGCTTAGATCATAAATAAATTTGTGAAGTTATGCAAATATTATTTAGTATAATGTTTGAATGCATTATAAGAATAATAAGAATATTACATAATAGAATAATATGATTAATATTATTTATTCATAAATTAATTTATTAAACCAATCACAAGATGAGATTAAAGAGATTATAAAATGGCTAAACAAGGCTAGTGGCATTTGTGTAATTAATTTAAACATTACACAAATAGTTGCCCTAACCCTTGCCTATTTAAAGGGGTGTAATTAAGGAAAAGAGGGAGAATTTTCTGCTCATTTTTTGGCCGAAATTACTGTAGCAATTAGCCGAAATTACTGTAGCAATCCCCTTTGCTCAAGGCCAAAACCCTAGTGGTTCAATCTCTTCTCTAATCTCTTCTTGATAGGTTTAGCCACCAAGAAATCAAATAGATTGTTAATTTGAAGATCAAGAGGTGGTTGGATCTAAGCCTTGAACTTCACATCCATCTATCTAAGAGGTGTGTTAGTTCGTTGTTTAGGTTCAAGGTGAACCAAGAGGCGTTTCCAAGGAGAACACGAAAAAGAGAAGAGAAATCGGCTTCTCTCCATCAAGAGATTTGACAATCTCTTTAGGTAAAGGTTTTAATCCTCTTTAGCAATAAATTAGATGAGATTAATTTATTTTAATTTAGTACACATTAGTTTATTGCAAATCTTGTTTGCTTTTGTCGTATAAATAAGATCTTTTGTGTATTGAGCCAAGTGGTGATAGGAAAATTTTAAATTCTCACCATATAGGCATACACATGAAATCCCAACAATGGTAGCCTCATATGAGTGTTGCCCCTCTGTTGCCATGCTCGTTTTATGCGAATTTTCTTATTTTTGGGTTGCTTGATGCTTTGTACCAGATTACTGGTATTCTGAGGGGATTATCGGTTTATAAGTATTTAGGCTCTGATACCATGTTATTTTGCAAGTTCTGAGGAGATAAAAGAATTTTTATTCTAAGAACTTTTTTTATTTACATATGGTTGCTCAAATAGGCTCGTTTACGGGCTCTCAAATGGTTGCTCAAATAGGCTCGTTTACGGGCTGCTCATAATTCATGAACCGAACAAAGTTCGGTCATTGTCCATGTTTGGTCCGTGACCGGTCCGTATCCCTCCTTTTCAATTGAATCTGAACTGGTTATTGAGTTCGTTCGTATTAATGTCCGTTTAAACTTTGTCCAATATTTGATCGGCACAGTTGTCCATGGACAAACTTGTCCGATTAGCAGTCCTAATTGAGATATAAATTGCAAAAATACAAAACTTCTTATTAAAAATTTTGTGTCTATTAATCTCTCTGTTATTTTACAAGTTTTGAGGAGATAAAATAATTTTTATTCTAAGAACTTTTTTGATTTACATATACTGTTCCTATATATACTAAAAAGGAGCTTACTAGCCGTTATGGTACGTTGGTACTGTTCCTAATTCCTAATTATATTTTGTACAGTAACTGTGTACAGCTGTACATCTTATTCTCTACTTTATTGCTTTCCTAGAACAATAAATGCTATGTTTGATGCTAGCCTTTTGATCGATGATGTACGACTGAGATCAATTATTCTCAACACTCTCCAATATATATGCATGCGCGAGTATTCTCTTTGACCACTGGAAACATATAATCAAGTCCCTTTGGCAAATACTCGTACACAGGGAAGAGTTGAAGATCCTTTTCTTTCCAGTGGTCAAAGAGAATTGGTCTCACCGGCCCATGACAGCCTCCGGCAGAAAAATGCAAGGAGCATGTGATTCCCCAGACCCGGGAGCGGACCTGCGGTCAGTTGCGCAGGCATGCTTCCATCATGAAGATGTATCTGGGGGATGGAAATGTCCTTTCTCGGGATGAACCCCTCGGAAGTGTTGGCATTGCAAAGTGCACGGATTGAATTTGAGTAGAGTTCTGGAATGGCCTTGGTGATATAATTAAGGTTCCTGAAAGTATTTGTTAGGCTGAGTTAAACATAACGCGCGCACTCCAGACTACGTACCCATCAAACATTGTTCAGTTTAGTTTGTTCATATATAGATAATACATTTAGATAATGAATACTAAGTAAATGGTCTTAAATTCTAATTGACAAAAGCAGAATGATCTTAACTTTGCAGAAATTTACATCTCAATTGAAGAATTTCATCCCTGCAAATTAAGACAGTGGCAGCCAATAAAAATGCCAAAAATATTCTCAAAATTGCACCCAATCATGGAAAAAGAAATTGATCGAGATTCTCAAATTATACATACCCAATCATGTGCAGCAAGCATGAAATGGTCAGCGCCTTCAGTTCGATTCCGGAAGGAGTGTTTTCTCTTCACAACTTGCACATAATCTTCAAATGTGCGAATGAGAGGGCCATAGCTATGAGGGTGTGGCTCATAAACATATTTACGCATATCAAGGACACTGACGGGCAAGAAGTATGCATGGGCTAGATTTGGGTCCCACGTCCGAACCCCTGCTTGGCGGGGCTGCAGCATCTCAATCTGTTCAATGAACCGACCTTCAATGCTGTAGGTGTTCTTGCAGGGGTTCTCCTTCCTCGTACACATAAACCTTGAATCTTTTCTCCATTTGTTTATAGCTCACACAAAGAAAGGGCTAAATCACATAACATTATGCAGGATAATAATGATCAGAATCAAAATTCCAGTGGTGAACAATATACATTCAGAGTGTGAGTAATTAGTAAATGTAAGAGGTCAAATTTATTACAGTGATGTCAAACATCATTATATGGCTTCCACTTATTTCCTGTGAAAATAAATCTGCTACAAATCCGAAACTAGTGAATAATAATGCTGAAATTCCTGCAATCTGAATTCAGCCATTGAATTTTTTTTTTGAGAACACATCTCGAAACAGCTAGTTTTTCCATGCACACATCTCGAAACAGTTCAACGGCTGGATTCGGATTGCAGCATATAAAATATGGAAGATTTTTTTTAAGAAATGCAGAGCACTATTGTGTGCATCAAGTCGTAAGTATTTGTATAATTGATCATGCAAATGCTTAACAAATAAAAAAAATCATATAGATATGCATCTTAAACAAGGTCGGACCAATTAAATTTCTTTAGGCATCATAATTATCCTGTCTATGTACTAATTAAGGCCCTGTTTATTACCCTGTTATTTATACATTACGAGCTATTTTGCTAGGATTAAATGGTGGGCTTTTGGTCATGTCTTTTATTGGGCCTAAATGGGCCTAGGGAAGGCAGCCAGATTTGAACATGGATCCTGATGATAAGAACGGTACAATTCGAGACAAACCCAATAACATTTGGTGGCACCAAGGTTCAAGCTTTATCTTTGGTGTCACAGATGGGCCCACAAAACATAGTTTAGTTCCTCTTTTAAGCTATATTAATTAACGAGTAGAACTAAGGTGCTCTTAAGCTCACCAAGCCCTTTGTGAGCTTAACTCAAAAATCTATCGGATTGACTTCAAACGATATTTCCAAACCGTTAGATGTTCAATCTATATTAAAATGTGCTTGGAGACCAAATTTTTTATTTTTTGGAATTTTTTTACTATTTATTAAGCTGGTTTGAAAACCGCTGTTTTTATTAAATTTCTGGAGCATTGAAAAACAGCGGTTTTCAAACCAGCTTAATAAATAGTAAAAAAATTTCAAAAAATGAAAAATTTGGTCTCCAAGCACATTTTAATATAGATTGAACATCTAACAGTTTGGAAATGTCGTTTGAAGTTAATCCGATAGGTTTTTGAGTTAAGCTCACAAAGGGCTTGGTGAGCTTAAGAGCACCTTAGTTCTACTCTTGATTAACATCTTTTGTGCTCTGCGCATGCAGGATATTTCATTTTGGTATAAAAGTTTCTTACAGATAGAAGTCATTCAGGCAAGTTAAAAATACTTAATTACAAAACCACCTATATCAACAGGTTTCTCTATCAAAAGAAATTAAAATGAGCTAAATGATCACCATATGTACAACTACGACATATATAGTTCCTGTCATTAACTACAACAATCTAGTATCCTCGCAGATACTTCCGTCCCATTAGTAATAACGATAGCCACGGGAATAACAATTTCTGTCAGTTTCACTACCTCCCGTCATGATACCAAAATCTGACATACAGTTACTAAGAGAGAACCAAACTCAAAATTAATGAAATAATGACAAAACAGTAGGAAAACTTGAATGATAAGTAATTCAATTAATAGTTTTTTCTCTTCTAAAATCAGGATGGCAATCATGATTAACTTGCTTTATTTAACCATTAAACAGAAGCATGTCTAATAATATTCATTAATAAAAAGTATTAACTTTCTAACAATATCTTTTAATGAAGTATATACAGTTAGAATAAATCTGAGTAAAATAAATGCAAGTGAGAAAAATCCGATCTTCACTCTGAACATAGTTCTACATTCTTTCATTGATCCAACATGGAGAAAAATATTTTAAAAAGTATTTAATGAAATTACAAACGCGACGGGCCATAAACATGATAACGGTTATGAAAAGAGCGTAAAAGTGTTTTAATTCGAGACGATTTTAGTTTTGCTTCGAAAAATAAAAAAATAAGAAAAACTTTAGTAAAAATGACAAAAATAAAAAAACGAGCGTAAATTTACCTAAACATGTCAAGACAAAAAGTGATTTTTTTGTGAATTTTTGCTGAATTTTTCTCTTTTTCGATTTTTGGAAGCAAAACTAAAATGGAGAAATTGCTTCGAAAATCGATTTTTCCCTGATAATTGTACAAACCTATCAAGTCTTAACTTATCTTTCTTGTTTATTGCACGGACAGTGGATGAAACTGAGAGAATTGGTAGTAGAGGTTTAGAAGGATGGATCACACTCCGCTGCTTTTCTACAAAGAAAAGCAACTCCCTGCTCGCCTTTTACTGCCTATCTCTCTCTTAAGAGAGAAGTAGAGAGAGGAAGAGAAGCATGTGCTAGAGAGAGAAAGAGGAGAGATAGAGAGAAGAGCAAGGGGAGAGCAGGGAAAAGAAAAGCAGCGGAGTTGGATTCTCTAGAAGGATATGCAGCATGAGTTATTATTAGAATCTGAGTCATTTAATGTCAATGAAAGATGAATGACATGTTAATATATATATTATTATATTTTTATTGAAATATAATTTTATACTACTTCCGAACATATAGACTAAATGGCATTGAGAGAATTAATTATCTAGTCATGCGTACACTAAAAAGATTGAAGCGCAAGTTATTATTTTTAAAACTTTTATTTATAATTTATTAATATGTATTCTATCATGTTATTCAAGTTATTTAAAATTGTTGAATTCAAACTCTAGACAAATATGAATTTATAAATATATTTATTGTGGCAGTTAGAACACAATATGATATGACATTCTAGGCACTTGAACTACTACAAAATTAGTTAATGTATGAATAAGAGATTTGAACCAATGCAGGAAAATGATTATATTCTTACTTTTGATACTGACCGCTCAGATCTCATTGTACTCAATAAGGTATTGCAGTGGATCTTAATTCCTTACAAATCGGCCCAACTTATTATAAAAGAAACTCTCATAATGTTAATATTTTATTCAAAAATGACTTGTTAGACAAGTGATAAATTAAGTTAGATATATATTTCATCATGAAAATTCTTAAACACACAAGAATACAGTTAATGTAGACTAGAGCTCAACTTTTACATCAAAAAAATGTAAACATACAAATTCTAAACTTTTTAACTCGTGACAAGAATAAATTAAGAAACTAAGAATTAATTAGTAGAGTTAGTTGACAAGAGTACACAGTACCTAGAGTCTAGAGGGACTATTTCACAATATAATGAAAGTCTTGTGATGTGATAATCAAGGTTCTAAATAGCGTTTATAGCGTCACAGCGGGAAGGCTACAAAAAAAGCTATAGCGAATAGCGTCGCTATAGCGGAAGCTATAGCGAATAACGTCGCTATAGCGGAAGCTATGCTACATAGCGTTTTTTTTACATTCAGTATATTCAATATTTGTACTAAATATCAACATTATCTAAAGTCTCATAGAACAATAAATAACACCAAATTGATTAAGGAATTATAATATTCATATTGAACCAGTACAAACTCTAAATTGCTATTTAAAATATCCATAGTAATATCATAAACTATCGATATTTTATGTTCAAAATAACTTAAGCATCATTGCATAATCTATCTTTTTCTATTCAAATTTCAAACTAATCTAACCATCATGGCATACATTATCTATCTTTCTCTATTAAAAATATACCAACATATTGTAGGTATCATTTTGTTACTCCATATTCAAATCAGTCATTCTATAGATTCGTCATATCAGAGTCAAACACATCATTATCCGAGTCAATGTCAACAAGCAATTCAATGTCATCATCTCCCGATGAGGATGATGTGACAAAAAATAATTTACCCAATACGTGGATAGATCTCTTATTCAATAATTAAAAGTTTAATATAAATCATTTTGTTTTGAAAACGGTCCGGTCCGATCCGGTCCAAACCCGCCCGGTCCACGGCTTGGACGAGTTCAACGGGGCGGGTTCCACGGGTCCAGTTTTTTGTGGCCAACCCAAACCCGTGCTCAACCCTTGGTTCCCACGGTCCACGGTCCGGTCCGGTCCGGTCCATTTTTTTAAAAAATTAGAATTAAATTATTTGAATTCCGATTACTAATTAAGATTAAAAGTTGGACCAATGGAAATTAGAAATCAGAGTATTATTTTTTATCTAAATCTAAAATAAATCTGCTGTTATTACGATTCCAACCGTTTAAACTATTTCATACGCGAATCTCAACTAAGTTATTCATACACGAATAAAGACTAACAATTGAGATTGGAATAACATGAACCATGTAATAACATCATATTTATTTCTTTTAAGGAGTTGTTTGATTGTCACGAATGTTGGGTTTTGAGGCTACCCAAAGCCATTAGGCTTAAGCTGCAGAAAGACCGTGAAACAAAATTTTTTACTTCTAACTTAAGCCAAAAGGATTGAAGTGGTATGTCGGATAATCTACCGAGAATTACATACCTGTTCAATCCTTTTCTTAGATTAAAAACCGTAAGTAAAACTTTACTCATTCAGATCATAGATTAAGTAGTATGTCGGATAATAACCGAGAGTTACATATCAGATTAATCCTGTATAGACCCAAAGTAGTAAAACCGTATTTACTTGTATTTTTAATCAGTTTATAGATCTACTCCTTTGATTGATTTCTAAAAGATTAAATCTATTTAACAATTAAATAGATTAATATAACATTTCTTTACCTTGCTTCCAAATTCAAATTGGAATGCAGTCTGACCCGACTGTCTGACCCGGCTGTCTGACTCGGTTAAGCAAGCACCAAAAATATAGTGCCTCTATCGGTTATCCACCAGGAACTAATCGAGAGAGCGGTTTATTTCTTTTACCAGAAATACCGTAAACCGCGAAATCTGACAAAAACACTATTCACGAGAAAAAGCAAATAATAATTACGACTCTCGTAAAATATTATTTCTAAAACCCGTAAACTCTGATTAGAACGAATTTGAGAAAAGAGAGAATTATCGTTCGATCGGATCGAATCGTATTCAGGAATTTGAATGAATTCTCTCTTACTTTGATCATGTATTTATATACATTAGTTGCCGCCATATCAATTTGATATATATTAAAAAATTGAGTCGGCAACTAAATCAACGGCCAAATGAAATCGGCAAAGTTTTTAGTAAAATGAAATTACCATTTTGCCCTTGGCCCATTAAGGCTTGATTAATTTTGGGCTTTGATTTGGGCTTTTGATTTGGGCCTTTAATCTTTAATTAGTGATTTATTCTTAATGGGTTTTAAGCCCAAAATATAAATCCAATAATTAAATATTCTAAGTCCAAATCAAATACATATTTTCTCGATCGTTCGTTCGGTAACTTTTATGCAACGTGTCAAACACGTTCATAAATTAACTAATGTTTCTGCTTGTCATTTATATGACATTTATAATTTAATTATATCATATATAATTAATTTTATCCATCTTATTATTAATTATAATCATTATAATTAATCAACAAGATTCTCCGACTAGTTCATATATGGTGTGACCCAATAGGATCTGTGTTATGTTGGCAAATAGAATTAAAACTATTTTAACCTCTATTTATCATAGGTGGCACCTGGCAAGTACATTATGACACCAATTACACAGATGATG